>CM053791.1:255163487-255763487 GCA_028749045.1 Cupressus sempervirens | reverse complement strand
GTGCCTCTATAAGATCAATATTTAGTTCAAAGGTTGTTTTGAGTGTTTTATGATCAAATTTCATAGCAATGATAAGTAACTTTCTGTAGACCTTCAAAGGGTATGAAACCAATTATAGTTTTCCATGTTGTCTTATATGCCCAAATAACTTCAAGTTGACAAAATTCCAAATATTTTTTTTATGGATGGTTACTATCTTGGTCAAGATTTCTTCAATTTCCCTATTGATAATTTCTTCTTGTCCATTGGTATGAGGATGATAAGGGGAATATTTTCCATGCCTAATGGTATACCCATTCATGAGTTGTCATATTGGAAGTAAACTAGACACCTTGATAAATTACTATTTTCCTAGGGACACCAAATCTAGTGAATATTTCTTCATACAAAAACTTTACAACATCAGTATCCCTAGCATGTTTCATTTAACCTCAACCCATTTAGTAACATATCAGTGCAAACTAAATGTATGGCTTACCATTTAATGAAGGCTCTATGGGTCCAAAAAAATAAATTCCCAATTTTTCAAAAGAGGTAACAATTACTTGTAGTTGTAGGGGCATTTTGTCATATTTGGAAGGTCTTCCCATTATTTGGCATTGGTCAAACTTCTTAGTATATCTTGTTGCATCTTTATGTAGAGTTGGGCAACAATACCATATTATCATATTTTTGATGTTTTCATCTTTGATATAAAGTTTCCTTTGCATGGTTCATCATGACATGCCTAAAGTATGTCATATGTTTCATCTTCCCTTATGCATCTACGCATCACCTGATTGGGTCCCATATAAAACATATACTTGACAATCTAAGAAATTTTGAAACTTTTCTCAACTAGCAATATTTTCTCTTTCAAAGAGAAATGAGAAGGTGTTCTTCCTATAGTGAGATCATTTTTAATATTAACATACCATTGTATATTTGAAAATGAGGTCTTGGATCTTTCACCTACACTTTAACATGGTCATTGTATGTGGATTCATCTTGGAATGAACATGGAAGGGTTCATCCAAGAGGTCCGACAATGTGACCTATTACCTTCTAACTAGAAGGATTTATGCAAAGCAAGAGTGTGCAAGTAATCTATATGATGTGCAATTTATTCTATTAAACAATTAAAGGAACTAAGCTAGATGTATGCATTATTAAGCTAGATGATATTAAGAAAAAGCACATGTAAGAGCTATGAAAGTGAGTATTCAATTTGAGAAAAATTCAATAGCATCAAAATCCAACCCCTATAATGAGGGATTGAGAGCCCCTTAAATAGAATCCAGGAATGGATCAATGATCAAGATTAATCTTGATGAACAATTAAGATTAGACAAAAGATTTAGTTAAGATGGAAACTTCCTTGTGCAGGTGAAGTTAACTATTTCAGATTTGAATGTGATAAGTAGTTAACTGAACTTTTCATAAGTGTGAGAGAAGGTTAACTAGATTGATTCTAATTTCAAGAATTGGTCTCTGTATAATCAATTTCAGAACCAATCTTATTTCTTGATCTTCGCATCATGCTTTTTTATTTTCTTTGAATTGAATGTATTGCTCGCACATTCATTCAAAGAGGAGCAAAATGTAATACCCCAAAATTGGCTCATTTCCATGATCACCAATTCTTGTCTATTCTAATTAATTCTAAAGACCTATTCTAATAAGCAATTCTTATCCTAATTTTTGCTACTTGACCTAAGTGTCAAACGTAGAAAACCCTAAATTTGCATTAATTAGACTACCCATTTAATTCTTAAGTATTGACTCATATTAGTTACAATGAACCTATTTGATTGAGATTTAATTTAATTCAAAGTGTTTGTACTTTAATTAAATTAAATTATATCCTAAAACTAATGTACTAAAGAATTAAAATATTTAATTTAATAATTATGCCCACTTTAATAAATTGAATGATATTATTCAATTAAATGGAAAAGGAATTTATGAGGTTATGTCTCTATTAAATTGAATAATATCTTCAAAATCCTCTCTTTAGTTCTAAAATGGAAACTCTAAGTGAACTACCGGGTGAACCCACAATAGTGGGTTACACTTTTTTGCCTAAACTGACACTGAAATCTGAATTAAGAAAACGTTCACTTTCAAATGCAAATTCATGTTTAACGGTTAGGAATTTGAAGATGAAGTAAACTAGAGTCTTTTAGGATTTTGTGTCTAGATTCTAAATCTTTCTTTTTTTTTGAAAAAAAAATTATTTTATTGAATTATTTTTTCTCCTACGAAAATTGGTATGATATCAAAAACCTGATTTTTAAAGAGTGACACTGTTTTTGACACACATAACTTTTTTTCTACAATAGATATCAATGTGATTCTTTTGAACTTAGTTTTTTATCATCCATACCTAAACCGTAGAGTTGGTCTTATATCTTTATCATTAGTATTTCATATTTTATTGTAGTTTAAAGTTGGCATACCACTAATTTAGACATACGTGGCTTTTGACACATGTAACTTATTATATATTTACCCAATTTTTAAAAAGTAAAATTTAATTGAAAGGTGACTCAAATACGGAGACCGTACTTATTTTTCAAAAATTTTATTTTTATATTTACTATTTTTCCATGAGTGTTGAATATCGTAGTTTATTTTTTACAATAAACCTATATTTAATTCATGTTAAAAAATATATACCTAAAAAATTTGAAAAGCACCAAATTCATAGTCATTAGAAAGCTAGTTCAGAGTACTTCAATCATGTACAATTTCAGGTCTTTAGTGCTCCATTTGAACCTGGTAATTCAGCTCCGAAGAAAGGAAATCATTGAAAAAACTTCAAACTATTCATGGGGGCTTCTAACTAGCTAGTTTCGATAGAAACTTAGTTTCTATCGAAATTATTTTAAAAAATTTCGATAGAAACAAAATTTCTTAGTTTCTATCAAAATTATTGCGAGCTTGACCACGCGGTTAGCAAACTACTTTCCTAGTTTCGATCGAAACTATCCACCTAGTTTCGATCGAAACTAGGAAACCGGTTAACCCCTTAGAAGCAGACCATAGGGGTGTTTTTCTAGTCGGCTCCTTAGGATTTTTTTCTAGTCGGCTAATAAAGAGGTTTTTTAAAAAAAAAAATTGTATATAAATATGAGTTTCATTTTTTTACAATTTGCATTTATGTGAAATCAAGTTATTGGCTTTTGAATTGGGTAGAAAGAAATATTTGACAAACTTCAACCTATTTTCAAATTTTGGAAGAAGAATTTACGACATGGGCAATAAAGATAAAAGAGCAAGTAAATATGCACGAAGAAGAACTAAGGAACAAGAAGATGAAAATCGTCAAAAAATGCTAGCAAGATACTATCTTAGATTAGATACACATGCACAATCTTTTTTCCAATGTATTTAATTAGTTTATTTAGTTAGGATTAGGGTTTAAATCCAATTAGGAATATCATATTTATCTTAAATTAGCATTACTAGATTAACTTAATAATAAGAGTTTATTTGAAATTATGTTCATATTTAGGCCATTAGGGTTTATCCAATTATGTCCATATTAGTCCTTAGGGTGAATATTACATTATGAATAAATTTAAATTATGAATTTATTTAGCATGGGAATTACCTTGTTTATTCAATTATGTTAATAATTTATAGTCCATTAAGGTTTATTAGATTATGATTAAAATTAAATAAATGAATTTATTTAGGACGTAGTCAACCAGGACAACCTATCGACATTGGAGAAGGTTCATCCCAAGTTCAAATAGGTACATGTACATCTCTTGCAAGTATATAATATAGATCTTTCTAGAATTATAGGTCTCTATCAAACTTTATATCTTTAATTTTTAAATTTAGTAAGCGATATTTCCCCTTATAAACTTACTTGATTTTATTTGTTATATCGTGTACATGCAATTCTAGTAGATGATGAAAATGTTGGACATGAGGAAATTGAAGATGAAGCAATGGATATTGAAGAAGGACCATATGAAGGTTAGATAATTTAATCAAGTACATAATATTTCACTCTTGAGTTAAACATGTATATATGTATACATATATGTCCCCTAAATCTAGATTGTATCTTAAGACTTTGTTTCATTTTTTCTTGTGCAAACCGAGATCAAACAACAAATGAGAATGTTAATTTAGCTCAAAGATTGAAGAGAAAAATTAATCATAGAAACATAGATCATTTAATTGAAATGGATGTTGAAACATTGAGAGAATATGCTAATCAACCTATACATACTACGAAGACGAAATTGAATTAAAAGTCTAAAGACATAATTGCACAATTTGAGAATCTATCAACAGTGGAGAAAACTCAACTATTATCAATTTCACTTCTCAAAGATGAATTAAAAGAGCCACTAAGACTATTGGGTATAGATACAAGTATAAAAAAGATGAGGACTTCTAAACTAGAAAAAGATATTGTTGAAAGTGTTAAGGAAGGGTTACATTCCATTGGGAAAAAAACTAGATCTGCAGATAAATCTATTGCACGAAGAGTGATACTAACATCTATTTTAAATAAGAAAACATCCCAAAATAGACAGATCTCTTCATTATCATCTCATTTCGGGTATAGTCGGAAGATAGTACTACATTATCTAAAAAGGAGAAACAATTTGAATGATAGTACATTAGAAGGCAATTGGGCACTAATGTGTAGAGCTTCTCAATCTGACATGATTGGGGAAACAGTTAAGAACATAGTTATTCAATTTTGGATTGATAATACTCGTCCTTCACCAAATAGAAGAGATATCATCAAGCAGAGGATTGGGCCCAAGCAATATATTCAACACACAAAACATTGGTTGGATGTCACTCAACATGAATTGTATCTCTCATTTTGTAATTTAAATCCTAACATAAAGATTGGACAAACAATGTTTGAAAGATTGAAGCCCTATTTTGTGAAGATAAATAAATCTTTTGAAACATGTAGTTGTCGATATCATGTTGAATTTGATCTGTACTATGAAGGGTTTCGAAAGATGATAGAAGAAAGTGGTGAAACTTCTCAAAATACTTTTCCTAAACGACCGAGTCAATTCATAACATCAATCTTATGTGACAAACCAAATGATTGTGTTCGTGAAATATATTGCATAAGAGGAACTTGTGAAACATGTGGTAACTTGACTAAATTTCCTTTGAGAGAAGAAGATACTAATACGACAAGGATGGTAAAATGTAAGAGATATAAGTACATAAAGTCAGAAACAAAAGCTGGAAAAGAATCAACAAGGTTAGAATATGTAGAGGATGAGATATCAGCTAGAGAATTTATGTCAAATTTTTGTAAATTGATTCAACCATATATACGCCATGCATTTTTTGCTAAGTGGCAAGCAAAACAATTTCAAACACTAAGAGAAACTTTCATACTTGGAACAATTCTATCTGTTGTTGACTTTGTAGAGAATTACTCTTCCGTATCTCAAAAACAACTTCAAGCAGAATACTACTATATAGAGCAGGTTACTATTATGGTTCAAGTGTCTTATCGACATGCACAAATTGATCTGGATGGTGTGGAAAGTACAAATCAAGCACGAGTCATTAAAAAAGAGTATCACTTTTATA
Organism: Cupressus sempervirens; assembly: GCA_028749045.1. NCBI lineage: Eukaryota > Viridiplantae > Streptophyta > Pinopsida > Cupressales > Cupressaceae > Cupressus > Cupressus sempervirens. Next base: position 255,757,913 of record CM053791.1, on the reverse strand, counting down.
CTAGTGATGACAAAGAACATGACACACATTTTGTGGAACATTGTTTTAAGACATTTTTTGAATATTTGAAAAACAAAAACATTAAAATAGAAAAACATTTGGTATGGTCAGATGGATGTGCAACACAATTTAAATCAGCTAGACCATTTTATGCATTATGTAGATATCATCGATACCTTAATATACCACACATTTGGAGTTTTTTTGAGAGTGGACATGGAAAGGGTGAGCATGATGGTGCAGGAGCTTGTATCAAATGTGCTTTAAGAAAGTATCAAATGGACTATAAAGGATATCACATTAATAATGCTCATGATGTGGTTGAGTGGTGCAAAACACATTTTTCGGTGCCAACAAATATAGATAACACATCATCAGAAGCGGATCGAGTCATACCATTTAGAGTGTTTTGGGAGGTATCAGGTATATATAAATTAATTTGTTCATATTTTTAAATTGAATCTTAAATTTATATTTAATATGTTACCTTAGATGATCTCTAACTAAATTATGGACCTTGTGTACACATTTAGGTGTTGATAGAAGATCAATGCATGCATGCAAGAGGGTAGAGAAGACATGATCTTTGCATTTAGTCATGAGTACAAATAGTAATGTGTGGTCATTGTATACAAGAGAATACTCATGTTTTTGTCCTAATTGTATTGATGAAGACTATGGTGGTTGCATTAATCAAGAACGTGGATATGTGGGTGAATGGACTTTGGTGCCACTAGATGTTATTAATACGAATGAGTTTGAGGATGAAAACTATGATGATATTCCATTGATTTCTAGTGATTATAACCATATTTTAGGATTGATCAGAGTTGGTATGTATGAACTATATATATACCTGGATCATGTACATGTATACATTTTTCATAATTTTGGTTAATTTTTATTATATATATGTACTTATGTAAATGACGTGTATCCAAAATTTTGACATATATAAGTTTGTGTAGGAAATGTTTTTGCAGTCATAGCAGAATCGAAAAATGTAGAAGGTGCTAGCTATTATTTATTACGTTGCACCATGGAAAGAGAGAAGCTAACAAAGACTGAAATAAGTGATGAAATTGTTTTTCCCACAGGTTATTATATAGTTGAATTATGTATATATGTATGTCAAGTATCTATATTTTTAATGAATTCAAATTCTTTGACTTAAATTCAAGATTGATGTATTTTTTAAATGTGTACATGTGTAGGTTCTGTTGTTGTACAAGGAACATATTTGAAGCAAATAAAAGTACTTAAAAGTGGGATTCATTTCACCAATTATCAACCTAACAATAAGGTATATCAATATAGTAACCATGTTATTGCCACTGGTCTAACTCTTCATCTAGTCAAAGGACTTGGAATACATAAGTGGAGGCTCCATATTGATGATCATGAGAAAATATTAAATGTTATCCAACAATGAGTTGATCCACTTGATATGAGATAGAAACAACTCCTAATTTGAAATGTAACTCAAGAACAATTTGAAATTTGGGTGAATAATCATTTGATCAATTTGAAATTTCGTGGAATAACTAATTTTCTAAATTGAACTTTTACTCTTTCATTTTGAATTTTCTAAAGTAACTAATTATAGAAATTATGAACTTATATGTACATGTGTGTACACTAATTACCTGACATGTGCACCTTGAGGGAAAGAAATTTGAACACCACTTGTCTTAAGAGGATGAAATTAGGAGTTTGTAAAATTAATTATATTGAACTTTCTATTTCACTTAACTTGTCAATTTTTGGACACATGTACGCTTTCAATTTAACTAATTAGGACATGTGCTTTCAATTTCAGGACATGCGAGCTTTCAATTTAACTAATTACCTAACATGTGAGCTTTCAATTTTAGGACATGTGAGCTTTCAAGTTCAAATTGCGATTTGTTTAACTAAATTTTGAACATGTACATGTTTTAAGTTGGACTTGAATTAGAACATTGGGCTTAAGGGGATAAAATCCTAGGATACATGTGTGCACTTGAATTAAAATTTCACTATGATTAAAATTTGAAATGTAACTCAAGAACAATTTGAAATTTGGTTCAAACTATTTCAAATTGTGTTGAACAATTTGAAATTTGGTGTCCAATAACTAATTTTCTAAATTGAACGTTTACTCTTTCATTTTTAACTCAATGCAAGAATTCATTTAACTTTCTAAATTATATTGAACTTTCTATTTCATTTAACTTGTCAATTTTAGAACACATGTACACTTTCAATTTAACTAATTAGGACATGTGCTTTCAATTTTAGGACATGTGAGCTTTCGATTTAACTAATTACTTGACATGTGAGCTTTCAAGTTCAAATTACAATTTGTTTAAACTAAATTTTGAACATGTACATGTTTTAAGTTGGACTTGAATTTTACAACATCAATAAGGGGATAAAATTCTAGGATATGTGTACAAATAAAAGGGATGAGTTCTATAGATTTACTCGAGTTAGGAATTATGTACAACTAATTACCTGATACTTTAACATTTAATACATGTTCAATATATTACCAAACATTTAAATTACATGAACTATATATATATATATATATATATATATATATATATATATATATATATATATATATATATATATATATATATATATATATATATATATATATATATATATATATATATATATATATATATATATAAATTTAATCAATATATTAAACATGCACGTACATATCTAAATAAATTACTTACATATCTTAGATAGAAACAATTTATAATATACTAGATCTAGATCTAGTATGTACATTAGATTCCACAACATAATGCAACATGTATCAATCATCTCGAGAACAAATAACAAAAACATGTATCTATCTAGAGATCTATCAGAAGATAATATCAAATATAAATATAGTGTGCACACATGTAGACATGTAAATCCAGGTACATCTATATCAAATCAAATATAAATATAACATGCATCATGTGTGTATATAAAGTGTCTATCTAACATATATGAATGTCTCTCTGGATGAAAGTCTACAACAAATCATCTAGATAAAAAAAACTATAGATCATCACGTGCAGGACTATTATCGCCATGCCTCCTCACAACACACTCTGAAGACTAACTAGTATCAAGGTGCTCACTAGGATGTGCTGACCCCTATATATAAATTCAAGAGAAAGTGATATTAATACATTCATACATTTAATCAAGAGAAAGTCATATTGAAATACATGTACATGTATTTAATCAAAACATAAATAAACATTACCTGTCCACTACTGACATCATCCAATGAGTCTCGATGACGTACACGATCTGGCATCAAAGCTGGAGTAAAAATAGGCATGTCCCCCTACATTGTACACGTGCATGGGCAACACATCAAATTAAAATTTCTCTACATGATTACATTTGAATCTACGTGCATGATATACATGTACATGTGCACACATGCACATGTCTAAATTAAATTAGTTTGAAATGATTGAAATTTTAACATGAACTTGAAATTTTTTTTACCTGTGTAGATGGTGGCATCTGATAATACTCAGACTGCCTAGCATCGATCGTGTCCACTAATGCATCCAAATTTTTTTGTGTCGCATCAAGCTCAATCTCTGCATCTACGCGGGCCCCATGGCTAGTGACTGGCACATGTCCTAATAATGATGAGCCAAGTGGACTATGTACATGAGATGGCATAGAAGTAGAATCATCACGTGTCAACAAGTCCATCCACCCTGTGGTCAACAAGCTCAAATCATCATCATCAAGGCCCACATCTGAACTTTGAGCCTGCACTGTAACACTGGCTGAAGGGTCTGTGGTATGTATATGTCTTTGTGGAGCAAAAGAGTGTTCAGTAGATGGATCATCATGTGCACTACCACCATGACCACTACCTGATCGATGAGAGGAATATGGCTGCGGATGTGTCCTAGTACTACCATGGACACGACCTCGAACATCTGATATGGGTATGCCAAGATGCTCTGATACAAATCTATATGTATCTAATAAATCCTCAGCCAAACCAATCATAGTATCTCGTGCCAACACTCCAGTGAGACCCTCTAAGCTAGCCACTGAAGGGATGCCTGCTGCACTGTACAAGTCTCTTGAAGATGAAGCATAGGATGATGATTTGGAACACCGATGAGACATCAAATACTGACCAACCTCATCACTCGAAATAGATCTAATAGCTGCTGCAATCTCTCCAACTCCCTAGGACCCCATGTAACTGAGTGGTACGCATGGCCTCATCAGCTGATGGACCTAACATAGGGGAAATAGCAGGTGCCCTCTCTCTGACAATCGATCTATGTGCCAGTGGGGGACGACCTAGCTGCCTATCAGCCAATCTACCACACCCCTATCCTAAATGTCCTAGTAAATCTGTGTAGTTCACCGCCCTGCATAAGCGAACCTCTGCATAAAGCTATCGAGAAAAATAGAGTGGAATTTGGTTGTTATTTGGATAACGACCATGGGCAGCAAGGAAGCGTGGGTATATCAATGCAGCCATCTGTGGATCTATACACTTAAGGGGAGAATACCCCTTCACATACTTTTGTGAAAGATAATGAGGGAAACATTCCCTCTTTAGGACATCTTTGGGCACCAAGCCCTGCACCTCCTGGAGTGAAAGACCAGAGGAGACCTCTCATCTATTACTGTCAAGGACAACCTGTATAGTATGTACAGAATATGGGGCAGCACCATGAATCTCATCTTGAATAAATGTCAGGCTGCGTAAGATAGTCTGGCATGTACCACTATAAACACTGGAGCATGTGCCACTAGTCAGGGATTCTTGGAGTTTATGAATCTCCTGGTTAGTGCGATCATAGAGCTCCTAAGGTGGGATAGGTAGCTGATCATGAGGGACATGATGCTGCTTAGGGGGGACAGGCTGCTGCTCAGGGCCTGGGATAGGATGCTCGGGCCCGGGTATAGGCTGTTGCTCAGGGCCCAGGATAGGCTGCTCGGGCCCAGGTATAGGCTGCTCGAGGGGGACAGGCTGCTCGGGGGGGATAGAAGGTTGTTGATCAGCCATGTCAATGTATGTAGGTGCGTGTATAATGTGTAAACCTGAAAATTAAAATTAAAATGTATGACATTTAATAAACTTGAAATTTATATTAACATATATGTATGTACAATTTGACAAAATTAAAAAACTTGTATCTAATTTTTTTTAATAAAATTAAACATGCACGTACATGTCTACATATATATAAAAGTCCTAAAACTTAAATGAACATATACCTTAAAAGAAAACTAAATTTTAAAACACATATGTTGTTATATATATAATGTTTGTAACTCAGGGACCTTTTAAGAACTACATGTCTGCAAGTAATATATCTATCTAAGTTAGATTGAATCTTCAAAGGTTTTAGACATATGTGTGCACATAAACTTGTCAGATCTATTTGCATATATAGATCTATTTGTGTACATATATATAACATTGATGTATCATTTTGAGACCTTGATATCAATGTTTAATTAGTTTTAGGATTAGGGTTCAATTTGGTTTGTACTATTTGATTAGGTTTACATGCTTAGGTTTCAATTAGGACAAGAGTTAATAAATTGAATTGACGTTTCAATTCAATCTTAGGGTAACGGTTCAATTTTGTTAATGGTTGGGGAAAGGATTTAAGGTTAAATTCAAGGTTTCTACTATTAACTTGGGATATATAATTACCTGTTTATGATCATGGTTTAATTCAATTTGGTTTATAAGTATAATATTAATTAGTTAAGGGCCAAGGTTACCTTTCAATCTAGTTTGATATATTCAATTTGGTTTAAGGTCAAGACCCAGGGGTTAGTTTATTTTAGTGTTAAATATTAAGATATAATGCTAAATTATGATATCACTCATTTTTTGATATTTTGATATGATGGACATGTCATAAATGACATTTCTATATGATTCTTTTGATATGATATGCATGGATTATATATATAATCTTATGATTTAGCTCGTAAATTATCATTTATAATATAAGGGTTTAGAAATTAAATTTTAAGATCTTGAGGTTAGGGTTTGGATAATTAAATTTTAGTTTTAGGTTTACCTGGTTAGAGTTAGAATTATGGTTAGGGCTATGATTTAGGATTGAGACCACAATTAAAGGGTTAGGATCATGTGGTCGGAGGTCCCAAGTACCTGAGTAGAAATTATAGTCTAGATCAATTAGGGTTAGTAAAGTAGGCAAGTTAGCATTTAGGATTAAGGGTTATAGTTATGATTCTAGGGTTAGGGTACATTGGGTTTACATTTCTATTAGTACTATTTATAGGGTTAGGATATGGGTTGACATTGGTATTAGTATTATTTTTAGGGTTATGGTTTGTACATTAGGGTTTAAATTTATGGATCTAGGATTATGATTAGGGCTTATAATTTAGGATAAGGGTTGGGGCTTATCATCTAGTATAAGGGAACTTACCATTATAATTTATGAAATAGGGTTAGAATAATGGTTTAGTACTTAAATTAGTTTATATCTAGCTAGCTTTTAAAATTAGAGTTTAGCATTTAAATTTAACAAATTTTAGGATCTTAGTGTACACATACATCTTGATTCTAGGGTTTAATATAATTTAGGGTCATGGTTTAACATTTATTCAATTATAGCTTATAGGTTTGTACATGATCATTGCTAGAAGTATGGTTAGAGGTTTAGGGTATGGGTTTACATCATGTTGAACTAGAAGTATGATTCTGAGGGTTAGGATTTGTATTAGCAATAAAATTTTTGATTATGGTTTTAACACAGTTTAAATTAATTTATATAATTAAAGTTAGGATCAAGTATTAATATGATTTACTATATAATGTTGGGGTTTATCATTTAGACCTCTATGGTTCAAATTGAGATTTAGAAAAGTTTTATGGTTTCAAGTGTGCATCTAAGATTAGGGGTTATAATTTATGATTAAAGGGTTTTGCAGTTAGGATTATGACCAAGTTTAGTATAATTTAGGGCTACTGTTTAGCATTAAGGAACTTAAGACTTAAAATTTAAGTTAAATATATTTAATCTTTACATGAACATTAGATTATATGATGTACATTTTTTTATGTAACTTGTATATTATTTAATCAAGTTATGTTCTTATAATTAACTTTTATTAATTAAAGGTTGTAACATGTATTCTTTAGGTCATATACATTCTAAGTTATATATGTTTCAAGTATGTATGTATATGTATGTTATATTCTTACCTAGATGCAAATTAATCTCTGACATTCTTATATATGTATTTAATTTAGGATCTGGACCCAAGTTAAGACATGTGATTGAATTATAATATAGTTAATTATATACTTAGATTATTTTTAAATTCAATTTACAAACTGACATTATAGTTAATTCTAAATGAGGCCTAGCCAAGGGATCCAAAGAACTAATCAAAAGTTTTACTAAGCAAACAATAACATACATACAATAATTTACAATTATAAAAAACATAAGAGATTGCAAATTCCTTAATGAGCACATTTACATTTCATTTTTAAATAATTATAAGTACTAAAAGTAAAATAAATAACACATCCACATGAAATAATATTAACTAGACTTCAGTTCAATCCATTTAAATAATTTATATACATTTGTTCCGAATGCCACTTGGCAAATTAATTCAGAATGCACAATCATCCACTGTACATGTCACAGGGTATGAAAGGCTGAAAGAATATACATTTATAAAATAGTTTACATCATCCATTTTTGATCCATGAAACAAAGTACAATACAATTTAAGTAAAATTATTTTAAATAGTATTAGAAGTTTTTTGTTTGGATCCCTTGGCGAGTTGTTATGTGATTAAGTACTTACTTATATATGTTTAGGGTTTTATTGTACATAACTATATGGTTAGGTCATGATTATAGTTTAAATAATGAATTTAGGTCGAGGTTATATGGTTTTAGGTCAAGGTTATATGGTTCTAGGTCAAGGTTATATGGTTCTAAGTCAAAATTATATTTATTTGTAAAATTACATGCAACTTAAACCATAAATTTACATCTAATCTAATCATTCAACATTGTAATAAATACATAAATTAAATACATTTCAGAACATCTAAAATAATAAATTTTTAAATAAATTTTAAATTAAAAGACAATATTATATACTTAGATCTAATTTAGAGATTCATAATAACATTAGAGGCTTAAGCATGAATAGTAAAATAAAATATACAAAGAAACATATATAAAAAACAATAAAATATACGAAAAAACATATAAATTTTAACTAAAACAATAGAAAAAAGGAAAAAACAAATGTTTCATACCTTTTTCAGATGGTCGATAAAGCGGATGCCAAGCTCTCTCCAACTTTCGATCGAAATAATGAGGAGAGAATTCGACCGCGCCGCTATTTATGCTAGTGGGTTTCATAGTTTCGATCGAAACTTAAGTAAAGTTTCGATCGAAACTTTTAAACCGCGGAGAAACCTGCATTCATAGTTTTGATTGAAACTTAAGTAAAGTTTTGATCAAAATGATGAATGCGAGTTAGTTTCGATCGACAGTTACTTTCTATCGAAAGTAACTAGTTTCGATCGAAACTTTGAAAAAGAGTTTCTATCGAAACTATACGGGTAATTTTTTTGATCCGCGCTTGTTTGGAGGAATTTCTTCCTCTAAAAAAGTGTAACCCACTATTGTGGGTTCACCCATTGATAAGATTTTAAAGACTATCTCCAGAATGGAGCTTAACCTTAAGGGATCCAAGCAGAACACTTAGATACCTGACAAGATTTTAAAGATTATCTCTAGAACAGAACTTAATCTTAAGGGATCCAAGCAGAACACTTAGATACCTAAGTTGAATAAGCTTTTAAAGATTATCTCCAAAATGGAGCTTAATCTTAAGGAATCCAAGTAGAACACCTAGATACCTAAGTTGAATAAGATTTTAAAGATTATCTCCAGAATGGAGCTTCATCTTATGGGATCTAGGTAGAACACCTAGATATCTAAGTTGAATAAGTTTTTAAAGATTATCTCCAGAATGGAGCATAATCTTAAGGGATCTAGGTAGAACACCTAGATACCTAAATTGATAGAAGGATCCAATCATGAGTCATAGAACCATCCCTAGAATGAGGCTTGATCCTTAGGAGTTGGGGTTTAGAATGTCCAAATACCTATCCATTGAAGTCTAACAAGAACTGCTATAAGATGTGGTCAGTTGATGAAAAGATGATATTAGATAGAGGGGAAAAAATGACCCTAGTGATGAGGACATAAGATGTGAACAAGGTGCCCCGAGTAATGAAGATGCCCTAAGTGATGAGGACATAAGATTTAGATTGATAATATAGAGACCAATTGATAAGCTTTTAAAGATTATCTCCAGAATGGAGCTTAACCATAAGGGATCTAAGCAGAACACCTAGATACTTGAATTGATAAGCTTTTAAAGATTATCTCCAGAATGGAACTTAATCTTAAGGGATCCAAGTAGAACACTTAGATACCTAAGTTGAATAAGCTTTTAAAGATTATCTCCAGAATGGAACTTAATCTTAAGGGATTTAGGTAGAACAACTAGATACATAAGTTGAATAAGCTTTTAAAGATTATCTCTAGAATAGAGCTTAATATTATGGGATCCATGTAGAACACCTAGATATGTAAGTTGAATAAGTTTTTAAAGATTATCTCTAGAACAGAGCTTAATCTTAAGGGATCCAGGTAGAACACCTAGATGCCTAAATTGATAGCAGGATCCAATCATAAGTCATAGAACCATCCCCATAATGAGGCTTGATTCTCAAGAGTTAGGGTTTAGATTGTCTCGATACCTATCCATCAAATTCTAACAAGAACTCCTATAAGATGTGGTTAGTTGATGAAAAGATGATATCAAATAGAGGGGAAAAAAATGCCCATAGTGATGAGGACATATGATGGGAACAAGATGCCCTGAGTAATGAAGATGCCCTAAGTGATGAGTACATGAGATTCAAATTGAGTTGAATTTTAGATTCAATGATGTAATCATCCTAGCCCCTCGGGAGCAAAATTGAAAGATGACACACTATAAATATGATATAGAGCGGTATAGCGAGAGATACAGAAGAAAGTGAAAAGCCAATAGAATATAGAAGAGAATAGAATGATCATAAGAAAATTCAAAGTCAATTAAACATTATTTTGAGGTTCAAAAGACCAAGTTTGACCAAAAGTTGACCAAATTTGACTAGAGTTGGCTTTTTCTAGAATAAATTTTGAAAATTTGAAGAAATTTGAGTTGAGAAGATTCAAAGATTCACAAAGTATCAACAAAATTTGGACTACACAAGTGTTCGATTGCATTGGTCCCAAAATTTTAAAATGCATTTTTTAGCTACTTAGGTTAGTTAGATTTCAAATTTGATCCCAAAAATGGATTCAGAACGGTCAAATTAGCTAGGGGGTAATTTTTGTGCAAATTAGAGCACTTTGAAAAATTAGGTCAAAACCTATATAAGGGCCCAAGGGGTCATTTTCAAATCATTTGTGCATTTGTCTTTAGTGGAGAAGAGAGCTCTGAGAGAGATATGGTAGTTCCAGTGCATTTACACTATTTTGAGTGCTCTAGATGACACAGCTGGTCAGTGAACTATGGACCTTCGGTGAGTAGTCAAAAAACTTGTTTTGCATTGAATTTTTCATGGATTTTGATGTACTTTTTGCATGTTTTTATATGTTTTTAGGATAGGTCAATCAGTTTTTGCATGAGGGTGTCCTTCCTCACATGAGCCCAATCCTTCTTCGTGTGAATGTCCACCAGCCTGATGTTTCTTTGTGTGTGTCGGTGGGGAATCTCGTATAGGAGATACCCACCTTTCATGTGAGATGTGCAAGATTTTTGGCACATTTTTCTTGAGATCTCATCATTTCTTGTGTGAGAACTTGATTTCTCATGTGAGGACCTATTTTCTCATAGGAAGAAGGAAGATTTCGCACGAGAACATGAATTGTTGCATAAAATTGTGGCGTTGGATTGAAGTTTAAAAAACACATTTTTGATTTTTTGTCTTAATTTTGTAGTTGTTTTCCATCTTTTTGACTTGTCAAGTGAGTACTAACTGTTTGCATATTGTTCTTGTTCATATGTGTAGATGGTCTTTGATGAAATCATATTCAAATCACACTATCTTCCTTACAAAGCTTTGTTGTGGAGCTTAGATAATGCTGATATGGTACACATTGACAGATTGGGACTTGCTTCTCTATGTCGGATCCCAGCAATACTAGTGAATCACGATCTGTTGACAGCATTGGTGGAGCATTTCCATTCTGAGATGAACACCTTCCATCTACCACAAGAAGAGATGACCATCACCCTTGAGGATATCTACAAGATTTTTCATATTCCTTTCCATAGGCCGTAAGTGGTATATGATACAGTGCCACCGGCAAGGACGAAGGCATTGTGAGTTATTTTCTAGTGGGAGTTAGTGATAGGGTCAGCCATCACATGGGATGAGCTCATCCATACATATGGGACCATTCATAGTTTGGCATCAATGTTAGCCATTTTCATTAGTTGCTTCTTGGTGCCTAATAGGGGACAATATGGGCTAGACTGTAGATGGGGTATCATGCTATAGAGGATGCTTGATTCACCTGAGTGATTTTTGTGGGGCTAGTGCATGCTTGCCCACATGTTCTATGAGATACATGAGTGGAGGAGTATGGCCGTTGGAGTATATGTGCTACAAATCCAAGCATGGGAGCACTTGCCCATGATGTGATTGATTTTTTAGGATGCCCAAGAGTCAATGGAGCTATATATATGTAGATACAAGGGGTAGCTTACCCAGGTAGGGCTAAGTAAGATGAAACATTGGAGGACCCATCTCGATGACCTAATCTCTATCATATGGTGGCCCTAGAGAGAGACAGAGGATTGGGATGATGCTCCCCAAGAGCTTGTATGGATGTTCTCCTCATGACCACTATTAGGCTGAGCTACACATATCATAGAGAGGTTTCTATCACATGGGTGTGGTGATAGTATGGGCGGTTGTAGGATATCTCACATGAGTACTTCTCTTATGCTAGGTTAGCTCAAGACTTGGAGTGAGGCTAGTCAATGAGGTTATATCCTGGGAGATCTATGATAGATGTGCACAACCTAGTTGCAACACAGTGGGACTACCTCCCAAACATAGCAGATGTAGGGATGATGCTTATGTACTAGGCACATTTTATCAGTCACCCCTTTCCTTGATTCATAGATCTAGTGGGGATGGCAGCGTAGGGACCTTAGTAGGCACCTGCACAAGGTCCAATCTAGCAGTTGGCACAACAATAGCCACTATAGCAGTAGCCACCATAGGTGCAGATTCTACCATGCCATATGGGGTCATATGCAGGTGCTAGCGGTAGTTGGGTGGAGCATGGTCAACAATAGAGATTGTAGGTAGAGGAGCAAGCACCTATAGAGTAGCAGCCCAAGATTCTAGATGAAGAGATGTAGGAGCAGCTTGCTACTAGGCCCCAAGTTTCCTTGAGGAGGGTGAGAGAGAGGATCAGACAGGTCTCCTGATAGTTGGGAGAGTTGTAGATATAGGTGGTAGTGAGGGATGCGTAGATTGTTGAGTGAGATCATGAGATCCAGAGATTGTGAGAGTAAGTACAGGAAGTTGAGTAGAGGGCAAAGATGTTATAGGATGAGGTTAGATTATAGGTGACCTAGGCAGTAGACTATTTTGTAGCATACTCCATAGTGGTGCTTGATGCGGCTCAGTAGATGCCACATTTTTCTTAGTATGCACGAGATTCTAGAGGTGCGCACCCACTAGCTAGCCTAGACATGCTGCCTCCTCCTCCTCCTCCTCCAAGAGGTGAGGGTGGTGGATAGAGTTAGATCTTTGATTCTCTTACCTCTAAGTTTTGTGATTCTAGATATGTATTGATTAGTGTGCCAACACCATTTTGTATCATTTTTTACCATTAGTGCTTGAGTAGCACCCATTTTGTACTGACACATTCTTTTGATATCGATATATATATATATATATATATATATATATATATATATATGAGATTTTGAGTTGAGCATTTTGTGTTCATGTCTTTCTTTGAATTTGATTTGCATGAGATGTTATATGCTATGAGTATGGAATGCAAAATATGATATTGATGTATGAATGCATGTTTGATTTGAGTTGTTGATGTAGATGAGATGGATGTACGGTTTTATGGATGAAATGCATAGGTAAGTGGACTAACATTTGATGTATTGTTTCATACTTTTTCTTGATAGTGATAGGTATCTAATCAAGGAGTGTGAGAGGAATCAAATGCTTGTGCAGTCGTGAAGAATCATGATATGTTAAAGAGACTAAGAATCCCTTATCATAGAAGATGAAAGTAAATTTGCAATTGAATCATTTGTTGAACCAAGAAATGCAATCCTATGTTATATCTAACCTTAAACTAGATGTAACCCTAGGTTTGGTTACCAAGCCTCGACAATTATCATCATTGAGCATATAGCCAAAACCCTAGATCTCATACAACTCTCACTGACATTATATTCATGAGAATATGAATAGGAATAGTAGGGATATGGCATGAGGTGCGAGAACCCATTTGATTCCCCTTTAGAATAGTAGGGCCAATAGTTAGATTATGCCTACTATTTGAAAAGGGGATACTTTGCAGAAGAGATGCTCATTTTGGTGGGCGGATGGGGCAGACATCTATTCTAGTTTTGTCAGGATGAAATGTAAGCATTTGAGGCACAAGAAGCCAAAATGACCAAAACATTTGTCCCTTTTAATGTAGCAAGTTAACATAAGCATCAAAACATAAATGTTAGGATGACCAGAATGTTGCTTGCATGTAGACACACCAAACACACAAGAGATCCATCTCATGCTAAGTAATTAGTGAATATTCTATCCACAACAACCCTTATGTTCATAAACTGAGATAGAAGTATGCTAGATATACTCGCAGTGACCCATACGTTCACTTAGCAGGACGAGTATTAATATGTACTATAGCAAAAAGAGTTTTCTCTAATAGGCAAGGAGAAGAACCAATGTTATTGATGTATCCATATAAAAGGAGTAGAGGTACATCCAACCATCCAATATGAGATGGAGGCCATTATAGTGGACACCCCTTTTATAGGAATTTGTCAACTTATTGGAACTAAACCACAAATAGCGAGCAAAGAAAAGATGATGCCCCTAGTCATTACTTCTCTAGTCAGAAATGACATCATTGAGTTGCTCAAGGAGGCATGATGAAGAAAAAAAAAAAGAAGCAAAGAAAATGCTCAGCATATTGAAACAAGCATATCATTTTGAGTTCAACATCTTTGGGATTAATGTCAAGTGTCAATGTCTAGATGAAAGGAATCTCTTTAGTAGGGTGACAATAGTAGGTAGATGCAATCATAATGACTGGTGACTAAGGTCAAAAGAGGAATCTTCAAGATGAAGAACCTAAAGAGGACTGAGCAACAATAGATAGACACAACAAGAATGGCTAGTGACTTATGCAAGAGAGATCTTCCATAAAGGAATATGGAAACATGACACAAGCAATAGTACGCAGATGCAACTGAGAACAATTAGTGACTATTACAAAAGAAATTCTATGAGGATAATCTCGACAAGAGTTACATTGGTGATAGTAGGTAGACATAGCCAAAATGATTGGTGACTATTGTGAAAGAGATTCTATGAGTAGAGTGTTGAAAAGAGTGACAGTAGCAATAGTAGGTAGACATAGCTAGAACAACTGGTGACTATTGCAAAAGAGATTCTATAAGGAGAGTCTTGAAAAGAGTGACACTAGCAACAATAGGCAAACACAGCTAGAATGACTGGTGACTATCACAAAAGAGATTCTATGAGGAAAATCTTGACAAGGAGTGACACTATCAACAGTAGTCAGACACAGCTAGAATGACTAGTGACTATTGTGAAAGAGATTCTAGGACACTAGAGAGTAGTGCCCCCCCAAGTCATGACAAGACTCAATCCATGGATACATAAGAAAGAAGTAGGAAAAGTAGGAAAGCAACTATATAGGTAGCTAGAAGATGAATTGCAAGATGAAGCAATGGGAACCAAAGGTGCCTATTTACCAAGTTTTCACCTTCTTGGTAGAGCTTTCATTTTTTTACTACCATGATGCTTGTTTCTAGGTTTTCATCGATGGCACTTTTCTTGTTTTTCAATTTTTTTGTATTTTTCTCTTTATTATTATTATTTTTTGTATTTTTTGGAATTTTTCAATTTTTTTGGTATTACCAAGGCACCTATTGCTAGGTTTTCACCAGGGTAACAAAATTTTTAGGATTTTTAGATATGTACAGAGAGCTTCTAAGATTAGATCAGCTATAAAACCACTTTAGGTGGAGAGTGTTAACAATTCTTTGAGCACTTCTCCCTTGGTTGTAGAAAGATGGTAAGCACTAGATCCATACACTGTAATGATTATGTAAGGACCAAGCTAGTTTGGTTTGAACTTCCCTTTTTAAACTTATTGTTGTTGATTCTTAGGATTCTTTCTCAAGACAAGATCACCTAGTTGGAAGTCATGTGGCCTAACTTTCCTATTGTAGCTTCTTGACATTCGCTGTTGATAAGCTCGCAAATGATCACACACCACTTGTCAATGTTCATCTAGTAGCACTATCTCTTGAATCTGAGCTATTCTATAATCTTCATCAGTAATGAGGCCTTTCATAGAGATTCTTAAGGTAGGAATCTCAACCTCCATTGGAAGTACAACATCCACTCCATAAACCAAAGCAAAGGATGTTGTACCCATTGGAGTCCTGATGCTTGTCCTATATACCCATAGAGCTAGATTAATCTTGAGGTGCTAGTCCCTACCATTATTTTTGATTGTGCGATGGAGGATCTTGAAGATTGCCTTATTGGATGCCTCTACCTGACCATTACCTTGGGGGTAATAGATAGAAGACCAATGTTGAGTCATTTTGAATCATTTGCATAGCATAGCTCCTTGAGGTCTTTGTTTCTAAACTATCCTCCATTGTCAGTAATGATGAAGGATGGTACACCATACCTAAAAATGATGTAGTTTGTGATAAAAAGAGCTACAATTTTTCCATCTACTATTGCGAGAGGTACTACCTCTACCCACTTTGTGAAGTAATCTGTAGCTATGATAATGAACTTATGTCCATTAGAAGAAGTTGGGTGAATTTGACCCACCAAGTTGAAAGCCCATTGTTGAAATGACCACATTGTAGTAGATGGAATAAACTCCCTAGATAGAGCATAAATCAGATTCCCATGGAGTTGGCACTACTTGCAAGACTTGGCATACTTAATTGCCTCTTGCTCCATTTTAGGCCAATAGTAACTAGCTCTAATGAGTTTGTGAGCTAGTGTCAATCCATTTGAGTGGGATCTACAAATACCCTCATGAACATCAATTAATGCATGTTTGGACTCTTTGGATTCTAAACACCTAAGGAGTGTTCTATTGAGACCTCTCCTAAACAAGTCATCAACAATAATGACATACTGTGAAGCATTACAGATAAGGTAACATTTCTCATTCTAAGTTAGACCATCTAAAATGGTTTGGTTATAAAGATAGGAATAGATGTGATGGTAGCGAGATGAGTCTTGTCCTACAATAGAATAGATCATCCTAGAATTAGGGGTATCATAGGCTGGGTAGTGTAACACTTCCACCAGGAACTCATGTCGGAGATCATTTTTGGGCATCTATAATAGGGAGGCTAGAGTAGCCATGGCATTAGCCATTTTGTTATCTACTTGAGGAATTTACTAGAAGGTGATGTGTATAAAATACTTCTTCAGGTCATCAACCATACATATGTAAGGGGTCAATTTCTCATCCTTTGTTTGGTACACATCATTAACCTAGTTGATTATGAGTTGAGAGTCCCCAAAGATATCTAATTGATCCACTCTCCATTTAGCTACCATTTTCATGCCATTAATCAAAGCCTCATATTCTACAATGTTATTTGTACAAGGAAATAAAATCTTGTATGCTAAATGGGTATTGAATATCTTTATGGTGTTATGAAGAGTAACCTAGCACCAAATCCCTATTATGTAAAGGACCCATCAAAGAACATGACCCACATTTGGTGTGTGAGTGTTATAATTGACTCATCAAGGAAATTGATGTTCACTGGTAGGAGACTCTACATAGGTGCATCTGCTAGCTGATCTATAATTGTCTGTCCCTTTATAGCCTTTTGTTCAACATACTAAATGTTGAACTCACTGAGTATCATGGCCCACTTAACCAATCTTCCTATGAGAGCTGCCTTGCTGAGCAAGTACTTCAGTGGATCTATTTTAGCCACTAGTCATATAGTGTGGGCAAGCATGTAGTGTCTCAACTTTTGGGAAGCAAAGACAATTGCCAAGAAAGCTTTCTCAATGATGTTGTAATTCCTCTCATAAGATATCAGTGTGTCACTCAAGTAGTAAATAGATCTCTCCTTGTTATCATTGTCCTCTTGAGCTAATAAGATTCCCAAAGATGTTTCAATTTCTAAAATGTACAAAATCAAGGGCTTCCCATAGATAGGAGGCATCAAGATTTGTGGATTAGCAAGATATTTTTTTATTTGTGTTAAGGTTTGCTTGCAATCCTGACTCTAGTTGAATTTCACACCCTTATTTGAAGTCTTTGTAAAATGTTGTGATCTATCTGCTAATTGTGAGATGAACCTGCAAATAGATTGGAGCCTGCCCTATAGACCTCTCATCTAGCTGATGTTACGTGGTGGAGGTATATCCATAATTGCTTGAACTTTCTCTAGATCTACCTCAATTCCTTTCATAGATATAATGTATCCCAGTGACTTTCTTGGTGTGATGCCAAATGCACATTTCTTAAGATTGAGCCTAAGACTAAATTTTTCCATGCAATCTAGGATGGGTCCTAAATATTGTAGATGAGTATTGAATTTTGCACTTTTGACCAAGGTATCATCCATGTAGTCCTCCATGGTCTTATGCATCATGTCATGGAAAATTGTAGTTACTACCCTCTGATAGGTTGAACCAACATTTTTCAAGCCAAATGGCATTACGTTCCAGCAGAAGGTTCCCCATGCACATGTAAAAGAAGTCTTTTCTTGATCTTTTGGTGCAATTTTTATTTGATTATAACTAGAAAACCCATCCATGAGTTAGTACATTTCATATCTTGCTATCATATCCACTATCATATCAATGTTGGGAAGTGGAAAATCATCCTCAGGACATGCTAAGTTGAGATCATGGAAGTCAATATGAACTCTGATAGATTTATCATGCTTGGAGACTGGGAAAATGTTGGATATCCATTCAACATAATCAATGGCATAGATGAATCCAACTTTCAGAAGCTTCTCCAGTTCAACTTTGACAAGTAATGCAACATGAGGATGCATTTTTTGAAGATTATGTTTGATTGGTTTAATGCTTGGTGCAATGGATAGATGATGCATAATGAGATCAGGATCTAGTCCTGGCATGTCAGAATATGTCCAAGTAAAATTTATCTTCTTCTCTTAGAAGAAAGCAATAAATTCATCCTTTTCTTCAAGAGATAGTAACTATGCCAAATGTATCGTATGAGGATGTTCTTCTATACCCAAGTTGATTGACTGTGTCAACTCTATCAATAGTGATGATCTCTCTTGAAAGTGACTCAAAAGTGCATCAAATATCTCATCCATAGGTGCCTCAGAGAGGTTTTCACCCTTGGATACATCTTTTTTTTTACTTTTTTGAGTTTTGACACTACCACAATGTGGTTTTCACCATCGAACCTTTTTCATTTTTTCTTTTTAATTATATGATTGAGATATTTGATGTCAGCTTTAGTCATGTTAACACTCTATTCACTAGTGGAAGATGTTATAGGTTCGATAGTGTTTAGGTAGTAGGAAAGAGCGTAGTCTTTTTGAAATGTGAGGACTTCACTAGATGCATTAGGGTTCCAATCTATAAGCTTAGAATGTGTGAGTGAAATAGTAGCGATGGGTTCAATTGCATTCATGGTATAGTCATTAAATGCTTGGAATAGTAATTCAAGACCTACAGTGACTTTGACCACAACTGTGTTCGAATGCCTTTAAGTACTAATGTTAGCAACTAATGACACTAAGAAAGTAGTTGGATCAAATCCATCTGACCTAACCCTAGAAATTTCACCCACTTTGAGTTGGTTTTCATAGACATGAACTTGGTCAATGTCTTTATCAGTAGTCACTTCTGAAAGAGAGTCAAAATCATATTCCTTAGAATCAGTGCTACATGGTGAGAGGCTGTAGAGATCTGCAACAATGATAGGAACATACTCACCTTCATCATCTAGATTTTTACACAAGTATTCAATATCTAATGCCTGACTAGACTCCCCCTTTTCTGAATGAGCTCTGGGTGGATCAGTATTTTCCTCAGAAGAATCACTAGTATCATCCATAGTGTTGACATGTGGCACAAAGTCATCAAGCTCAACAAATAATTTAGCCATATTGTGAGGAATAGGATAAGGATAAGGATCCTCATCGTCAGATTGATCATCTTGAGTATCTGACTCAGCTTGTGACTCATTTCTAGATGAACTCTTAGGTTCTGGTATGAATTTATTAGCTCCCAAATGGAAGGGAACCTTCTTAAAGCCTAGACTAGATGTATCTTTGTTTCTTTGAGCTATTGCCTTGATAGGATCAACTAGGCCATTATTATTGCACCCAATAGGTCTAGTTCCCTTGTAGCCAAAATGCTTCATGAGTCTAAGACCAAGCCCATATTTCTCAGGAGTGATCTCTCGAGCTTGCTCTGTTAGGTCTACTGGAGTCTCTTCCTTGTAAAGCCATGTAGCAATGGCTCTATTTTTGTTTTCATCTTCTAAGGGAACTGTAGCCTTGACAAAAGTGCCATTATACTTGGTTTGAGGTGTTAGCACAAATGGATTCTTTGCCTTAGATGGTCTCCCATAATGACAAGGAGACTCAGGGAGAGATGTTAATGACAATACTAGTTCGATATGGTACTCACCCATGCTAGTTTCTTTCAACTTGAGTGACTACTCAATTTGTTTCAGCTTGTTGTCATGATAATTAATGGACTCCCTATCAACAGGGATGAAATTTTTAGTAGCTTTGAGCATATTGCAAGTATAGCTAGTAGTGGTAGGAATAGTGACTTTGGAGCCATGCAATAGGAATTTGATGCATTGGTGGTATGTGGATGGCACAACACATATCTCATGCATCTATGGTCATCCTAGCAGAATGTTATAAGCCAAGGGAATGTCAAGGACCTGATAGGTGACATCCTTTTCTATAGGATTGACATGAAAGGGTAAGACCATAAGACCTAGAGACTTTCATTCAACTTCATCATATGCTTTGATAGTGATCTTGTGGTGAGGATCAATAGAGTCCTCAGAATAATTCAATTGTCTAATAAAATAGGTAGAGACAATGTTCAATCCAACGCCATTATCAATGAGGACTTGGCAGACACGTGTTTGATGTATCATGACCTCGATGTATAGAGGTTGATTGTGTGGGTGACTCAATGAGTTATCATCCTCCTTAGAGAAGGACATAAAGTAAGGTGAGGTCAAGTGACCTACCATAGATTAAAACCACTCAAGATTAAGATCTTGAGGAATGTTTTCCTCAAGGAGGGCTTTGTCTAGAATCTACCTATGAGAAGACAAGATTTTAAGCAGCTCAAAGATTGTGATTTGAGCGTTAGTTCATTTCAATTGATCGAGAACACTATAGCTAGTTGCTGCTGAATTTGTTGCAAGTTTTGCACCTTTTCTAGATGGTCCAGCAAGGGTTTTGTCTTTATTTTGTTCAAGATCAGGAGTAGAAGGTACAGGGCCTTTGAGCACCAACTTGGCATGAGAGTGTGTAACAATGTTAGCACAATGTTGTGAAGGTGTGTTGTCCATTGTGTTGGAAGTAGGGCCCCTCAAGACAAATGGTGTCTTGGGTTTATTGTTATCTTTCTTGCCCTTTATGGTAATGACATCACAGTATTCAAAATCCACAAGTTCAACCATGTTTATCACATTGTTATCATTAGGGTATTCCTAGTTGACCTTATTGTTAGGTTTCAATTTTGAGCTCCCTCCCTTTTCATAGGCTAGGAAGGGCTCTTTGAAGGCCTTGTGATCTGAGTTCTTGTTATGTCCATCTACCATAATGTCACCAGCATCAATCATGTCCTCGACTTTGTGACACAAGTTTGTGTAGTTTCTAGTTTTGTGTCCCTTATTTTGGTGATACTCATAGAACATGACTTCATTCCACCATGGTGGGCATGGTTGTGGATCATAAGGGTGAGAGTTGTCCAATGGTGAAATGAGCTTGTTTTGTAAACCGCATCCAAAGGTTCACCCAGAGGTGTATACTCTAATTTAGGGCATGTGGCCCATGAGTTTCTCAGTTTTTTCCTAGATGTCTTGTTGTGAGGAGGAGGTTTCTCAACATTTTTGACTGCATTGAGACCATCTATGAGATTAAAGGCTGCCTTAATAGCTTTAGGAGTGACATTGTCAACAACCACATCATGTACAATTTCTCAATTCTTGTTGACATACTTGGTTTTTTCCTTGTTGGAGGTGGAGCCTTGTTTTGTGTCCTTTTGAAGAGTGAGTTCACCCTTCTTGACCATGAATTCCTCTATGCAGATAGCCTATGTGATCATGTATTCAAAGGTATGTGGACCTTGAAGTTGGACTCTATACCCAAAATTAGGTAGGAGGTTATCAGTGAAGATGTCAAGCTTGTCCATTTATGAAATCTTGCATGAATACTTTGTGTAAAGTTGTCTCCACCTTTGAAGGAATATGAGGAAGGGTTCCCCAAGAATCTAATTAAGGTTACATAAATTTCAAATATTGACAGGGTGTTGAATGTTATGAGAATACTGCTAGACAAACAAGTTAGCTATTTCATCAAACGTTTTGATACTGGGAGGCAAGTGTGAGAACCACTCCAAAGCCTGACCACCTAGACATTTGGGGAATAAATGCATGAGATATGTCTAGTTATGCATAAATTTCATAGACAAGGAACCAAATTCCTACAAGTGATCTTGAGGATCGGTGGTTCCAAAGTATTTTTCATACTTAGGTAGTTCTACTCCTCTTGGGAAAGGAGGCATGTCTATGCTCTTGTCAAATGGAAATGGACAAAGAACATCTAAGGTATATGTTTTTGCGGGTTTGTCTTTCTCACACATCATTTGAGCTAGTTGGTCTTGCATAATTTTCATTTGTTTTTGGAGTTTAGAAGTCTTAGTTTTCTCTTTAGGCATGACAATGGTTTCCACATTGAAATGAGAGGGTAGCTTAGCTCCCTCTTGGGTAAGTTTGAGAAAGTACTTTTCTTTCTCTTCGTTGAGTAGGATTTCCATGACTTTTTGATTTTTTAAAATCTTTTTGGCACTTTGCTATGTGTTCAGGAAGTATTTCCACCTCTTCCTATTCCTCATCAGTGTCATGGTCTTTCTCTTTGTCATTCCTAGGTGGATCTTGGTGCTTGTTATGACTACCATGTTTAGGTACATGATCAACCATTATAGGAATGTGTTTAGTTTTAGTATGTTGTGATTGGAAAGGTCCTTTGAAAAGGAATTTAGACATTTTTTTTGGAGATATAGGACCTTTGCTAGTGTTAGGGTCCTCTTGATACAAAGGGTTCCTAGTTTGTTGTAAGTTTATGGAGAATGTTTTCTGACTCAAGGTGATCTGATGGGTGAGGGAGATCATGAAGATCCCTCACTAGACAAACTAGGTGCAAACCATGTATGAAATAGAAGGTGACCTCTACCACGCTTATGACCCTTAGCATGACCTTGTCTAAGTCTAAGAGGATAAAACACATTTCCACTTCTTTTTGTGATAGTCATAGACAAGGATCACACTAAAATGTAGTCTCTAAAAGAAAAAGGAAGAGTGTTGTATACTAAGGTATGAGTAGTCTGAGTAAAGGCTAGAATAGCCAAGGATTATGACTATCATGACATAGAGTATAATGAACACTAGAAGATAGGAACAAGAAAATAAGAGACAAGACTACTTAAAGTATAGACCACAAGTCATTAGTTGAGTGAAATCTCATTATTTGGGATTGTTTACAAACAAAGAAGAGGTAGCTCAATGTAGGAAATAGACTAGATGTAGAGCACAAATTGTTCGAACAAGGTAGTTTGACAATTTTGACTCAAGTTCTCATGTGAAGATCCTCTAGGAGGCACATGAAAAAGTTCAGAGGTGGGTGTGAAGACTCAGATGAGCAATTTAGCTCATGTGAGGATGTGTTACAAACCATGTGAAAAGGTGACAAATTTGGCAGACAAAATAGAGGGTTGTCAACAAGATCTCACATGGAGATATGCAACTTCTTGTGTGAAGATCCAGATGAACCCATTCGAAGATATGACTGCTCGCTTGAAATGTTGTAAAATTGTGCATGAAATTTTGAGACCAAATAGACAATAGACTTGGATTTTGAAGAGATTTTGATAGTTTTGGACTATTTTGGATAGATTGGAGGTTTTTTTGATAGATAATAGACAGATCATAGGGTTGATTTTTAGATTGTGAAATAACATTGGGTTTCAAGTAAAACAAAGTGTTTTCAACAAGACATGGGAAGCAAGCAATAGTCGAATACAATCCAACTGAGGGAAAACCAACTTAGAGGGATGGGGGAGTCTTGACTTTCAATTTGTTTAGGTAGGTTTGGACATGTTTAGGACTTGATAACAAACACACTTTATCCCTAGAAATAGAAAATGGTAGAGAAGGAAAAACCTTTGTCCCACAACTTATGTGCATGTGTGCACCTCACACAACCATGTCACCCCTTAGAGGGTGCCTATGTTTTTGGTGTATTCAAAGGGCTCAATAACATATATGCTGAGTGAACACCCTTGTTGCAAGGGTCAAGCATGTATACCACCTTCCAATACTTAGTAGCATGCTTATGGTGAGTTCTACAGGAGAGATTCTTCCCCCTCCTTACACAAAGATTATGCCTCCTGTTGGAGGTGAATTGGGTAGCTTCTAACTAAAAGGTTTTTACTTAGCTTCTGTTCATATTAATCTCTGATGGCTCTAAAAGTGGAGTTGAGATCAACATCCCACACTAGCATCTGAGAGTGCACACACTTGTTTAGCAAGACTGGGGCCAGTGTTAACCAGTGCAATAGATAGAGCTTCCTTTTAATATGTGATATTCAAGAATCAAGGGAAAGAAATTAATATGGCTTTAGAGTCTTTTGCTCAACAAAGCTTCTTTATTATAGTGAGTCAGAATCTCCGATTAAAGGAGTGTGCTCACTTGGGTTGTTCCCAAAAGTTAGATCACTCCAGTAGGCTCTATAAAGGATTAACTCAAACTAGTTGTTTAAACATAAGGGTCAAAGTTTTTGATTTCCCTTAAGGGGAAAGATCATACTCCTCTACCTTAGTTTTTCACCCAAACATGTAGAACATGTTAATTATCAACTTAGCTTAATCAATATAGACTCATCCTTTTTAAAGATTTTGATCCCCTTGAAAAGAAACCATCATCTCATCATAGAAAAGGATTAGCACTAGAGAACCACTAAGTTTCTTGCCTCCCTCAGATGTCATCTTTCAGAAGCTTCTAGGTTTTTTGATTCACCCTTGGTCATGACCTCCAAGTGGTGAAGAGCATAATCCCCTATTCTTCTATCTTGCACCCTACAAAGTTCACAAGCCTTAATTAGACTATGTTTAGAAAGCAAGAAAAAGACACATTTTTTTAGTGGGTTTTAAGATTGGTCTTCGACAATTGTATCTTTGACAGCATCCTATAAAAAAATAGCCAATTCATTTTTTAGGAAAGTTTGTATCAAGGAGCCTTTGTCAAATGTCTTGTAGACAACTGTTAGGCTACAGAAAACCAAAAAAATAAAACAATGATGCTTGCAAAGAGAACACATTAGTAAAAAAGATAAATAGCATGTTGAAAGACTACATTTTAACTATGCTATCTCAAGATTTTGTATGAAATCTTGTTTAGGTCCATGCAAAGTCTTTCACTGTCTCGCATGAGAAAATGATGCGTGAGAAAGCTTACAAAGATGTGTGAAACCCTCAAATCTTCACATGAAAATGAAATTTCTCATTTGAAAATTTGGAAATCTGTATGGGCAAGTAGGACAAAATGATGAAAATGACAGAAAATAAGATAGATGAGGCCAAAAAAATTGTTTTTCTTGGCCCCACAGTGGGCGCCAAAAATGTATACATGAAAATGAGGCCTCGGATCTTTCATCTACAATTCAACATGGTCATTATATGTGGATTCATCTTGGAATGAACATGGAAGAGTTCATCCAAGAGGTTCGAAAATGCAACTTGTTGCCTTCTAACTAGAAGGATTTATGCAAAGTATGAGTGTGCAAGTAATCTATATGATGTGCAATTTATTCTATTAAACAATAAAAGGAACTAAGCTAGACGTATGCATTATTAAGCTAGATGATATTAAGATATTAAGCAAAAACACATGTAAGAGCTATGAAAATGAGTATTCAATTCAACAACAATTTAATAGCATTAAAATCTAACCCCTATAATGAGGGATTGAGAGCCCCTTCAATAGAATCTAGGAATGGATCAATGATTAGGATCAATCTTGATGAACGGTTAAGATTAGATAGAAGATTTAGTTAAGATGGAAACTTCCTTGTACAGGTGAAGTTAACTATTTTAGATCTGAGTGTGATAAGTAGTTAACTAAACTTTTCATAAGTGTGAGGGAAAGTTAACTGGATTGATTCTAATTTTGAGAGGTAGTTCACTTAGAGTTTCCATTTTAGAACTGAAGAGAGGATTTTGAAGATATTATTCAATTTAATAAAGTGAGACATGACCTCATAAATGACTTTTTCATTTAATTGAACAATCTCATTCAATTAATTAAAGTGGGCATAATTATTGAATTAAATATTTTAATTATTTAGTACATTAGCCTTAGGATATAGTTAAATTTAATTAAAGTACAAACACTTCGAATTAAATTAAATCTCAATCAAATCAATTTAATGTGACTAATATGAGTCAATACTTAAGAATTAAATATGTAGTCTGATTAATGTTGATTTAGGGTTTTCTGCACTTGACACTTAGGTCAAGTAGCAAAAATAAGGAAAATAATTGCCTATTAGAATAGATCTTTAGAATTAATCAGAATAGACCAGAATTGGTGATCATGGAAATGAGCCAATTTTGGGGTATTACAACCATGGGTTTCAAGCTGATATAGATAATGGATGTTCATCCAAAAATATATCATTAATTATTGTAGGATCTTCTAGAATATGTAAGCAAGAAAGAAAATCAGCTACTGCATTATCTTTCACTGGCTTGTCAACGATGGTCAAATCAAATTCCTACAAAGGAATAACTAGGGAGCCAATATTATAGAAATAATAGGCTTATTCATCAAATATTTATAGTAGTATGATCTAAATGCACAAATATTTCATGACCAATAGTACAGTGTCTAAATTTATTAAGTTCATAGATCACTGCAAGTAGCTCCTTCTTAGTGACAATATAATTGAAATCTCCTCGCAAATTCTTATTGATATAATAAATACCATTTTCTAACACCCCTTCTTTATATCCCAAGATTGACCCTATTTCATAATATGAATCTAGTGTTGGCATAAAATGACAATTCATTAGAGATTGTCATTTTTCCATAATGGAAGGCTATAAAAGAATTATTCAAGCTAACCATGGCCTTCCTAGATCAACAAGATAGCCACCCAAGGTATCTTTGGGGGATAGAGTGACAAAATCTACTAGATATTCCTAGGAATCCAATGTGACCATTACATCTTCAACAATTCCATTAGGTTTCACAATAGATCTATCAACAAGGTGAAGGATAGTCAGGGTTTCTCTTAATCCAATAATATTTTGGAGAGACAAAACCTCCCTTATCATGAAATTAAATGATTCTCCCAAGTTAACTATAGCATTTTGAACCTGAACCCCATTAATAAAAACACTAACAACAAGACTTCCATGATTTGAATAATTGGGGTTTGAAAATTTATCCAATATCAAGTCTAATAATTTACCCATACATGAACTATTTGAGGATCTTTTCTATTCCTACTAGGTTTTTTAATACAATATTCTCTAATGGACTTAATGTATAAGAATCAATTAATGATATTTTGATAGTCATCTACCTTAATTGATTAAACAATACTGTTATAGTTGGATTTTCAATAAGGATAGAAGGGTGAGCAAGCCTCTAAGGAAAGGATGGAGTTTTTGTTCTAGGAGTAGATAGTGAAGTAGGTGCATCATCTTTTTCAATAGGAGAATCTTTCGCATTCACCATTGTAATGAAAAGACCCTTGGGTGTAGGAAGAGAAGTTCTTGACTACATGTGTACATCATTAAGGGTAATAGAATAGGCTTTTTGTTTGTTAGGTTTCTTGTTGATAGGATTGGGATTAGGTTGAATATAAAGTTGGGTTTTCTTTAGTTGATTTGCATTAGTTGCGGGAGGAGGAGGCAGTACAACTTTATTTTGAGTTGGATGCATTATGGATTTCTTATTAAGCTGATTAGTTCCCCATGAAGGTCACTATTGTTAGTTTCCTTGTGAAGGCTATAATTGATTAGGTTGTTGCCAAGGTTGTTGAGGCTAATGCCATTCGTTATTTTGTCAATTTTGATAAGGTTGATGCTATTTTTGGTTGATTTTATTCTATTTATTTGATGTAGGTTATTTCCTTTGGTTATTCCATGCAAGTTGGGATTGATTAGACCAACTATTATTCAAATTAAGACCTTGACAACCAGAATTCTGGCAATATTGGTTTTTCTATTGACTACTATTATAAATAGAATTTTGCAAAGGGTCTTGAGGCATACCTTGTCTTTGGGCCCAAGGCCTACATTGAGAAACACAAAGAAAATTTTCATTCTCATATATGAATATGAATTTAATAGGCATTAGATGAGCCTCCAAATCGACCAATGTCTTGCATTTGGGATTCCTCTTCTTTTCTTTAAAGTGTGGGAAACATTTAGCAACCATAGATTCATCTTCTACATGCTTCCTTTTAACTTTCATGGTGTCTAGTTGAGTAGCAACATTATTTATAATGTCCTACTTAATATCATATATAAGATACAAAATTTTCACCTTTGATACTCTAGAACCATTGATTTTACTAGGTATGAACCTAACTCCTCTTCCTTTCTTCATAGTTTCCCTTGAATAATTAAGGCATATTGTTTTGATATCTTTCCAACTCCTTTGAGTAATATCTACTCATGTCATAAGTTCTAGTGCTTCAATACTTTCATAATTAACACCCTTTAAGAAAATATTTTTTTGACACTCCTCATTCAATTGACATTGAGAATTTATTTGTAGATTGAATATGAACCTAAAGACATAGTCGTCTAATGTTTCACCTTCTTTTTTTGACATTTTAAAAATGGTACCCCCTTTCATATCATAACCTATACAATAATCCTTATAATTTGTAAGAAATAAATTCTTAATTTTATCACAATCATCTACAACATTGGCTCCCAACCCCATAAACCATCATAAGGCTTCCTCCTTCAAAGTAGATGGAAACAAATTCAATTTATGGGCATCAATTGTATAGTCATAACTTTGACATTGGATACCAAACTCAAACAAAAAGGTTTCAAGGTCTTTAGTAATAAGACCATAGAATTTTGACAATGCAGAAGAAGGTATGTTCTTCAAATTATTATTATCATGCTAATTAGGTATAGGAAAGGGAAAGGTATGTTGAGTCACATGCAGTGGTGGAGGTGGTACTTCTTATCCTAGTTAATAGATTACAAGAGCTAGATGGTTGTCCTAATATCGTGGTTCAACAAAAAGGTCATTCAAACGTAATGATTCTTCAAAAGATGGTGGTGAAGGAAATTCCTTTAGGGCATCAACAAATGGATTTTCAAATGGTGGATCTTCTACAATAGGTTGGTTTTCTTCTTAGTTTCCAACTTGGGGATTTTTTGGCTTAGGATATAAAGGTTATTCTATTTCAAAGGGGTCATTCTAAGGAAGGAATCTCCCAATATGGTCTCTTCTTCTATGCATACAAAAAAATGGGAAAAAAACTTCTACTTTATGAAAAACTTAGAAAAATGACCGTAATGAAAGGTTTAGATTGACACCATCTGCAAAAATTACACAAAAAATGCTTGGTCAATTAATTGGTTTGGAAACTATAGCTTTCACCCATTGCTTATGGATTGGACATCCTTCAGGAGTAACCAAATAACATATTAAACTCATTTAGTTTATCAACAAGGGACATATGCATGAAATGGTATCTACAAAGTATATGCTCTAAACCATCCTAATTTTCATCACTAATCTATAGAAATGGAAGTCTTGAGCTAATGAAAATAAAAATGTTGAATTTAAATGTAGAATTGAACAACTAATCTATTTCATGATAATTAAAAAAAAAACAAGATATTATTCTATTGGGCTATGTTGTAGGAAAAACAAACAATTATGTTATTGTGTGGCTATAGGAGCAAGTTCTATCTATTCTAAGAGAAATGGAAAACTACTCCTATTGACTAAATTCACTCACCAAGTGAGTCACTTTGATGAGTAAATGAACAAATACTTAAGATAAAGTGTTAAAAGTTGACATTGTCATTTTCTTAAAATTAGAACCATTAACAATAAAAAAATATCAAACTATATATTTGAATGTTGTTGTAAATTACAGTGAACTTTTGACCTCTTAAGAAATTTGAACATCTTATTTAAAGAAGCTAAGGAAAAAAAAACATTTCTAAATATATGATCCTTCAACAATAAAGATTTTAGTAGAACTTAAATGAAAATGCATCAACAATGGACATGTTTTTCCTACTAAATAAGTTTTCCTCAAATGTAGAATGCCATGACTCTGGATGTGTGCATGAGTAGTTTACAATTGCATTGACCCAATCTTTTGTTAAACCACTTGGATGTGTTTATTGTATGAATCTATCATAAATCCCTTGATCATGCTTCTTTAATTCCTTTTTGAGTTATTCATGCAAGAGGTTAGTACACATACCAAATTTTGAAACATATATCCACTTTAATAACTCATGGAAAGAGTTAAATATAGATACAACTAATCTTTTCTGATGACATATGGCTATAAGAACTTACCCCATAAAATCTTTAATGGAAAGAAATATTTCTATTAATATACACACACATGATTTCATCTATCAAGCATTAGATCTAACTATTGTATTATAATTATAAAACCATAATATGTCTTCATAGACCATAGAAGAGTACAATAGTCATAGGTTTATACATAATATATGATTAAAAAATATTTTTAACTTAAGGATAAAAACCCTCCAAATAACCATAAAAATCTATCAAAACTAGATACTGATATATGGTCCCCTTAGCTATTGCACATCTATTTTTTGAATAAGTAAAGAAGATTAAAGGGTCAAATATTCTTTGTTTGGATTGTAGAATATGTTTTAGCATTGGTTGTGTTTGTTTAAAATTAAGGTTTACCCACCTAGGTCTTACAGAGCCGAAAGAGTAGAAGGAATTGTTTCCTTGTTAGTTAGTCCTAATGTCTAAACAAGTATGTTGAATATGGGAAGTAATGTATTTTCTCTTATCATTGGATAGTTAACATCATGTCAATATTAGGAGCCAAAACATCAATCATTTAAGTCAACAAATTTGAATTCATAAAAAAACATAGATATATGTTCAACTATTCTAACCTATGGGAAACATAATTCAATCTCTTATTTTAATCTTTGTTAGATTCTCTCTTTCCATGGTGCAACACAATAAATAATAGCTAACAACTTCTACTTTATCAAATTCTTCCATGAACGCAAAAATAGAGCTTGCACAAAGTATATGTATAAATCTCATGTACATATACATATATATACATATACATATATATATATATATATACATATATATGTATATATACATATATATATATGTATACATATACATATATATACATATATATATATATATATGTATGTATATGTATATATATATATATACATATGTGTATATATATATATATATGTATATATATGTATATGTATACATATATATATATATATGTATATATACATATATGTATATGTATATATATATACGTATACATATACATATATACATATACATATAAATATATATATACACATATACATATACATATACATATACATATACACATACACACATATCAACTTTGATAAATCCTAAAATATGATCATAATAAATAGAAATTAATGGAATATCATATACATATATATACATGTACATATACATATATATACATATACATATATATATATATATATACATATATATGTATATATACATATATATATACACATATGTATATATATATATATACATATACATACATATATATATATATGTATATATATGTATATGTATACATATATATATATATGTATATATACATATATGTATATGTATATATATATACGTATACATATACATATATACATATACATATAAATATATATATACACATATACATATACATATACATATACATATACACATACACACATATCAACTTTGATAAATCCTAAAATATGATCATAATAAATAGAAATTAATGGAATATCATCAAGCTTTTCATCCTTAGACACATTTGTATTAATAACATCTAGTGGCACCAAAGTCCATTCACCCACATATCCACATCTTGATTAATGCAACCACCGTAGTTTTTATCAATGCAATCAAGACAAAAACATGAGTAATCTCTAGTGTATAATGACTTTGCATTACTATATGTACTCATAATTTAATACAAATATCATGTCTTGTCTACCCTCTTGCATGCACGCATTGATCTTCTACTGACACCAGAATGTAATGTCCACACATGTATAATAAATGAGTTAAATGTATATATATATATATATATATAATATTTATGGATATTCAAAATAATTTATGTACCAAATATATTAAATACAAATTTGATTCAATTTATTTCAAATTAATTTAACATGTACTACATCTATAAAAGATACCTCCCAAAATACTCTAAATGACATGACTCAATCCACTTGTGATGATGTGTTATCTCTATTTTCTACCATAAAGTATTTTTTGCACCACTCAACCACATCCTAAGCATTATTAATGTGATATCCTTGATAGTTCATTTGATACTTTCTTAAAGCGCATTTTATACAATCTCCTGCACCATCATGCACACCCTTTCCATGTCCACTCCCAAAAAGGCTCCAAATGTCTGGTATATTTTGGTATCAATGATATCTACATAATGCATAAAATGGACTGGCTGATTTAAATTATGTTTCACATCCAACTAACCATACAATTTTTTTTTTTTTTTTCTATTTTTATGCATTTATTTTTCAAATATTTCAAAAATGTCTTAAATTAAAGCTCCAAAAAAAGTGTTCCATGCTCTTTATCATCACTAATGTAAAAGTGATACTCTTTTTTAATGAATCATGCTTAATCTATACTTTCCACACCATCCAAATTGATTTGTGCATGTCAATAAGACACCTAGACCATAATAGTGACCTTCTCTATAAAGTAGTATTCTGCTTGAAGTTATTTTTGAGAAACAAAATAGTAATCTTTGCAAAGTCAACAACAAATAAAAGTGTTCCAAGTGGGAATGCTTCTCTTAGTGTTTGAAACTATTTTTCTTGTCATCTAGCAAAAAAGGTATGAAGTATATATGGTTGAATCAATTTCCAAAAAAATGACATCAATTCTCCAACGAGTACCTTTTCCTCTACATATTCCAACCTT
Organism: Cupressus sempervirens; assembly: GCA_028749045.1. NCBI lineage: Eukaryota > Viridiplantae > Streptophyta > Pinopsida > Cupressales > Cupressaceae > Cupressus > Cupressus sempervirens. Next base: position 255,725,000 of record CM053791.1, on the reverse strand, counting down.
GTTGATTCTTTCCCAACTTTTGTTTCACACTTTATATACTTATATCTCTTACATTTTACCATCCTTGTCTTATTAGTATCTTCATCTCTCAAAGGAAATTTAGTTAGATTACCACATGCTTCACAAGTTCCTCTTATGCAATCCATTTCACCTATTGCATGACCAATCGATTTGTTACATAAGATTGGTGTTGTGAATTGTCTTGGTCATTTAGGAAAATAATTTTGACAACCACCACTTTCTTCTATCATCTTTCAGAACCATTGATAGTATAGATCAAATTCAACATGATATTAATAACAAAAAGTGTAACGCCCCACCAAGGGATCCAAAAGAGTTAACCTAAAGTTTTACATAGTAGCATAAGTAATAACATACTATCAACTGTAAACATACATAACAGATTACATTCCTTTAGGATCCCAAGATGTTGAGTCACATTTAAATTTAATTAATTCTAAGTCTAACAACTACCATATCCACATGAAAGAATAATGAATAGTCCAATGTCCATATTATAAATTTGTTCCAAATGCCTCTTAGAAAATGAAATATGGAATGCTCAATCATCCATTGTACATGTCACAGGGTATGAAAGGCTAAAAGAATATATATATATATATATATAGAAATACATCATCTTACTCTAATCCATGGTAAAAGTGCAATAAAATAAATGAATATAATAGCATACATGATACATTCATCCATCATAAGAGATATAACATCATAAAACACAACTAATCTAAGTGTGCGGTTCCTCCCAACCATTAATAGCATCATTAGACCATCGTGGGCCCTAGCCATCCCCCACGTGTAATATCCCAAGCCACCAAAGAGATCATTAGCACTATCATAATAGGGATGTCACACCTAAACATGCTACAACATATGCATAAATAAATCTAACATACTAGAATAAAGCATAAGTATACAACATCATCTAAACATGATAAACAAGCATACCAGAAAAGCTCCAGCCACAATGACCACAGACAGATCTCAATGGTAAGAGTAAAAAGCACTACCACTTGATCGCGTGGAACCTAAATGGTCCACTCCCACCGTGTTGAGGAGATAGTCTCAAGTCCCAAATAGGATATCAAATTACATAACTCAAAATCAAATCACATAATCACAAGATCAACCACATAACCACAAATACTCTCTCTTGTCTAGAAATCCTAAAAGTATACTAACTCAAGGGTTCTAACATAGATCGACACCTAGACCCAAAGGAACCAAAAAGACATGTAGGAAACCTACTATGTAGGTGGGAAAGTATCATCGCAAAAATTACATTGGAAGTTACTTGAGCAATCCCTTAGGAATCTCGGGTCCCTAGTGATCCTGTGGCCACTAGTATCCTCTCATATTGACAAGGATTACCATAGAATGCAAGGTTGTAACCAAGCATTCTCTCTACCCCATCCTAGTTTGTACTAGCACTCAAGGCATGGGAGAGAACATACAATTATCTTATTAGGTTCATTTTAATCCCCTTTTAGTGTAAATGTTATCACTTATTAAAAAAAACTTACAATGTGTTTACACTAGTAACCTCTTAGGGCCCTAGCCCCCATTACAAGCCACTTTCTGACACTACACATAGATAACCTACCCTAGGCTCATGAAATTACAAATCAAAGAATCATAGTAAAAATCACCTCAGCCCTATACAGGTGACTAGAAAGCATCAAAAGATCAGCCACAATAATCACATCAATTCTCCATGAGCAACTAAAAAGCATCAAATAATAATCATAATGATCACAAAAGTTCTCTATTAGTAACTAAAGGCATCAATGATAAATCACAATATTCATCGATCCTCAATGAGCAACCAGAAAGTATCCCAAAGTAAATCACAGTATCCATTAGTTCTCAACGAGCAACCAAAAAGCATCCCAAAATAATACTAATCGAAGACTCCAAAATGGTAAAGTTAAACATGTCACAACATGTCGTCATCAAGAACAAATCAAACACTTCAGTCCTCTCAAAGCGACTAGAAAGAAAATCAAATATAATTGATCGATGACTCAAAAATGGTTAAGTCAGGTATCTCATATACATACACCTCAGCTTCACACAAGAAGATTAGAACACAATAACAATCAATAATCCACACACATCATAGAGCATGCTATCACATTACCATGGTTGGGTATAAAAGATCAAATCAAATCAACATGACATCACAATCGCATAACCCCCAAGCCTCTGGTAACAACCTAAACTGGTCAACATCTAACCATCCCCAAAACATAAAGAACACATAGAAATCATCATAGTCTCATAGTTTGGATTTGATTTGAAAGCATATAATTGAGTTAAAGGTAAGGTTCCAGTTTCTAGTTAAACTTATGTTTCAAGTAAATAAGTTTCATAGTTCACCCTTTCAATTAACCCGTTCTTCTTTTTAAATAACATATAAATTTACCCCATTTATATATATTCGAATAAAATGTACAATTAACATACTTTTGATTTTGAGTCAATTAATCAATATAACTAAAAGGGTGATTATTTATTTAATTATTAAAATAATACCTAATGATTTTTAAATAAGAATTATCACTAATTAAATAAATTTACGTCTTTATTTCTAAATAATTCCCATTATTTAAGTACATCAATTAAATCAAATTTAATAAAGTTAATTATTAGTTATTTATAAAATAACTAGATAATTAACATCTAATTATCATTAAAACTTAATTACCTTCCCTTTATTCTCCAAATACATAATAATAATAATTAATAAAAACATTTAATTAATTATTATTAACTTCTTTAATTACTTATTCTATCGATAAAGAATTAATTATTATTCAAATAATAATAATAAACAACGTTATTATTATTAACTAACATATTAATTATTTAACACTTAATAAAAATTTAATAATTTAAAACATTTAATAATTTTAATATATATTAATAAATTTAAAACATTTAATATTTATTAAAAAATATTTATATAAATTAACAAACATATATTATTAAATATAAAATATTAATAAAAATTTTTTAAAATAAGTTTTAAAAAAACTTTTAAATATGTTTAGGGCTTGTCGGTCTTAATTAAACTGTGCAGCCCATTTCCAAACAGTACTCTACCCAATGCATGGATGCCGCTGATTTTAATGGGGTAAGTGGGTGTAAATGTTAAGTTATTTTATTTATTATTTTTTTAATTTTAATTTTATTAAAAAATGTACTGTTATAATAATTTGTTTTAAAATTATAATTTATTTAATTTAACTAATTTTTTTAATATAAAACAAAGCTCCCTTCTCTCTCTCTCTCTCTATATATATAATTTTTTTTTAAAATATAAATTTTATTAAAGTGCTTCAAACACCCTCTCAGTTCAAAATTTTATATATATATATAATTGATTTCAATTAAATTTATTTTATTAAATTTTATCAATTATTATTTTATTTTATTTAATTTTTAATTATATAAAAAAATTTCTTTTCTTTCCTTTTTAATAAACATTTTCAACATGGATTTAGAATGGAAAACCCAAATTAATTAGCTAAATTATAAACAATAAAATTTGTTTTCTTTTCTACCCAAAATCCGATTTCAATATCCAAAAGATTCTCATATCTGCTTGATTTCTTTTCAACCTTATTCATAATAAAATACAATCCTCTAAAGTAAACCCAACGAAGTATCCATCTAGATCCATGTATAGATATTTCTCAATCAAGAACAAATATTTGCATGCCAGGGTAAACATTCTGAAAATAACACATGCAAAAGACACGGAGCAGACAAAAGTTTGAAGAGCAAAAACCACTATACAATTAAGCCATGAGATCCTACCTGGATCTGATGCTAAGACGTCAAGCGCACGAAGATTGTGAGAGAGAAATTCCTCTTCTCAAAGCCTTCCCTCTTCCAAAAATTCTTTTCCTCTTCTCAAATTCGACGTCCAAAAATCATCCCCTTCAAAAAATGAACCTTCAAGTGATAATAAGGAGTTCTCTCCTCAAATCGGGGCACTAATTGTGCATTCACCCCGAGAGGACTCCTTGCTCACAAGACTCGAACTCTAAATTAACTTTTATTAATCTTTATTTTATCTGTTCATGCACATTAAGTGCATTATTAAATTACTTTATTTAATTTTCCATTTGACTTCTTTTTAATAAATTTATTACTTTTAAATCTCACACACACACTTTATTATGATATCTTTATTAAGTTCACATGTTTTATCTTTCTAATTAATTTCTTCTATTTTCAACTCATGCGTGCATCATGCGAACATGAATGCTTTTAACAATTTAATATTTTTTTTTCACTTTTAATTTATTTTAGAAACTTAATTGATAAAATATTTATTAACTTAAATAACAATAATATTTAGCATTTATTTTAAAAATAAACTCTAAATATATTATTATTAAATTAAATAAATATTATCACATTCTAAATTTAAACTCTAACTTTTATCTCCAATTTTTAATTCTCTTTATTTAATTAATTTCTTAATTAATTAAATATAATTAAATATTAAAATGTCATAATAATTTTTCATTAATTAAATCATTAATTAATCTTTTAATTAAACTTAATTAATAGAAAAATACTCCAAGGACTCATAAAACAACATACGAAAACCCATCATGGAAAAACACATACCAAATCAAACAAAGGGGTAATAATCATGAATTAATGTCATTTGATGCATTCAGAGGGTACTTGACTCAGATACTTGTCCTAATTTTCAATTAGGACAAATGGCTTAAGGGGTTTGGGATTTGGACTTAAGAATTTATCTCCCCTCTCTTACCATTGAGATAATGCAATAGGGTATGCTCATCCTAGCAATTCAGAGAAGTCGATACCCAGTACCTACAACTTGCATAAAATTCATGCATGTACAAACACAATATTCTAAGCTAAACAAGCAATGGCAGGAAGTGGTGCATCATGTAGATCCTGACTAGCAGGTGACTATGACTCCCTTCCTTAACCACATCAAAAACACCATACATAAAGAAAACAGACACTTGCACCATACACATGCAAGTATGGGGTAAGTATCCATAAGAAAACACATAATAATCCATCTAACTAATCATCATCAATAACTGAAAACACTGAATAATCATCATACATACATGAAATATAGAGTACCAAGTAATCTCATCATATAATAAACTAAATGTGAAACAATAACTGATAAACTCAAAGTAATGCTACTAATCATAAGCGTAAAATTGGCCTAAAAGGGTTCGACAATGATAACAAAAATGCGAACTAGGTGTAGGCACTACAAAAAGTTTCAAAAGATTTATTTATCTTTACAAAATAGGGCTTCAATCTTTTAAGCATTGTTTGTCCATTCTTTATGTTAGGACTTAAATTACAAAATAAGAGATACAATTCATGTTGTGTAACATCCAACCAATGTTTTGTATATTGTGAATATTCCTTAGGCCCAATCCTCTACTTGATGATATCTCTTCTATTTGGTGAAGGACGATTATTATCAATCCAAAATTAAATATCCAAGTTCTTAACCATTTCCTGAATCCTATCAAATTGAGTAGCTCTACACATTAACACCCAATTGCATTCTAGTGTACTAGCATCCAAATTGTTTCTCATTTTAAGATAATGTGATATCATCTTTTGACTATACTTGACATCAGATAAAAGAGAAGATATCTGTCTTTTTGGGAATATTTTCTTATTTAAAATAGATATTATTATCACTCTTTGTGAAATGAAACTATCAGCAAATCTAGTTGTTTTTCCAATAGAATGCAATCCTTCCTTGACAATTTCAATAATGTCTTTTTGCAGGTTATAAGTCCTCTTTTTCATACTTGAATCTATACTCAATAGTTTAATCTCACTTTTTATTCATTTTTAAGAAGTGAAATTGATAATAAATAAGTTTTCTCTACTATATCAAGATTGTCAAATTGTGCAATTATTTCCTTAGACTTTTTACTCAATGCCCTATTCATAGTATGTGAAGGTTGACTAGCATATTCTCTAAATTTTTCCACATCTATTTCAATCAAATATCTATGTTTCTATGATCAATTTTTCTCTTCGATATTTGAGTTGTCTTAAGATATAGTCTTAAGGGGACATATATATATATATATATATATATATATATATATATATATATATATATATATATATATATATATATATATATATAGACACACACACACACACACACACACATAACTTAAAATATTGTGTAATTTTGTTTAGATCCAAACATGTACAAATCTCATAAATTTAACTTTTAATGAACTAAAGAGATTGATGCACATAATTATTTGTGCTTTTGGTGAACCTTCTTCAACATCCACTGCATCAACTTCAATATCCTCCTATCCAACATTTCCATCATCAACTACTACACATGATAACAAATAAAATCAAGCACTTGTAAGGGGGAAGGTCTCTAAGATATGTTTTAAAATTAAAAGCTTGCTTAAATCTAGAAAGAGATCAAGTACTTGCATGAGATGTACCTATTTGAGCTTGGGATGACCCTACTCCTACCTCATAAAATTGTCCTTGTTGAGAACATTCTACACATGTAGATGTAAATAAGTATTTTAATCATTAAACAACTTTGAATCTTAAATCTATATACTAAATTAAACACTTAAGTTAACACTTTTAACCAAATTAGACCCTCTCATAAATTAAATGGACCCCTAACTATTACTCTAAAATAGGTCATTTACTTAACATAAAATTAAACATATATTTAACATGCTAATCCTATCAAATGTAACCCTAATTTATTCCCCAATCCCTAATGTTCAGACTTGATCCTAATGCTAACCATAATACAAACCCCTAGAACATAAAAAAAAACTTTGAAATTTAGCTCTATACTAAATTAAACCCTTGTAGAGACACTAAACCAAAATAAACTGATCCAAGAGCATCTTGGGTTGCACTACTATCCTCCATGTTTTCTTTCTTTCTTGCATTGTCAAGGTTCTTGGTTTATGCTGAGTTCTTAGTTGTTATTGAACTTTTAGTGATTGCTGAGCTTCTTGGCTTATGCTAAATTTTTAGTTGTTGTCAAGTTTGTAGTGATTTTTGAGATTCCTAGTTTATGTTGAGTTTGTAGTTGTTTTTGAGTCCCTTTGATTGCTAAGTTTCCTTTGGTTGATGAGTTCGTTTAGATGCTGAGTGATAGTAATTGGTTTGGGTCTTTCTTTGACCGAGTTGTCTATTGACATTCTAGTCATGTTTGTTATTAGTGACATACACTTATTCAGATTGTGAGTTTATATCGAGCATATTGTATAGTTAATAGTGTAAACCAAGCATTCCAATTATTATCGAGTCCTACAATTACTACCAAGTCCTATGGATAGACTTTAGTTTGAATTGAGCAGTTACTACAAAATTGAAGATCAGAAGTGTAAATTGGGCATTTCAATGTATGTTGAGTTTACCAGTGAAAACTAAGTTGTGTAGTGTTTACCAAGTTCATAGTCGATGTAATGTGAGTCTAGTGTTAACTGAGCTACTTAGAGTTAACCAAGAGACTCAGTTTATACCGAGCTCAAGGTGATAGTGTTTATTGAGCTATGTAGTGTGAATTAAAAGACTCAGTTTATATGCTGATTTTATAGTATTTGCCAAGTCACCAGTGTAGACCAAGTTCAAGACTACTTGGAAGTGATTAGATATGGACTGAGCTTCCACATCTACCAAGTGCATGATGATGTTGAGCATTGATAGTGGATGTTGAGTATCAAAACCTCACTGAGTTAGTATTTAGAGCCTGTGTTTCTACACTTTGGCTGACTTTGTGATATCTGTGTAAACTTGTATTGTGGCCAACTTTGTAATTATGTAATTGGATTTATATATATATATGTAATGTATTGTATCACATCCAAATCATCAAAAAAGTAAGGAAGTAATGTAATTATCAGAGAAGAGCAAACGAGTGAATTACAAAGCCTACAACAGTATAAGGAGTAGCAAAGATTCATCTATCATAGCAAGGTGATTTGTACACTTAGAGAAATTTTATTTAGCAAACCGAGTCCATGTTGCAAATCAGAGATCAAATATTGTTTCATCCTAACAGGTGGATCAGTCAAACCTTTAATGAGGTAGACTTAATAGTCTTATGTAAATCTCTTTACCAAGTGCATACTTTATTATATGTTTGTAAATCCTTTTGCAAGGTGGGCCTAGTAATCCTTATTGCTTCTAATAGGGTAGATCATTAGAAGTGATCATTATAAGCCTTAATAGGCCAACTTTATACTGCAATACTAAAGCTTGTGGGTACCCCACCCTAGTTTTACTTTCTATTTGGAAGGTTTCTGGGTCACCAAATATTGTGTTAAAGTGTTGTGTATGCTTTCATATTTTTTAGATTCTCATGCATGAAGTTAGATCAGAATTCATATAAAGGATTAAATGCTATTTGGAATAAAAGTTTTAAAAGTTACTTATTCACCCCTCCCCTCTCAGTAACTTAGCTTGAATTAATATTTCCAACAATTGATATCAAAGTATTGTGGTTCTCAATGAAGAGTTTAATAGCTTGAGCAAAGATCAAAGACAATGCAGGTATTCAGGCTTGACAAAGCTATTGACAATGAAAAGATAGATTTGGAATTGGCCATTGGACAACTCAAGAAAGAAAAAGAGAAACTCTCCCAATCCCTAAAAACAAGAAAAGATCTTGCAATCTAGATGAATGATTCACTCTACACTAAAGAAAGAATTGAAGACATCATTTCAAACAATTTAGATGAAGTTGATGAAGCAATCAAAGAACTATTGGAAATTAATAATACTCTTCAAGAAGAAGTAAGAAAACTAAGAAGAGAGAAAGAAATTTAGTCAGTAAGGTTGTGTTAAGTCATGGAAGAAAAAAAAAAAGATAAGAGAAGAGATAGAAAGAAAGAACAATGAAATTCAGCATCTATCCCTTCAACAAGCAGACTTCATTAATCAACTCACCAATGCAAATGAAGAAATCATGAACCTAAGACTAGAGAATGAAAGATTATAGAATGATCTAAACATTGAAAGGAAAACCAATGAAATAATGTTAAAATCCAATCAGACATGAATCAGTTGAATAAAAAAAGTAACTTTAGACAAAAGGAAAAGCAAGAATTGGATATACAGAAGAAGGAGAATCATCCAAGCAAGGAGCTCAAAGAAACCAAAAACCTACTTGTAGTCACTATGGTAGGATAGGTCATACTTCAAAAAAATGTTGGAGCAATGGAAAATGCTACAATTGTAATCAACATGGTCATAGAGCAAATGAATGCAAAGAGAAACCAAAATTTTGAAGGTAAATGTCACAAATGCAATAAGCATGGGCACAAATCATCAGAATGCAAAACCAAGATATTGAATCCATTAGAACAAATTGTGAAAGTTATATTTGGTTGGGACTATAATACTTGGTGCATATGTCATTACTATGGAGAATTTGGACACATTGGAATGAATTGTTTAAAGCATCACACGAGGAAAAGATATACTACTAGAAGATGTTTCATTTGTACAGAACTTGGTCACCTTACCAAGAAATGTATGAATACAAGAAGAATAGAAAATGAAAAGAAAGAAAAAGTTGATAACATCAGAAAAAAAAAAGACAAAAATGAGTTCCAAAGTCTACAGAGAATGCAAGTTCGAGCAATGATGATCAAGTCACTCAAGAATTGGGTGACTCCACCATTTCCACTTGATTTCTCAAAAAGAGAACTGGAACTAGGCTACCAATGAAGACATCTAAATAAGTTCTAAATGATAGGACAAAGATCCAAATCATCATTCAAGATGCAAAGAGATTATCGAGTAAGAGGTAACAATTAATACTGAGTTACCTTCCTTACAGAGTGAAGTTTGGTCACAGACTCAACTGAGCAAGGTCGGGAGTAACTAAGTTTTATATGGTTATCAAATGATGAAAGATTCTATTGGGTAATCAATGCAAGTGAATTGGATGATAGTCTATCAAATAGATCTAACATTTATACCAAGAATTTATGGTGAAATTTGATAAAAGGAATGAAATTGAGGTCATTTTTACTATGAGTTTTCAAGAGCAAATTGTGCAAAGTGATCTTTAAAGAGAATTCAAGCAATTTGAGTCAATTGTTATCAAAGTTTTCAAATTCTCTCAAACCCTATCGAGTAAAGATGGTAGCTACTAGAAGCAAAGTGAAACAAGGTTCAGACATGTTAGTTCGTGGTGTAGAATGGAAGGCACTAGACTTCAAGCTCTTGCTTGTAGTCACTAAAACCCTAGATTTGAGTGGAGTGTACTAAAAAATCCCTCCCAAGGTACTGTTGATCAATGATATCTATTCTTAAATGTGTGATTTAAGATTTTGGTACACTTGAAATGGATGAATGTTTAAAGGAGTTATGTGTTAATGGCATTTTAAAACCTGAACACCAACATCTCGAAGCCAAAGGTTTAACCCATGTTCGTCACATGCCACGAGAATTCCAAGTTAAATGGATTAAGTTTACCCTTAGTAGTGTGCACAATGGATAGTTGTGGCTGGACTATCCAATTTTGATTACCAAGAAGATGATCCATAGGATCACTAGTCTCCCAGTGTTGGCTAAAGTAAAAATGACTAAAACCCTAGGTTAGGTTGAACTAGAGAAGAAAACCCTAGCCAAGTGAGATGGTAGGGGAATGAAAATTAGTAGTGTCACTGATATGGAATTGAAGTTCAATATTCATGCCATTGCACACAAGATCTATAGTTCAAGCAAGTTGAATAGTGTGTCCTATGAAGTAGTTGCCCTAGCATACAAGGTAGTCAAGAGCAACCTTTCTCTTGACCTTGCCGAGCTACAATTGAATCAATTCAACAAAAACATGGAGAGCATCAAAACATCAAAGAAAAATCTATATAAGTTTGGCTCTTTGTTGACATGTTTATTCTTTTTATGTTTAGAAATTCTTTCCATCAAAAGGTACTATTGTTTGGAGGAAAGATGTGCCAATACTCTATCAAATTAATGAATATACTGTTGAAATGGGAGAAAATTACACTAGTATCATGGATAATTATTTTGATGCATTCAAGGAGAAAATGAATAATAGATTCTAGATAACCAAGATACTAGTTGAAGATTATATGGATGGTGTATGTTTTATGGTGGATAGTGATAAGGTATACATTCAAGTAGTTAGGCCTAGAATTACATGGGTGAAACCTCTAGGATATGAGGTGAGATTAATGAGACAAAATATATAATTGAGGCATTTATTAATGAACTAGTTGACCCCAAGGCTACATATTTTGGTACATGTGATGAAGCTAAGGCCTAGATAGAACTGGAGATCAAGCTCCCTCAAGTGGTTAACAAAGGCAAGAAGAGGATTGCTAAGTTGAAAACAAGTTCTACTCTTCTATTGACTAAGGGAAAAGGTGAAGATGAAGAAGAAAAGGAAGAAGAATTAGAGGAGGAGGAGCCACTAAAGAAAAAGGTCAAGGTAAATATTACTAAGCCTACCAAGGCAACCACTGCAATATTCACTAGGAGATCCTTGAGGAAGAAAGCAGATAAAGAAGAAGGTGATATAATTTTCAAGAGGCCTCCACCCACATTTGAGGAGAAGATGAAAGCAATGGAATTAGGTGTAGGTATTGCAAACTTCAAATCACTTAAGTATGAGATCAGAACAACTGATGAGCATAAGAAAATAGAAGATATGTTGATAACCAAGATGAGAAAATGGAAATACTCGCCTAACCATCTCACTCAGCAGATTCCCAATGCATTAATGGAAAAAATCAAGCCAAGATAGGAACAAGAAATGAAAACTACAAAGGAAATTCATGAGAAAACCTTGAAACAACTCATGCCAAATCTAACTGACAAGGAAGTGAAAGAATCTCTAAAGAAAAATGAAGAATAAATGACTTTAAGATTCAATGCCTATCTTATTTTGTTAAATGAAATAGAGCATGTTGTGAAGAATGCAACAAATACATGGAAACATGTATATCTTCTTCATAAACTAAGTGATTTTCTAGTAAGTATAAGAAACAAAGATGATGCTGATCAAGAAAAGGATGAAGAGAAAGTCGATGAGGAAGTAACATATTTTGACAATGAGGATGATGAAGAGGAACAAGAGAAAGAGGCTACTGAGGAAGGAACATAGGATGTTGAGGAAACTAACCCAATTAAGATTGTTGTAGTAGTTATTTCCTCACTTCCTCACTCTCCAAGAAAAATATTGATAACACCAACCATGGAGACAACCTCAGTAGGATTGATTATGACTAGCACTGCAAGCACAAACATCCAATCAATCTTTGCACTAGTCCAAGTCTCAAACACTTCATCTACCAAGCTGTAGACTCTTCCCTCTTCAACAATTTTGAGTACAATAATTTTGGATACATCAATTTTGGCTACAATAGGTATTTCTACTAGTATTTTTGCAATGAGTGCAGTATCAATTTTTGTAGCAAACCCTACTATTTCAAATATTGTTTTCATTTTGAGTACACAAGCATGAAGTGCAAGGACAGTTGAGACCAAGCCTCAACTGAGCACAAAATTTTTGGGTGAAGGTAAAGAAAAGGAGGAGGATGTAGATCTAGATGAGGAACTTGTGATTCCTAATTGGGATATTTCAAAAGTCAATCCTAATCAAATGTAGACCTTCAGAGAATTACTCCAAAATAAAGCCAAGCAATAGAGAATAAGAGAGGAAAGAGACAAAGAATTTAAAATCATTGAGGATGCCAAGAATATTTTGGCAAAGGCTTTAGGTGTAGAGGTTGATTTTTATCAACCAATTTTGTATTAGTTGGTAGAAGCAGTCCAAAAGTATAATGAAGGTCTAGATGGACAAGACAAGTTATTGCAAAAAGCAAAGAAAAAGTTTGAGAATAAGGTCTTAGAACTTATTGACCAAGTAGAGTTATCTACTATTTTGAGTTCTTTGGAAACTTCTTGTATTAATGTAACTTTAGTTTTTGGTAAATTATGTGATATTTCAAGTTTTACAAAGGAAATAAAAGAAAAATTTTCTAAGATTGATGAAGATCTAAAGGCAAGTGTACAAAAGCTGTAGCTTGACCCAAGTTCTAGCTCTACTCACTTTAGTAGGATCTGATTTTTGATAGATATGCACGTAGAAATACCTTGAGAAGAAGCCAGAATCAAATCTACCTTGCTAGATATTCAAAATATGATTCTCCCTAACATGGATGCATTGCAAAAGCATATTTCATATTCAAAAACTCTCATCCATGATAACAATTTCTCTATTGTAGACCACACAATTAAACTATTAGTAGAAGTGCAAGTAGCATTACATACAAGCAAGGTTTTGCAAGAGAATTGGGACAAGACTTTGGCACTGATACTAAAGGTACATTTAGAATTCTTGTCTTATTTTGGCATTTCTATGTAAATAGATATAACATAAATCTTTGGCATTAATGTCAAAAAGGGGGAAAAGATATAAGATGATATAAAAGGGGAAGAAACTATAGAAGGTACAAGAAGCTATGAGAAAAATGTAAAAAGATAGGGGGGAAAATTGTAATAAAACTATAGAGAAAGTGTATATTATCTATGAAGGAGCATTACCATGTACAAAAATGTATCCTTTACAAAACCAATTTTGCAAAATCTCAAAAAACAATATACTCTACCAAGTTGGAGATATAAGGTGATGGATAATTCAATTTTGACTAATAAGTGTTTTTGTCACTAATGCCAAAGGGGGAGATTGTTGACATTCTAGTCATGTTTTTTATTAGTGACATACACTTATTTATATTGTGAGTTCATATCGAGCATATTGCACAATTAATAGTGTAAACCAAGCATTCCAGTTGTTACTAAGTCCTATAGTTGCTACCGAGTCCTATGGATAGATTTCATTTTGAATCGAGTAGTTACTATAGAATTGAAGATCAGAAGTATCAATTGAGCATTTTAGTGTATACCAATTTTACGAGTAAAAACTAAGTTGTGCAGTGTTTACCAAGTTCATAGTTGATGTAATGTGAGTCTAGTGTTAATCGAGCTACTTAGTGTTAACCAAGAGACTCAATTTATATTGAGCTCAAGGTGATAGTGTGTACCAAGCTATGTGGAGTGAATCAAGAGACTTAGTTTATATGTCAAGTTTTACAATATTTTCCAAGTCACTAGTACAAACTGAGTTCAAGACTACTTGGAAGTGATTAGTATCAACTAAGCTTCTATATCTATCAAGTGCATGATGATGCCAAGAATTGACAGTGGATGTTGAGTATCAAAACCTCACCGAGTTAGTCTTTAGAGCCTGAGTTTCTACACTTTGGCTGACTTTGAGACATTTGTATTAACTTGTATTATGGTCAACTTTGTAATTATGTAATTGAATTGATATATATATATATATATATATATGTGTGTGTGTGTGTGTGTGTGTGTGTGTGTGTGTGTGTGTGTGTGTGTGTGTGTGGTGTGTGTGTGTGTGTGTGTGTGTGTGTGTGTGTGTGTGTGTGTGTGTGTAATGTATTGTATTACATCCAAATCATCAAAAAAGTATGAAAGTAATGTAATTATCAAAGAAGAGTAGAAGAGCGAATTACAAAGGCTACAACAGTATAAGGAGCAATAAAGATTCATCTATCACAGCAAGGTGATTTGTACACTTAGAGAATTCTCATTCAAAAAACCAAGTGACAAATCATAGATCAACTATTGTTTCATCCTAATAGGTGCATCAATCAAATCCTTTAACAAGGTAGACCTAACAGTCTTATGTAAATCTCTTTACTGAGTGCATACTTCATTGTATGTTTGTAAATCCTTTTGCAAGGTGGACCTAGTAGTCCTTATTTCTCCTAATAGGGAAAATCATCAAACATGATCATTTTAAGCCTTAATAGGCCAACTTTATATTGTAGCACTAAAGCTTGTGGGTACCATCCCCACCCTAGTTTTACTTTCTAGTTAGAAGGTTTCTGGGTCACCAAATCTTGTGTTAAAGTGTTGTGTCTACTTTCAAATTTTTCAATTTCTCATGCATGAAGTTAGATTAGAATTCATATAAAGGATTAAATGTTAATTGGAATAAAAGTTTTAGAAGTTATTGATTCACCCCTCCCCTCTCAGTAACTTAGCTTGTCTTAATAATTCCAACATTGTCTATGTTTGGTTCTAGTTTGGGTTGACCTTGCAAGTTAATTTGTATTTCATAGTTAATATCTATTGTGAGTCAACTTGTGGCTTATCCTAGCATTTAATATAAGAGTTTTTTTTTTTGTATTTATAACAAGTAGACTTGTGGTCATACATGTATTTAATAAGATTTTGGATAGAGTCTTAGGGTGTCAAAGTAGAGTAGGAAGAGTAGAAGCAAGGGAATAGGAAGTTTATCATTGTGGATCAAATTTGAGTTGTAATGTTGGCCGTAACCTAGAAGGCCTTACAATTGGGCATGTATCTATTATTTTGATGAATCTATAAAATCATTTTCTCCTCTATCTCTTGTGTTCATTTTTATATTGTTGTTTTCTATTGTGTTTACTCTCATAGGTTGTTTGGAATAGTTGGTGTTAGAAATAGGGATTGCTGGGGGGGGGGGGGGGGGGGGATGGGTGGGGGTGAATTAGTAATCTACAAACTTTCATTGCCAACTAGATATTATTACTTACTTTAAACCATGCATAACAAATTAATAATGTAATGCTGAACAGTAATAGTAATAATGCACAAAGATAACTCATGACACCATATTTTGTTAACTAGGTAAACCCTAGTGGGATGATACCCACTATATAATATATTGATATATATTCCTTGTTAGAGGATGAACCCTGTTAGGAGTTGTAGTGTAATGTATGAAAGATGAGACCATTGCCTAAACATGCAATTTTAAGTACATGAAGGGCTCACTACTCAAACAAGTAATCTACTCTTATTTGCCTTCCTTCAACTTGATCTTGAATCACTAGATAGTTCATACAAAAATTCACATATATCATTTTCACAAAAGTTCGCTCACAAGTTTTCTCTCATGATACATCAAGATTACACACTTCTTATCGCAAGAAGTCCTTTGCATAAATACCATGCCTTTACATAAAATATTACTAGGTTGGCTAAGACTGCAATTCACTTTTCCAAGTTAAATTAAACATCTAGGATGTCAACCTTGATTGGACAAGTAATGGTTTTGCAACCAAAACAATTCTTTCCTTCAATTCCACTATTCTGCTTCATCAAAACATGATTAACTTTGTTTCATATAGTTCATACAAACTTTTGAGGTTATACATGTCATCGTCAACATGTATACTATCTCCATGTAACTTTTCTTGTCATAATATGACATCTGTAACATGTTATAAACAAAACAATATATTGTTGTAAGCCAAATTCTATACTTAGACAATTTTTTGATCACCAAACATTAAGTATATTTATTTTTGAGGTTTCTTGTCAACATTTAGATCATGTTTTTCCATTAATGACAACAATTACATATCATAATTAGACAATTGTTAACAATCTCCCCTTTTAGCATTGATGGCAACAAAATATGGAAAATTGGTTAAGTGACAAAAACTTAACTAACAAAATAAACATTACATCTATTACAACTTTACAACTTTATATATATGCTCCCCCTTACAATATAATTCATATTAAATAATTATTTCTCTACTTCACAATTTTCTCTTCTATTACTCCCCCTTTGATATTAATGACAAAAGTCACAGAATGACAAGATTCTATCCAAAAACTGTCAAAATTGCAATCCTTGCCTTTATGCTGTAATAATATTCATACAATCTTCAAAAATAGTTTTAAAGCTATCCATACCTTTAGTCCATGTCTCTTTTGTAGACTCTATTGGTGAGAGAATTGCACATAATGCATATGATGCAATCTCAACTGCATTAATATCTGGATACAAGAAGTTAGTATATGTGTCCTTGGTCTTGACAAATTCTTCTAGTTTCTTCTCAATAAATGATAACTTCAGAGCAATGGATTCTCTAAAATTAGATTTTCTTCTTAATATCTTCTTTTTCTAAAGTTCCAGTTTCCAAATCTCATTTTGAACATTGGCAACTTGGATTTCAATGTCATCAACTTTACTTAATGGGTGTTGGTTTAGGTTGGATAAGGCCTCTAACTCATTCAACTTTTCCTCTAACTAACTATCTAAAATCTTAGTCAGTTTGTATGATAAGGTACACTTAACATACAAGAATTCCCCTTCTTGTTGATACTTCTAAAGTTCTTTGATGCATATATTAAGGTTGACTAAGTCATTCTTGATACTATGGAAAATGGTGCTAAAAAAGTTAGCATCATGAGAAATCTAAGATTTTGCTTCTGCAACATTTAGAAAATTTGTAAACTCTTCATCAAAAGACTTTAGCACTTCTTGTGCTCTCTGTTTAGGATCTGGTTTTGAGTGCTGAACTACCAATGTACTGTGTAACCTGTCTATCATCCATTGGTGTTCTTTGTAAACTCTTTACTTTCCTATTTTTCTCAATTAATTTGGTCAAGGATGAGATCAAATCTATTTTATCATCATCATAGACTATCAAGAGAGAGAAAAGTAGATGAACTAGATGGTTTAGTTTCATCCTCCCTCTATTTCTTTGTTGCTTCCTTGGCTTTCCTCTCTTCCTCTTCTTTCTTTTTTGTTTCTTCTCTTTCCTTCTTTTCTTCTAATATTTTCCTTTCTTCCTCCTCTATTTTTCTTTTATTATCTTCTTCTTCCTTTCTTTGGCTTTCATTCTCAAGCAATTATTGCTTAGCTTCCTCTATCTTTTTCTTTTCAATTTCTATATGCTTTTTTTCTTTCTCAATCTACTTTAGCTTATCTTTAACATCCTTAGTATAAGGTATATTTGGTTCAAAGACACCAAATGGATTGATACCATCAATGCTCAAAGTAACATTGGTTTGATCAATCTTCATGGTATCACCACTTACTGATACTTCCGCTATTCTAGGGGCTGGAGGAGTTGTTGTTGTTAGAGTAAATAATTAATATTTAATTATTTATTCTATTGCTTAAGTTTACTTAGGTCATGCATTTATTTAATATTTCATATTTAATGCATGTTGTGACAACACGGGAGTTTGTTCCCTTCTAGTTGTCACACTTATCTTCTAGCTTGTTCTACAAGCTTCCATGAGCTCTTTATATTCGGGCTCTCTCTCATTGTAATATCAAGCCATTTTCTTATTGTAAATACATTTCTTATTGTGTTTGCATTTTTGGCTCTCATGTCCGTTTAGGGTTTTGCCCGTGCTCCATGCTCCTCCCCTTCTATGGCTTCTCTTTGACAGGTTTGCATGCAGGTGATCTTGGCATCTTCGGAGTTGGCTTTCCTCAACTCCAACATGGTATCAGAGCCTTCCTGCTGCTGCTTCGTCGAAGAAATTTTGAAGCCGTGATTTGAAGTCACAAACCCTAGTTTGTTTGTGCATTTTTTCTTCAAATCAGGGGATCAGCAATTTTTGGAGCACTTTGGGCCCGAACGGACATCACCATTGGATCTGGAAGGCCGTTTGTAGTCAGGATTCATATAAAGCTTTTCGTTTTTGGAGACAGGGCATTTTTGGCGATTTTTTGAGGCCTCTAGGAGTCTGTCGTACGGTCGTACGGATGTAGCGCGGATTTTTTTTTTTTTTTAAAAACTTATATTTCGGGCGCCGCCGCCGCACCACCACGGGGCTACCACCGCGCCACCCGCGCGCTGCCCGCAGCGGCCGCAGCAGGCAGCGCCACCCGCTCCCCGGCCTCCTCCCGGCCTCCTCCCGGCCGTCGCCCGTTCGCTGCCCTCCGTCGGCGGCTCCTCTGCCTCAGCCGCCCCTGCGGCCACCTCCACCAGTTTTGCCGCCCCTGCGGCTGCCTCCGCCCGCTCTGCGCCACATCTGCAGGGTCCGCTGACACAGCAGGCCGAGTCAGCCACTGCGGGGGTGACACATGGCATGGGCGCCACGTGGCACCTTGCCACGTGGACCCGCCATGTCACCCCTGCCACATCAGCACTGCCACGTGGCACTCTTTTTTTGCTACGACGGCCTCCAAGCTGTCAAATTTAATCGGCTGACTTGCTGACGTCAGCACTGCATCAGCCCTTGCATGCACCTCTCCCGATTGCTTTTGGACCTACTTGTGGTTTTTTGGCCATAACTCTTGCATACAGAGGTATTTTTCCGATCCGAAAGAAGCACCGAAAAGCTGGTTCCAAGACAGAGATTTTGGTGCAGGTATTTTTAGGTTTTGATGCATTTTTATTGCTTGTTTTTTCTGTTAAAGTCCAAAGTCCTATTTTTGATTCTGGCATGCATATCTTTTGCGTCCCATGTCTGTTTTTGGAAAACTTTATATTTCTGGAAAGCTGGTTCTATGTACTTTTCAGAACTGTCATCTTTTTTCCTCACTTTTGGCCTCTTCTCTTTCTATCATAGTTTTGGCATTTTTGCTCTATGGTGGATATTTTGAGTGTTTTAGGCCCGAGGATCATTTTCCTGGCATCGTTTGCTTTCTTTTCAGCTGTACTTTCTTTTGTTGCAGCTCTTTTTTAGTTCTGATCATTGTAGCTATCCTTTTGAAGCACTTTTCTATTTCACACTGAGATAAATTGTCACTTTTGTATTCTGGGAGTCATGAACATTGTTTTGAGTCAGGTGTACTTACACTATTTCATAAAGCACCATGGGGGGGATTATTTGTTTGCTGTTTTAGGCATTCTCCCTTTGTCAAGTGAGTGTCCCTTCCACGACATTAGCCCCATGCAGAGTCAGTTAGACCGTGTCTTTATCAGTGTCTGTACCTCTTTTCCTCTCTCCTTGTTCTTGGTTCGTTTGCAGAAGATTTTGGCTCACCTTCTCAGTTGCTTGTCATCACACCCCGTCTGCATTAAGGGGGGGTTATGCTGTGTTCTAATGCATCCATGGTTCGATGGTTCGATAGTGTGAACTATGTATTCAGTGGTTGATCCTACATACAAGGCGATTGCAGTGGCTGGCTACCTATGCATTTCGGTGAGATGGATCATCTACCATATAGACATGCTCGGTTCGTGCCTTCTTCTTCCATGGAGGTTCTTCAGATTAGCAGTTTGACAGATTTGCGACTTCTTCATGCTTCAGTGATGCTGCTTCTTCATGATCACTCATTGTTCCTGATTTAGGGGACATTTTCCCTAGTTGGAGACTTCTTCAGCTCTTCACTGGGTTCTTACCTCTTTTTAGGGGAGGGTTTTTCCCATGTGGTTTTCTCTCTTTCCCCATTTACAGAGGTTGCATTTTTCTTGCATTGTACTTGGGTACCTAAAATGGCCTCGTTGTCGGGACCCATTATGCATTTCATCTTAGCTTTGTGAGCTTAAGGCATTTCCCTAAGTTGCACTTAAGGGGGGGTGTTAGAGTAAATAATTAATATTTAATTATTTATTCTATTGCTTAAGTTTACTTAGGTCATGCATTTATTTAATATTTCATATTTAATGCATGTTGTGACAACACGAGAGTTTGTTCCCTTTTAGTTGTCACACTTATCTTCTAGCTTGTTCTACAAGCTTCCATGAGCTCTTTATATTCAGGCTCTCTCTCATTGTAATATCAAGCCATTTTCTTATTGTAAATACATTTCTTATTGTGTTTGCATTTTTGGCTCTCATGTCCGTTTAGGGTTTTGCCCGTGCTCCATGCTCCTCCCCTTCTATGGCTTCTCTTTGACAGGTTCGCATGCAGGTGATCTTGGCGTCTTCGGAGTTGGCTTTCCTCAACTCCAACAGTTGTCTATGATTCTAACATCTTACTGATAGCTATTACTATCCTTCCTCAACTTATCCTTCTCTCCAACCATAAATAAAAATGGTCTTAATTTATTTCACAAGTATGGGGTGAGGTTATTTAGCAATCTCTTAATCTCATCTTCATCATCAATCTTGCAGATTGTCCTTAGCATAGACTTCTAAAGTTCAAGGTCGTCTTCCCTTGTTGGAGTCTTCTTCTCTATAACTCTCTCATAGACTTTTTGGTTCACTACTCCTTTGATATCCTTCATACTTAGGTCATTTGAAATGATATGTATTACAATAGAAATATCAATTTGATCTTTCTCAAAGTTATTATAAATATCATAAAATTTGTTCATCAGAACAAAATTTCCCTCTTTTGTAATTGTTGTGTTTATCTTGTCAATCTTCAGCTTTCATGGTTGCCGAACTTTTCCTGTTGCTTGTTTAGGTGGAGTCACCTTGATTTCTTGTTCCTCAACTTCCTCATCAGTACTAGATTCAATTGTCAACAGTGCTTTCTGCTTCTTTCTAGGCCCTGAAGCCATCTGTTTGACTCTCTTTGCCTTTATTAGCACTAGTTCAGCTAATCTTTCTAATTTTCTCTTATGTTCACTAGGCTAAACATCAAATACTACTGTATAAGGTCTACTTCATCCCAAAGTTGTCTCTACAATTGAAACTAACAAGGGTTGAATATTCAATACACCTTGTTTCAATGTTTGCCTCACTACCTCAGACTCACTTTCTATCATTTCAGCCTCAGATAATGCTTTCTTCATAATTGATTCAACCTTCTTGTGAGATGCCTTCTCCAATTTTTCTTGATGAGCATGATGTGTGATCTCATCAAATGTACTAAATTTTTACTCAACTTTATCTATCTCAAAATTCAACAATAGATCAATGTAGCCAACTACAATATTATCACTAAACTCATACCTCAAAGGATCCAAAAATATTACTCGAGGTTCTACTGCTTGCATGTATGTATAGTTAGTATCAACTAAAATACATATGTCCTCCTTGAACCTATCCACAATATTAGGTGGGATCATAAATCTCTATTTCATCTCATTTTGGAATGTTCTCATAATCATATTACCACTCTCCAATACCTTGTCTATAGGGTGTCTTCTGCATACCTCTAATATCTTTTCCATAGTGCATCTATCACTAATCATAATATTTTTTATTGAAAATTAAATAAATCTCTTTAGCACATGAAAGAATATGTGATTAATCAATGGTTAGAACCTACACACACCATTCTTTTCTCTTTTAATCTTCTTAATGTTCCCCAAGAGTTGCATTCTTAGAATTTCACTCAAATTCACCTATTCTTTCTCAACACAAATCTTGTAAGTTTCATATATAAGACCTGCTGAAAGTTCATTTATCTTAGAACTTGCATAAACTAAATAAGTTATTATTCTACTAAGAAATCTCACATCATCCTACTTGATGGAGCTAATTACATAGCCTTCCCATTGTAAACTACCTTAGTGTAGCTTTTAACTTTCTTCTTGACTAGTTTCTCTCCTATGGGTACACTAAATTGTTTTCTAAGACTAGTTACCTCATGTATAAGGTCAGCAAAAATGTCTACTACATTATCTTGCATCCATAACTTTCCATCATGTATTCTACTTAGTATAATTTGTGTCCATTCATCTGTATCTAGTTCATGATAAAAATGATACTTAAATAAGTCCAATTCACTCAAATGTTCAAATCCAATCTTTACTATCATGTTGTGGTTAAAGACTATTTCCATATCTTTATTCATATACTCACTACCAATAGACTCAAACTTGCAATTCAAATAGTTTTTTATATCTTCCAAATAGACTACATTGTTTGAGGTGATAGACAATGCAGAATTAGGGTTTCCATCACTAGGTTTTATGGAAACTACTTTAAATTTAGGTATATCCTTATTCTTGATACTGTGAACAATTGAAATATCCATAATTCTTATAAACAATATCGTTTACCGAAAAAATACTATGGAAAAATGATAAAATACCTCTTTCTGAAAATATGGTTTGCTTTGAAATTGCTCTAAAAAATTACTTTAGGATGCACTTCCCTTCAAATGTGTTTGCAAATGAAGTAAAATCAATTTTGTACTCCATTTATGCATCAACTTTAAACTGCATTAATTACGTGCTTCACAAACATGAAAAAGTTGCTATTTGCTTTCTGTAATTAGATAACTATACAAACTAATCTATCTGATCTTTAGATGTCATTCAAGGTTTACTATAGCCTCCTGTCATCATGAAAAACATCATCAAAACTTTGCATCATGAGATTCTCTGCAAAAATGTACTTTTCATCTTCTGTTATAGAATTAATTCTTACTATAATACCAATAACTCTGAATTTTGTCATAACTTGTTTAGATGAGCTTTAAATTACAAGCAAGATTAGGTACCATATAAACATAACTAGATACACATTTTCCCAACTTTGCTACCTCTAATTCAGTCTTTGACTGGAGTTCTCAAATTCTAATGTTGTGAACAAGCTTAATTCAATTTAATTGGATCCACTGACTTCAATCTTTCTATCTCATCATCATTTAACTTTTCTTTTGAGATATCTATTCCTTTCACAAATACTTCAATAAGTTCTTCTCAAAGTTCACTTACAATGTTTCTTTGTTTTTCATTTCTTTTTCTAGTTCCAGAGTTCCTTTCCTAGTTCCTTCTATCATTTCTAGAGTTTTGTCCATCATTCCTTCTATTTTTAAAGTTTCTCTTATTGTTCCTTCCATCTCCAAAGTTGTTGTTCATTCTAGAATACCTTATTGTGTGTATGAAGTTATTGCATAATTGACATACAGGTGCTCTGCTTCTCAAATGTTGTTGATAATTATGTGCATGACAATTATGAGCAATTTGTCCTAAGTTGTTACACTTATATCACACTATCTATCTTCTCTCATCATAAGATCTCCTTTCTCTTGATGTCCTTTCATTAGATCTTCATCTATCTATAAGGTTAGTATTTCTAGACATTCTACTATTTCTTCTATCATTATCATACTTACATTTCCTACAATCAATTGCATTATGACCCATACCATGACAATTATAACAATAAAAGTTGTTAACATGATTAAATGACTTACTAGTACAATCTCTTTTCATATGACCTATTTCATTACATAAAAGACACTTACCTCTAAATTTATACCTAGTTGTCTTGGGATTCTCCACTTGCTTTGGTTCATCTAAGATTTCAACTTCATTGATTTTCTCTACTTCTTTAGGTTTCTCAGAGAATTGACTTGACTCAATCTTATCATCAGATTTGTCTTTTTCTTTCAGATCTAATCTAATCTCAAGTTTCTTTGGAGACATGTTAATCAGATAACTAAGACTAGTCTTATCATATGAAGGTCTCTATATAGACATAGAATCATCAATTTTTTCACTGCTAGAATAGAGCTTCTCAAGCTATTGTTTGCACTGTGTTAATTCAACTTTCACAATACTATTGTACTTATGGAGTTCTTCATAATCTTCTTTCAAGGTTTCAAACTTAGATGTTTTCTTTTCCAGACTTTCTCTTAGATCTGCATTTTTCGTCTCCAAATTAGATTCAATTTTGCTAGGATCACTTCTCAAAGTCAACTTCAGATTTGTAATCTTCAATTCATGCTTCAAGATTTTGTACTCTATCTTCAATTTTGAATAGTCATCATAAATAGTTCTAGATTTAGTAGATTCAAGCTTGGATTTTAGATGTTTAATCTTTTCCTTCAACTGACCAATGTACACTTTAGAATCTTGATATCTGTCCTTTAGCTTATCTCTTTCTTTAGTAAGGAGATCAATTTTTTCAAGATATTCTTCAAGGTTTTTCATAAACTATTCCATATGGCATAGTGATCTTACTTAAGCTATTAAGCCTCTTCAAAGTAACTATGCTCTAATACCAATTGTTAGAAATAGGGATTACTAAGAGGGGGGTGAATCAGTAATCTACAAACTTTCATTGCCAACTAGATATTATTACTTACTTTAAACCATGCATAAAAAATCAATAAAGTAACATTGAAAAATAATAGTAAAAATGTACAAAGATAACTCATGACACCATGTTTTGTTAACTAGGGAAACCCTGGCCAAGGGAAAACCTAGGTGGGAATGATACCCACTAGATAATATACTGATATATATGTTTCTTGGTAGAGGATGGACCCTGTTAGGAGTCAATGAAAAAATTTAGTATAACAATCCCTATTAGAAGACTTTGAATTCTTGTTAGAAGATTCCAACACTGTTAGGAGTTATAGTGTAATATATGCAAGATGAGCCCACTACCAAAACATGTAATTTCAACTACATGA
Source organism: Cupressus sempervirens (assembly GCA_028749045.1). NCBI lineage: Eukaryota > Viridiplantae > Streptophyta > Pinopsida > Cupressales > Cupressaceae > Cupressus > Cupressus sempervirens. The sequence continues at coordinate 255,699,818 of CM053791.1, read as the reverse complement.
AGAGCTCACTACTCAAATGAGTAATATATTGTTATTTTCCTTCCTTCAACTTGATCTTGGATCACTAGATAGTTCATACAAAACTTTAAATATATCACTTTCACAAAAGTTCATTCTCATTATACACCAAGATTACACACTTCTTATCACAAGAATTCCTTTGCATAAATACCATGTATTTACATAAAATATTATTGGGTTAGCTAAGACCATAATTCACTTTTCCAAGTTAGAGTAAACATCTAAGATGTTGGCCCTAATTGGATCAGTTATTTTTTTGCAACCAAAATAATTATTTCCTTTAATTCTATTGTCCTACTTCATCAAAAAATGATTAACTTTTTTTTGTATAGTCTATACAAACTTTTAAGGTTATACATGTCATCATCAACATGTATACTATCTCCATGTAACTTTTCTTGTTATAATATGATGTCTGCAACATATTATAAACAATATAATATATTGTTGTAAACAAAATAATATATTGTTATAAGCAAAATTCTATACTTAAACAATTTTTTGATCACCAAACATTAAGTATCTTTATTTTTGAGGTTTCCTGTCAACATGTAGATCATGTGTTTCCACTAATGATAATAATTACATATCATAATTAGACAATTGTCAATAGTTGGGTGTTCCTTTTTCCTTGGTTATCTTGTCTCTCCTTGCATCAGGTGGTATTAGAGTTCAAGGTTCATTCTTATGGAGATTGGATCATGTAGAACCCTAAGTGAATTTGGGTTATAGGGTTGTAGATATGTGGATTTGACTTATAACTTGCAAAGGGTTACAATCTTGTAGGAACTTGATTGTCAAGATGGTTTGAGGTAGAGTAAATGTTGACAATATTGTATTGGATACATTGAGATAAATTGCAGCTAGATTATATCCTGGAGAGATAACCTAAAGGAGAGGAATGCATTTTGATGGTGTGAGTGATGATGAATCAATAGTACCAAAATCTAATCTAGAACCTAAAGAAGATGAAGATGAGTCAAGGTTTTTGAGAGTGTTGTCCAAGGAAAATTCAAAACTCACTATAGAAGTTATCCCTTATGATGAAAAATGGGATATCAATGTTGTGTTGGATTGGACCTCTAAAATGAAGATGTTATTTGACTATGAAAACACTCTTGATAATAGGATGGTGAAAATTGTAGTTACTAGGTTGAAAGGAAATGCCTCACATGGTGGGAGCATTTGCAAACTGATAGAAAAAGAAGAGGAAAGGAAGGGATCAAGACTTTGCTGAAGATGGTGAACAAGGTAAAGAACAAGTTTCTTCTTGTTGATTACCAAGTTAGTTTGTTGAGAAAGATACAAAATTTGAGACAATGAGACATGTCTACGAGGAAGTATACTAAGGAATTCTATAGATTGGACATCATATCTAGACATGTGGATGATGATGTTGAGAAGATTACAAGGTACATAAATGGATTGAAATCTAGAATTCAAGATGAGATAATTTTGTGAAATTGGAAAGTGTCGAGGAAGTATACCAATATGCCTTGAAAGCTGAGAAGATCTTGAAAAAGAAGCATGAACAAAGAAAAAGAGGTAGAGGTGGTAGATTATAGAGAGGTAGAGGTAGATGTTATGGAGAAGGTGGTAGATCTGATAGTTCTGTGCAAGATAAAGGAAATCTAAATAGAAGAATGATGATAAAGGAAAGACTAATTGGAAAGGTGGTGATTCTTATCGAGAAGGTACTAGTTCTTATCGAGGAAGAGGTAATTCTTATTCTAGAGGTGGTTTGATGGTAATTTTTTTAAATGTGGTAAAGAAAGGCATAGATCCTTTGAATGTAGATATTTTGAAAGTGGGTAAGGTAATAGAAACACTATGGTACAAGGAGACATTGAGGGTTAACCAAGTGGACCTGAAGCTAGAGAAAATATGATGGCAAGAAGAACCTTATGTAATAAGAAAAGTGATGAGGAACATGTCCTAAGGAGAAACCTTTTCAAGACTAGATGTAAGATGGATGGAAAATGTTGCAAGGTGATCATTGAAAGTGGAAGTTCTAGAAATTTGGCATCATAATAATTGGTTGCAAAGTCGCAATTGGAGAGATTAGAGCATCCTAAACCTTATCATGTTTCCTGGATCAATGATGAGCATAAGATATTGGTAAGTGAATAATGTAATGTGAAGTTCAAGATTGGACATTATTTTGATGAAGTTTTGTGTGATATTATGACTATGGATTGTTGTCATATTCTATTGGGTAGACCTTGGAAATATGATAGATATGTTGTACATGATGGAAGATTGAACCAATATACTCTTTGGGTGAATGGGAAAAATAAAATATTGTTACCTTTGATTTAAAGTCTAGATGAGGTTAAGTGTAATAATGTAAGAATTTGCATGGTTAATGGAAATAAATGTGAAAAGAAGGTGAAGAGGAATCAAATATTTTTTTTCATAATCCCTAGGAGACCAAGTTGTGCCAGTGCAACCGAGCATCAAAAACTAGTGTTAATTGAGTGCCAGTTAGTGGTAACTGAGTGACCGTAGAAAATGGTAGTATTGATAGAGTACTAGTAGAAATTACTAATTTTTTGAATGAGTAAAAATATATTTTTATAGAGGATATACCTAATGGTGTACCTCCAATGAGAATTATAAGTAATTGCATGGATCTAATTCCTGGAGCTAGTTTTCTAAATAAAGCACCATGTATATTGACACCCACTAAGATTGAAGAACTTAACAAACAAGTGAATGAGTTGTTGTAGAAATGTTTGATTAGAGAAAGTTTGAGCCTAAGTGCTATACCTACTATATTAGCACCTAAGAAGAATAAAGAATGGAGGATGTCTACTAATTCTAGAGCTATTAACAAGATCACAGTGAAATATAGGTTTCCTATGCCGAGGATGGATGACATAATGGATTTTTTGAGTAGAGAAAATTATTTTACCAAGAATGATTTGAAGAGTGGCTATCATCATATTAGAATCAGAGAAGGTGATGAATGGAAGACTACTTTCAAGACAAAAGATGGTTTGTATAAATGGTTGACAATGCCTTTTTGTTTGATTAATGCACCTAGTACTTTCATGAGGTTGATGAATAAAGTTCTCAAAAGATTTTTGGCTAAGTTTTTGTTTATTTATTTAGATGATATTTTGATATTCAATAAGACTAAGGAAGAACATGTTGAGCATGTTAGACAAGTATTGCATAGACTGAAAGAGGAAAAGTTGATGATTTATTTAAAGAAGTGTTCTTTTATGCAAAAGGAGATTGTGTATTTGGGATTTTTTATTCGAGCTGATGGTTTGAAGATGGATCTTGGGAAGGTGAAAGAAATTTTGGAGTGGCCTACACCTAGGAATGTGGGTGAGGTAAGATCATTTTATAGTTTGGCTAGTTTTTACAAGAAATTTATAAGGAATTTCAATTTTGTTTATAATTCTATGACTTAGAAAATGAGAGAAGACAAAAAGGAATTCAAGTGGACACATGGAGTTGATAATAGATTTGAGACTTTGAAACAAAAGGTTGCTAAGTTTTCTGTATTACCTTTGCTTGATTTCAATAAGGTATTTCAAGTTGAATGTGATATAAGTGGTAGTGCAATAGGAGGTGTATTAAGTCAATAAGGTAAACTTGTTGTTTTCTTTAGTGAGAAGTTGAATGATGCTAAAAGGAAGTATTTTATGTATGATTGAGATTTTTATGGTTTTGTTCAAGCACTAAAGAATTGGAGACATTACTTGATTCCTTAGGAGTTTTTGTTGTATACTGATCATAAAGCTTTGCAGTACTTGGGAAGTCAACATAAGTTAAACTAGAGACATGTGAAGTGGGTTGAGTATTTGTAGAGTTTAACATTTGTGATTAAGCATAATGGTGGAGTCACTAACTGAGTTATTGATGCATTAAGTAGAAGACATTCTTTTTTGATCAAGATGAAGATTGAGGTTCTCAAAGAGACATATGAAGTGGGTTGAGTATTTGAAAAGTTTAACATTTGTGATTAAGCATAAGAGTGGAGTCACTAACTAAGTTATTGATGTATTAAGTAGAAGACATTCTTTTTTGATCAAGATGAAGATTGAGGTTCTTGGTTTTGATGAGATGAAGGAGTTGTATGATATTGATCCTGATTTTTCTCAAATGTGGAGAGAGTGCAAAGTACCTAGTTTGACAAAAAAACCAAGTAAGTTTGATGAGTATTTTATTCAAGAAGGTATGTTTTTTAAGGGTATTTAGTTCTATATACCTAAGAGTTCTATGAGATCGAATTTGATTAAAGAAAAACATAGTGGTGGATTAGCTAGACATTTTGGAATTGACAAGACACTAAGTTTTTTGAAAGAGAAGTATTATTGGCCTTAGATGTATAAGGATGTTTAGAAGTTTGTAAAGAGTTCTGGAGTTTGTCAAGTTGCAAAAGGAGTAAGTCAGAATATTGGTTTGTATACACCTATTTCTATTCCTGCGAAACCTTGGAGCAACATTAGTATGAATTATGTTCTTGGATTGCCTAAACTAGTGAAAAGGTATGATTCTATATTTGTTGTTATGGATAGATATTCTAAGATGGTTCATTTCATACCATGTAAGAAGACATTGTTGGATACAATTGTCTAATTGTGTGTTGTCTTTGATTTTACACAAGTGTCATATCAGTTATTAGTCAGTTCTTATAGAGCTCACTTGGTCAACAAGATAGTTTTCCTTGTCTACCAAGCATTCCTAAAAGATTACTCTGTGAAGACAGTGTCTACCAAGCTCCCTTAGACATTGAAGGAAATTATGGTAGAAAGTAGTGTTAACTGAGTTCTCATGGTTAACAAAGGAAAGTTGGTTAGAGTTAGTATTAACCAAGTTCACTCGATTGCCAAAGGATTTGAGCAAAGTTCATAGTGTTGATCAAGCTTCTATTGGTTAGCACAAGACATCATCTCAGAACTAGTATTTAGCGAGCAGGGTCAGCCAATGAAGGATTTTTTTGTTTTGACATAAGAAGCTAACTTGATAATCTGGATGATATAAATGAAAGATCAAGTTAAGATTCTAGTGTGTGTGCAAGTATGCTTATTGAATTTACAAAGCAAGAGTAAGAGAAAATTGGAAGGATAAGCAGGTATCCTTGTGGAGTAGAAAAGTATTATTTGATCAAGAAGGATCTAGTATGAAGCAAAATAGAGATCTATAATCAGCAATTCAGTTGCATCAAATTTAGGTCATTTCAATCTTACTTTCTAACCATTATAGAAGTTATCCAAAATCTCTTAACAGGGTTGGTTTAATAGCCAATTGTAAATCCTCTAATAAGGTGATAGTTCCATTGAATTATTTTAAGACCTCTTGCAAGGCCACTCCTTATAGGGTGATTAAATCCTCTAACAAGGTCACACCTAATAGTGTATTTTGTAACCTTTAACTGGGTTGGCTCCTAACAAAGCTCACTTCAAAAGAGTAAAAAATAGTAACTAGTTATATTGGTGGTTTTTCCCATATTGGGTTTCTATGTTAAATCTTGGTGTCTCATGTGTTCATGTTACTTCTCTTATGTTTGCAAATTAATCACTATTAATGTTTTAAGATCACTTAAAAGTAAATCACACTCTGTATTTATCGAGTTACAACATTTTCTGTGTATTTACTAAATAACAATAGTAATCAATTTTATTGTTAACATCCAAGGGATCTAAAATATTTTAGTGGTAACTGATTCACCCCCCCCTCTCAATTACTTCTTCTATATTTCCAAAAATTGGTATTAGAGATTTTGGTGCTTACAGGAAAGGCTTCAAGGACCTAAGCTAAATATTAGGATGTCTTACAAGAGCGAAATTCTAAATCTTAACAGAGACAACTTTTCAGCATGGCAGGGACTCATGAGACTTCATCTAGCTCCCATTAGTGATTCAATATTGAAATAATTTGATGAATAATACACAACTCCTAATGGTACATTATCTATTGAAGATATTGTTGAGAAAAAGAACTATAACACTATGATGATAGATATTGCATCTTCTCTTAGCTATGATGAATTAAATGAGATCAAGGACTGCAAAGTTGCTTTTGATATATGGAATAAGCTAAAGAACATCTATGGTGGTGATGAAAATGTGAGGATAGCCAAAGAAGAAAGTCTTAGAGGATAATTTGATTAGATGAGAATGAGAGAATATGAAAATATTTCCAAATATATGGAAAGAGTCAAAGCTAGTGTCAGTGCAATTAGAGCATCTAGAGGAGAAATCAAAGAAGAAACTATTGTGAGTAAAATTCTTAGAACATTACTTCTTATCTATGCAATTAGAGTATCTACTATTTAAGAAATGAGGTGTGAGACAAATCATAAGATAACTTTGGATACCTTAGTAGGAAGATTGATATCTTTTGAGCTAGACAACTTTGACAATTATGTTCCAGTTTCCAAAAATGTTGAGTTTTCTTTTGAGGCCAAACTTTCACTCAAAGAAAAAGGAAAGGAGATAAAAGAAAATTAGTTAGAAAATGAAGAGGAAAGGAAAGATCAAATAGTGATCTTGAAGTTATTGAAGCTTTTCTTGCAAAGAAATATTCTAGAAGTAGAGGAAAATACAAAAGGTAAAATTCCCTTAATCTATTTGTCATGTGAAGAAGTTGGTCATATTGCTGCTAGGTGCCCAAACAAACAAAGAAAGGATGAGAAGAAAATTCACAAGTGCAATGGAAAAAAGGATTTCAAAGGTCATAAATCATTTAAGGGAAAAGGTAAGAAAAAATGTTTTATGGCTAAGGAGTTTGATAATAGTGAAGATGAAATAGTTTACATTGCTGTAAAAGATGAATTTGATGATGGAGTTAAGGTGGCACTTATCTCTCATGTTAGCAAAAATCATACATGGATCATAGATAGTGGATGTTCACATCATATGACTAGAGATAAAACAAAGTTTTAACACTTTGAAGACTATGATGGTGGTAGTGTAAGGTTTGGAAACAATAAACCTTGTTGTATAAAAGAGAAAGGTCAAATCTCATTAACTAAAGAACTTGTATGTGACAATGCCTATTGGGTTGAAGGACTAAAACATAATTTTCTAAGTGTGGCATAGCTAATCAACATTGGATTCAATGTGTAATTTATGCATGGCAAGGAAAGACTGCTAGATGACAAAGGAAAACTGATTGGATCAGGCAAACAAACAAAAGATAACCTATTTTATCTTGATCTTGGTGAATGCTCATGTTTTATTGCTCAAGTTTAAAAAAAATGGTTATGGCATAGAAGGTTATGTCATGTAAATTTTGATAACATGGTGAAAATAAGAAAATTCAAGAAAGTAAGAGGTATTCCTAGTTTGAAGAAACCAGATGTTGGTTTATGCAAAAACTATCAAATTGGCAAAATGGGAAAGACTAGTTTTAAAAGAAAAAAACTATCAATCTGAAGATATCTTGGAAATTATGCATACTGATTTGTGTGGACCTATTGGAGTAGAAAGCTATAGTGGAGAAAAATTCTTTATTATTTTTGTTGATGACTACTCTAGAATGATGATTGTTATGCATTTAAAAGAGAAGTTAGAAGCATTTGAGAAATTCAAATGGTATTTGGCAAGAATAGAGAAGTAAATAGGGAAAAAATTGAAATACTTAAGATTAGATAGAGGTGGTGAATTCATCTCCAATGAATTCAATAACTTTTTCATTGAAAGAGGAATTAAAAGATAGGTATCAGCCCCTAGTAATCATGAGTAGAATGGAATAGCTAGAAAAAGAAACAAATCTATCATGGATTGTGTAAGGACTCTAACGATTGAAAAGAATGTTGCTATCAAATACTAGAATGAAGCCATCAACACTGTAGTTCATACTTTAAACCAAGTATAGTTGAAGAAGGACTCATATAAAACTCCCTATGAATTATGGTATGGATATAAACCCAATGTAAGCTACCTGAAAGTATTTGGAAGTAAATGTTATATCTTGAAAGAATCTAGAAAAAGAAAGTTTGATGTGAAAGGTGATGAAGGTTTATTCTTAGGATATTCTTGCAAAAGTAAGGCATATAGATGTTTGAATTTGTCTACTCATAAAATCATAGAAAGTGCACATGTGAGAATTGATGAGTTTATAGAAAATACTAAAGAAGAAAGCAAAAAGGAACCAGAAGATTAGAGAAAATTTGTTTACATTGAACCTGATACATTGCCAAACATATCTATCAACAAGAAGACTTCTACTCTTGAGTCTTTCTTAGTTATCGATTTGCAAGAAGTTCAAACTGAGTCACAAAGACCTGAGTCACATTCTGAAGCTACCGAGTCTAAGCAACCAAAGCCAGAAGTTGAAATTCAAAATGAAGATAGTACAATTCATTTAAAAGGAAAAGAACCTATATTGGCTAAGTATGTCAAAAGGCATCATACACCTGATCAGATTAATAGAGATTAATCAAAAGGTACTATGAAAAGAAGTAAGCTAAAAGGTACATGTTTACTTATTGATTTTGAACCTAGAAATGTTAAAGATGCATTGGAAAATGAAAGTTGGATTGAGACTATGAATGAAAAAATAGAAAAAAATAGAGAAGAACAAAACTTGGACCCTTCTTCCAAGGCCTAAAGATAAAAATGTGATTAGAACAAAATGGGTATTTAGAAATAAGCTAAATGAAGATGGACAAGTATCAAGAAACAAAGCAAGACTAGTATGCAAAGGATATTCTCAAGAAGAAGGAATTGATTATGGTGAGACTTTTGCTCCTATTGCAAGATTAGAAGGTGTTAGGGCTCTACTTGCATATGTTGCTCACAAAGGATTCAAAGTATATCAGATGGATGTTAAATCTACATTTCTCAGTGGTATTCTTGATGAAGTCTACATTGAACAACTAGAAGGTTTTGTTAATCCTAACAAAAAGAACATAGTCTACAAATTACACAAAGTATTGTATGGTCTAAAACAAGCTCCTAGAGCATAGTATGAGAGGTTGCACAACTACCTTATACAAATTGGTTTTAAAATAACTAATGATAATAGTAGTTTGTACAGTAAGGAAGGACCAGATAACAAGATTGTATTGGTAGAAGTATTTGTAGATGGCACTCTATTTACAAGGAATGGTGATCTATGTAAAAAAAATTCAGAACAAATGAACAAAGAGTTTGAATGTCCATGTTTGGTGAGATAAAATTCTTTGATGGACTTTAGATACATCAAAACAAGACTGGTATCTACATTACTCAATCTAAGTATATCAAAGAGATACTCAAGAAATTTGGAATAGAAGATTCTAAACTAGTTGGAACCCCCATGTGTACTGGACTAAAGCTTACCAAAGATGATGATTCAAAAGAGGTAGATCAGACCTTATATAGATCAATAATTAGAAAATTATAGTATGTAGTTCATACAAGACATGATATTGCTCTTGCAGTTGGTATAGTAGCAAGATTCTTGGTAAAATTCAAAGAAAATCATATGATGGCATTGAAAACAATCTTGAGATATTTGAAAGGCACTAAAGACTATGGTTTATGGTATAAACTTGGAGGAAACTTAGACCTAAAGGTATTCACTGATGTTGATTGGGCAGTAAATCTTGATGATAGAAAGAGTACAAGTGGTGGAGCATTATTTCTTGGTAAAATGTTGGTATCTTGGACAAGCAAAATGCAAAATTGCACATCCCAATCTACAACAGAAGCAGAATATATTACATCAGTAGTGAACTATTCTAATATTGTTTGGTTTAAATAGTTGTTGGAAGGCATGAAATTTGAGATCAAAGAACTAGTTGTCATGTATTGTGATAACACCAGTGCAATTAATATATCAAAGAACCTAGTGATGCATTCCAAAACTAAGCACATTGCTATAAAATATCATTTTGTCAGAGAATTGGTGTAGGATAAAGAAATTAGATTGGAATATGTTCACACAAAAGAACAAATTGTAGACATATTCACCAAGCCATTATCTAAGGATGCATTCATGTATCTAAGAGGTAAGTTAGGGGTCATTCCCCTATCTGAAGCTCACTAAATAAAGCTTTAGTGATGCATCAATAAGAACCTAGTTGAACATAAATTAGTTGATGCTGCACAATCAAGAGAACATTGCATATGAATCAGTACTCAAGGTACATTGATACTCATTTGGTATGTGTTGTCTTTGGCATGTGTTGTCAAAGAGGGAGAGTTTACTGTTATATCTTTCTAAAATTTATTTTGAGAAAGAAGCTATGTAATTCCTTCATAGAAGGAGATTACTACATAAAAGAGAAGCTTGTGGTATAAAATCTATGAGGGAAAAACTTTCTATTAGAGAAAGTCTTGTTCTCAAATTTCATTGTGTTATGACATGTTGTGTTGCCATCAATGACAAAGAAGGAGATTGTTGGATACAATTTTCTAATTGTGTATTATCTTTGATGTTACACAAATATCATATTAGTTGTCAATCAGTGCTTACCAAGCTCACTTGGTCAACAAGACAATTTTCCTTGTTTACCAAGTGTTCCTAAAAGATTACTTTGCGAAGACAGTGTCTATTGAGCTCACTCGAGCATCGAAGGAAATTATGGCAGAAAGCACTATTAATCAAGTTCTCATGGTTAACAAAGGAAAGTTGTTCAAATTTAGTGTTAACCAAGTTCACTTAGTTGCCAAAGGATCTGTGAAAAGTTTGCATTATTAATCAAGACTTTGTTGGTTAACACAGGAAATTGTCTTAGAACCAGTATTTACTGAGCAGGGTCGGCCAATGAAGGATTTCATTGTTTTGACATAAGAAGCTTAATTATTTTAAGTATTGTTTGTAGCTAACTATGGAGATGATTATTGGTCATTGTAATTTGTAATTGAGATGACTTGATAATCTGGATGGTATAAATGAGGTCAACTTGAGATTCTAGTGTGTGTGCAAGTATGCTAATTGAATTTAGAAAGCAAGAGTAAGAGTGAATTGGAAGGATAAGCAGGTATCCTTGTGGAGAAAAAAAGTATTATTCAATCAAGAAGGATCTAGTATGAAGCAGAACAAAGATCTATAATCAACAATTTGATTACATCACAATTAGGTCATTTCATCATTACTTTCTTACCATTGTAGCAGTGATCCAAAATATCTTAATAGAGTTGGTTTAACAGCCAATTGTAAATCCTCTAACAAGGTGATAATTCTACTGAATTGTTTTAATACCTCTTGCAAGGCCACTCCTTATAGGGTGATTAAATCTTCTAACAAGTCACACCTAATAGTGTGTTTTGAAACCTTTAACTGGGTTGGCTCCTAATAGAGCTCACTTCAGAAGAGTGAAAAATAGTAACTAGTTACATTGGTGGTTTTTCCCATATTGGGTTTCCACATTAAATCTTGGTATCTTATGTGTTCATGTTATTTCCCTTATGTTTGTAAATTAATCACTATTGATGTTTTAAGATCAGTTAAAAGTAAATCACACTCTACATTTACCAACTTACAATATTTTATGTGTGTTTACTAAATAATAGCAGCAATCAATTTTATTGTTAACATCCAAGCAATCTGAAATATTTTAGTGGTAACTGATTCACCCTCTGTCTTAGTTACTTCTATATTTCCAACATACATTAGATGTCAAGCATGTTGCTAAGATTTTATTTAAAGAGATTGTTAGATTGCATGAATTACCAAAAAATATTATTTCTAATAGAGACAATAAGTTTGTTAGCTAATTTTGGAAGACCTTATGGAAGAAGATGGGTATTGAGTTGAAGTTTAGTTCTACTTTCCATCCACAGTAGATGGACAGACAAAGGTTGTGAATAGAAGTTTAGGTAACTTGTTGAGATGCTTAGTTGGAAATGAATCACATAATTAGGAGATGATATTAGCACAAGATAAGTTTTCATATAATAATTATATGAATAGGAGTATAGGGAAGACACCTTTTGAGATTTTCATTGGAATGTAGCCTAAGGGGGTATCAGATTTAAGGGATATTGCTAGTGAAGAAAAGAAGAGTGATGCAAGAGAATAGTTTTCTAATTTATGGAGTCTTTTCATAAGGAAGTGAAGTTGAAGTTGGAACAAAGTAATTAGAAGTACATGAAGAATGTTGATAAGTGTAGAAGACATCATGTTTTTGAATTTGGTGATGAGGTGATGGTTCATTTGAAGAAAGGAAGATTTTGTGTTGGAACATACAGTAAGTTGAAGACAAAGAAGTTTGGACCTTGTAAGATCTTCAAGAAGTTTGATAGTGGTAATGCTTATGAAGTTGAGTTACTTGATGACATGGATATATCTCCTATATTCAATGTTGCTAATTTTTACAAATACCATGAGTCATATGATGAAGTTTTTATATCATATAATTATCCTAAGAAGAAGATTGAAGAGATTGAATAGATATTGGATTAGAAGGTGTTGGCATTATATTGTATTTATCATTAGTGACAATGCTTACTTGATTCTAAATGATTACCGAGTTCATCACTCAGTCTATAGTGTATACCAAACATTTAGTGGTTACCTTGTAGGTTCATCACTTAAGTAATTCATACCGAGCATTCTTGAAGCTACTGAGTGAGTGTGCAGTCAAGCAATTCATACCGAGCATTCATGAAGTTACTGAGTGGGTGTGCAACCCAACAGTATCTACCAAGCATACAATGTTCACTGAGCTTCATAGTTTTTATCGAGTGATGGAAGTCCAGTATTTACCGAGTAATGAAAGTATAGTGCTTACCGAGTGATAGCAAGGTAAATGAAGGATTCAATTTTTACCAAGTGATACTATATCCACCGAGTCTCCAATGGTTAACGAGTTCTAAGCTACGTTGTGTGATTAGTATGGACCGAGCCTTCACTTCTACTGAGTGCATGATGATGCTAAGTAATGTAGTGGATGCCAAGTATTAGAAGGTTACCAAGTCAGCTTGAAGAACTCAAGTTTTCTACTGTTTGGCCGACTCAATAATATTTTGTTCACTTGTGTTTTGGCTGACCTTGCAATTGTAATTATTGGAATGGTATGTATGTAATATATTATATCATTTACAATGCATCTATGATGTATCAGTATAGACATTTAATGCTTTGAGAAGAAGGAAAGTGAATTAGCAGAAGAGTAGAGTATTCAGCAAGGTCTACAAGGAGCAGTAAAGATTCATCATTCACAAGAGGTGATTTGTACTTCAAGGATCTAATTAGCAATCAAGTTGGAAGTAGATCCACTATTTCATCCTAACAGGTGAATCAATTTTGTAAATCCTTTAATAGGGTAGACTTAACAGTCTTTGTATAAATCTCCTAACAAAGTGCATACTTCAGTGTATGTTTGTAAATCCTCTAACAAGGTGGACCTAGTAGTCCTTTGTGCTCCTAACAGGTAAGATCGCCAATAGTGGTCAATGTAAGCCTTAATAGGTGAACTTCATACTGTAGTAACAAATTTTTGTGGGTATCATGCTCACCCCAATTTTACTTTCTATTTGAAAGATTTTTGGGTTGCCAAATCACTATGTACATGTGCTATGAATGTTTGATCTCTCATATATGTAGTAGATTATATGAATGAATGGTGAATGGTATATATGGTTAAAGTGTTGAATTGTTTAAAATTTTGAAGTTACTAATTCATCCCTCCCCTCTTAGTAACCTATCATATCTTGAATATTTCCAAAAGAAGGTTGGTAAGAGCACAAGAAGAAAATATTACTATGAGTATTTGGTAGAGTAGAAGAATAGACCAATCGAAGATGCTACATGGATTTCACAATCTAAGTTGGATTCAACTTAGGTTGTGACATCTCAATGATGTAGAAAAATCATTTCTTTCAACCTCGATTGTTTGATGTAAGAGCATCTTGGGTTGCACTACCATCCTACATGTTTTCCTTCTTTCTTGCATTGTTGAGATTCTTGGTTAATGCTGAGTTATTAGTTGTTACTGAGTTTGCAATGATTTTCAAGCATCCTGGCTTATGCTAAGTTACAGTTGTTGTCAACTTTGTAGTGATTGCCAAGCTTCCTAGTTTATGTCAAGTTCAAAGTTATTTCCAAGTTCCTTTGGTCATCAAGTTTCCTTTTGTTACTAACTTCATTTGGATGTTGAGTGAAAATAATTGGTTTGGGTCCTTCTTTGACTGAGTTGTCTATGTCTAGTTCTGGTTTGGGTTGACCTTGCAAGTTAAGTTGTATTTCATATTTAATATCAGCTATGAGACAACTTGTGGCTTATCCTAACATTTAATATAAGAGTTTATTTTGTTGCATTTGCAATAGGTGGACTTGTGGTCATGTCTATATTTAATAAGGTTTTGGGTAGAGTCTTAGGGTATCAAAGTAGTATAGGAAGAGTAGAAGCAAGGGAACATGAATTTTATCATTGTGGATCAAATTTGAGTTGTAATGTTGGCCATAACCCAGAAGACCTTACAACTGGGCATGTATCTATTATTTTGAAGAATCCATAAAAGCATTTGCTCCTCTATCTCATGTGTTCATTGTTATTGTGTTATTTTCTATTGTGTTTACTCTCACAGGAGGTTTGAAATAGTTGGGTGTGCCTTTGGACCTAGTTATCTTATCCCTCCCTACATCATTAACCCTTGTACATATATAAAAAAAACTCAAAATACAACTGTAACTGAAAAATTGTGTTGAAACTTGACATATAAAAATCGATCCAAACATAAAAATAAAATTATACCTCCAAAATTGTAAACCCTATTGTTAACCCTAGTTGATGGGCCCTTATCTTAAATGTTTATACTTAAACTTAAAATGCTAATATTATTTATCATGATGCTTATATAAACTTGTACAAACCTAGCCTTAATTTCTAATTCTCGTCTCAATTTTAAACATCATCATGTAATCGTAAATACAAAAACCTAACTCCAAATGGTGATACCCTTAATAGTAACCCTAATTTCTAAACCATATTACTAATTTCATAAATCCTATATTAGTATACATTATAAACCTTATATCCAATATAAATTAAGTTAAATTATAATACTAATTTTAAACCCTAATCTTAAATAGTACACACTCACTAAATTCAAAAAAAGATAAGCCCTAATCCTAAATATATAAAACTCTAAACAAATTATACTATCAAAAAGACACATACTAGGAAAAAGATTGTACACATGTACCTTGCTTCCTTCTATCAAAAATCCAAAAAGGTTGACCTGAGTTTCGATTGAAAGTATCAAGGTAGCATTTAACCTGTGGTTAATTGCTAACCCTAATTGATAGTCCCTTATCTTAAATGTTTATACTTAATCTTAAAATGATAATTTTATTTATCATGATTATTATATGAACTTTTACAAACCTAGCCTTAATTTCTAATTCTCATCCTAATTGTAAACCACCATCATGTAATCATAAATATAAAACCCTAACTCCAAATGGTGATACCCTTAATAGTAACCCTGATTGCTAAATCATATTCCTAATTGAATAAACCCCATATAAGTATACATTATAAACCCTAGATTCTATATAGATTAAGTTAAATTATAATCCTATTCTTAAATGGTACACATTTTCTAAATTCTAAACCCTAATCCTAAACATAATTTCTTTAATGTGACTATAAATGATAAACCCTAATCCTCAATATATAAAGCTCTAAAGAAATTGAACTATCAAAAAGACATGTATTGGGAAAAAGATTGTACACATTTACCTTGCTTCCTTCTGTACTATCCTACTAATTTTTTTTGTTTATTTTCTTCTTCTTTCTCCTTTATTCTATTTTGTGCAAACTTGCTTGCTCTTTTATATTTTTTGTCCCATCACAAGTTCTTTTGTGAAATTTTAAAAAAGACAAGATGCATTTATTTCCTCTCAATTGAAGTGTGAATTATTTGATTAATTTTAATTTTAAATAAATAATTGATTATTTATTTATATGAAGAAAATAAAAAGGTTGACCTAGGTTTCAATTGAAAGTACCTAAGTACTTTCAATAAAAAATATCAAGGTAGTCTTTAACTTGTAGTTAATTGGGCTAGGTAGTTTTGATCAAAACTACCTAAAAGAGCTTTCTATCAAAATTTTCAAAATAGTTTTGACAAAAATTAGGTTCCTATTAAAACTAGGGGAAAAAGAGATAATTTGCAAATCCCATAAGATTTCAGTTGTTTTTATGGCTTCCAGGCTCAATTACTATGTTCAGATGGAACATTGAAGATATGCTATTTTCCATGACACAAGTACTTAGAATGAGCTTCCTTATGACTATGGACTTGACATATTTTAGATTTTTTAGGATTTTTTTTTTAACTTGAATTGAATAGAGGTTCATTATACAAAATAAACCTCTATATTGGATGCTCATGAAAAAATTGTAACTAAGAGAATAAAATTTTGAAAAATAACTAAAAGCTCCATATTCAAGACCTCTTTCAATAAAAAAAGTAAAATTTTAAATTGAGAAAATATATAATAAGTTTCATGCATCAAAAATAATTTATGTCAAAATTAGAGTTAAGTTAACTTTAAACACCAATAAAATATAAAATACTAAGCATAAAGACATCAAACCATCTCCATAAGTTAAGTATGGATGTTAAAAAACTAAATTCAAAAGAAATACATTGATATCTTCTATAGAAAAAAATTATGTGAGTAAAAAATAGTGCCACTCTTTACAAATTAGGTTCTTGACAACATACTATTTTTTTGTGGGAGAAAACATCATTCAATAAAATCAATTAATATATATATATATATATATATATATAGAATCTACATAGAAAATCTTAAAAGACTCTAATTTACTTCATTCACAAGTTCGTAACTGTTCAATGATAATCTTCTTCTAAAAGTGAAAGATCTTTTAAAAATTCTCAATTTAGTGTTAGTGTAGGCAAAAAAATATAACTCTCTATTATAGATACACCCATCATGCAAGTTGTTATAAAGTGACCATTATCCCTATTAGTAATTGGGATGCAAGTATACTTTGAGTGGTACTAGTTTGGGATATGAATACCTTTCCTTTCTTCTTTCATTTGTTTTTCTTGTTTTAGATGGATGGTTTGAGTTATAAAAAATCTATGGAGATAGTGACAATCAAAACTACCAAAGGCAAGTCACAAGAAATGATCTAAGTTGATGTAAATTCTAGGGAATAATATATTCACCTAAATAGCTATTCAAGTGGAGACTGTTGAGCTGTCGTTTTGCATGATGCTTAACGGTAGGAATCCTTTTGAACTCCTCTCTTGAAAAGCTAATCCGAGGATCAACTCCAAGGTTCCAGGTGATCTTGTGACCTATTGGAATCCACTCAGTTGAAGATAAATGTGAATGCTCATGAGGAGGCCTTTGCTGGTTCGAACCAATTTCGGATTAAATGACCAATCTACTTACTATTTTAAAATTAACCACAAAAAAAGATATGTTTTGGTATTTTCTATTTTTAAATGAATGTAATCTAACAATGCAACTAAAATGAATTCTTAAATTAAAAAGGGGGTTAGTAAAGAAAATAACAAGAACTTTAAGATCGAATAACATGAAAGTAAAATCCTAATGGACATAAGCTATAGAAAACAACACGTCCGCGAGTTAAGCTTTCAAAGAAATTGGTAGGTAACCAATGAAAGTAGGAGCAATGCTTCCTTAATTCCACTGATGCAATCGTTAGTGAGAAACTTAGTAATCATATGATATTTCACTCTTTATCAAATTGCAAGGTCATGAAAAGTGCACTCATGCAAGACAAAGAGTTATGCAAGCATAATTTGATGATATCTTCTCAAGCTAGATATGTCAGTGGAATTTGTTAATACCATAGCAAACACCAGAACTAAAAGATCGCAAAACTAGAAACAAAGCAATAAACCTTTGGCTCAATCACAATTCCATGAACAAAATTCACAAAAATATGACACATTTAGGCAAGAATCACTACACTCCAAATGCAAGCACCAAAAGCATAATTTTATTGCAAGATAATGACAACCCCAATTACATATTACAATGGAGTATTTATAAGAAATAGTCTCCTCAATTTGTGTTGAGAGTGAGAGATATCTTCATGTAATTATATATTTTTAATTTAATAAAACAAACTAATTATATACAAACTAACAATCTTGCTGGTGCTAAGTAAAACTCCATCTATTTTTATATTCATTAATTAGATGCATGAGCCTTTACATGTCATAAAACAAAGAATTTATGAGAGAAAAAAAATAAGAAAGCCTTCAGTCAATGTGGAAGTTTCAAAAATAGAAGCTAATCCTTTACTGGGCATTTATCAGAGTTAAACTATCATCAGAATGTGTTTTCGATGCATGGAAAGCTCTATTTTTTGCAACTAGCAATTAACTATCAGTGCACCTTTGAAAATATGCACCAGCTGAAAGTGTGCACCTACTTGAATTGTGCACCTGTTGAAAGTGCATACCTACTAAAAATGTGCACTTACTAAAAATACATACCCACTGAAAGTGCACATATGTTGAATTGCACACTTACACACTATGCACATTGAAGGTCCAAAAATGCAAAATTTTACTTAGTGCCAAAAATGAAATTCTAACTTCTGGGTTTTGTTCCCCTTCATACCAAAGCTCTATCTTGTATGTTTACCCTTGAACTTCTCTATTATTTTAGTGACCTTTGTCACATCTAGTAAATCTACGGCATTATATTTGTCATTCACTTTCTACCTATAGTTGGCCACTTCTATACAGGTTTCAACAAAATCCTTGAGCTTGGTATCCAGTTCTAGCAAAGCTTCTTCTGTCTTGAAATTCCAAGGCACCCATGTTGAATCTTGTCATAAATAATTGCATAAGATGAGGAATTTGTTCTAGTTTTTGTGTCCAACCTTTATATCTTTGATCCTTTCTTCTCTCCAACTACCATATGCTTTTTGATGAGAGACCAGGTGATCTAGATTATCCAGAATGATCAAATGTTTGAAAAATTTTCACATGATTTTCTAGGAATTTTTTTAATGGCTTTTTTGAAGGTCTTATGTTCAAAATTTCAAATTGAAACTTTCATCAGTCCCTAAAACTAGGTAGCCAAAGGCTCACTATTTTAGGGACTAAAATTAGATTTTTAGTTCTTCTTTCCAATGGTGTAAACATTTCTAAAGTTCAAGCTCTAGGTCAAAATTTATGACCCTAACAAGTTAAGGATGTCCTTTTTACCTATGAAAGAAGAAAATATTGGTCCGAAGAGTTGAAAATGCTTAATTAATAAGCCCTAACATGATAAAAATTACTAAGAATGTAAAAACATCACAAAACTAGCAAAAACATCATTGTAGCCTTTGATAAGAAAAAAAGAGTGCACCAAGTGCACCTTTGTCCTTTTTAATGGTTTAATATATGAGAATGCGCACTAGTACACCTCATGGGATGTGCTAGTTGCACACCTCACATATCCTTTCTAATGCATGAGGAGTATAAAGGTGAGCAGGTGTGCACCTAAATAGGTGCATAGTTGTACACCTTCTTTGTGTGTGCTTTCCTTTGAATTTTGGTGCACTAGCTGGTGCACTATTTTTTTTCTTTGTAAAAATGACCTATCCTCTCTAATGATGATTTCTAGAATCTGGGTTTTCAAACCGAGACCCAGATCTAACCAAAGATACTAGGAAAACCCCTAGAAAAGACTTGGACCCTAGATTATGGATCCAAAAAGCTAAAAATAAAGTAGGTGGTCCCCATTTCTAGGAAAAATGGGGCATGTGGTTTGAAACCACAACAAATACTAGTCAAGGTCTTCCAGTTCAAAACAAAGATCTAGCTGAGCCAAAAAACTCAAACTTTCCTATGTTGGTTTTTATGTCGCACATAACTAAAGGAAACCAAGTCTCACCATAAGGTGTAGGAAAACTACCTAAAGGATTGAATGATCCCTTCCTCTAGTTCCATTTCATTTATTGATGGGACTTTGTTTTGTGTCTTTCCAATAGAGTAACAATTATCACCAGACTAGAATGTTCAACTACTATCGTCTGAAAGAATGGGAAGTGAAAACTTTCCACTCCCAAGATCCTTCTAGTCTAGGTCTTAGTCATGCAAGAATAGAAAAATTTAGATGAGGGAGTGACTAATTTATAACAAGGTAGGTTGAAACTTCATCATTTTCATCTGCATCTTGGTTAGGCAATATATCACTTGGACTAGGTTAGGAAAATATCTTAGGGCTAAACTAGGGGACACAAGAAAAGAAAATAAAATAAATAAAAGAGCCTACCATATTAGAAATCTAATCTACCTATAGTCTACTTTTGTGCTATTATTATCAATAATGCATGCTTGAATAGTAGGATAACTTAGCTACATGCCAGATCAATCAATCTAACACATACAAGTGTTGGAAATGAAACTAGTTTGAAGTAAAAAAAATCATTTAATTTTATCCAAGATAGGGAAGAAATAGAAACAAAATAGAAAGATCTCATTATTTTTAAAGGTAAACTAATCCCGTAGCAAGAAATCCAAGATTCATCTACTTAGAACACAACTTATAAATACTAGCATGTACTGGGTGAAACAAATATTTTGCAAGGAAAGATGATACTATTTTCATTCATGAGATAAGGTTTTACAAAATTGTATGGACAATAAAATCATCCATTTTATAGTCCCTAAAATAGTAGGCAATCCTATTATTTATAGACAAGTATTTAGAATTTGGATAGGACACCAACTTTCTGCCCTAAGTAATGCACCTACCATCTTTATTTATTAAATCTACTGCTATCTTCATTCAGAGATATCTACTAAAAAGGAAGCCACACTTGAAAAGAAATGAAAGGGGGCAGAAAGAAAGGGAATAGAGATAGTGGATTTCCCAAGGAAAATTTAATCTTTACATGGTAATCTTTACACACTTTTTCTATCAAACCTCTGCCAATTATCTCCTTGAGGTATCCACTGATTGATAAGAGCACTCCACTTCTCTAAAAACCTTAAATGCATCAGGTACATTAGGAAATGCATAGTTAAAAAAAGAATTTTATCTACCATCATTAATTGTTTGTTGCATAATTAATAAGTTTAATGATAAAAAATGATGGTGGACAATTGGGTTTAGAAGGAATCCCAACACATCTATATGCATGTTAGAAGGACTTGAGTTCCAAGACTTCTAGGTGTGGAATGTTGGGTGTCAACTACCATATAATGCAAGACCACTTGAACAAGTCATAGGGAAGAATGAATCATGAACCTCAAACTATACTTTGTAGAGTTTTGGTGCTTATAAAAGCAAGTGAAGCTCCTTTTGAGCAGGTATTGAGTCAAACCAAGTGGACTCCTCGATGATAAAAATATTACTTGTAGGAGGATCATCATCATTTATCCTCCTATCATCATCATTTATCCTCCTATCTCACAATACATGATGCATAAAAATGTTAGGATTAATGAGATATAAATAATAATTACATTCAAATATAACCAATATCAAAAAAAATTACACAGAAGAGAACACAATAGACAAAGATTTAACATGGGTCTCCCAATCCTTGGGCTATGTGCGAAAAAAAAAACAAGTTCAATTTTCTAATAATCTAGTGATTACAACCTGGTTACAATTTGTAATCTCTTAAAAAATAATACTATCACAGGAAGCTATAATTTAATCATACATATGAAATCCCTAACCCTAAGCCATTTTATACTATTTTTTTTTGCTTACAATTTAGGGCTAGAATAAGACAATCAATAGAAAAATATAACTTCCAATGCCTTTTACAATAGTAAATTAATTATGGGCACTACCTCTTTATAGTGCCTAGGGTGCTGCCCCAAGACCTCACAAGGGGCATTGCCCCTTGACCCCTACAACATGGGGCACTGGCCCCAAATCCTTGTAATAAAATTTGGGGGCAAACTACACTAAATGAAGTGTGGAAAGTTTAACCTTTGAGGTTGATTAGGCTCCACATCACAACATATACATAGAGAGGGAAGCCTCATTGACCATAGAAGATAAATATCTTAGAAGCATTGTCATAGAGTACCAATCATGTAAGCACTCTTTTGTTTCCTAACTTGTTGCTTCAAAGGCTTTTGTTTCTTTGAAACCTCAAGTCCTATGTTGGAAACTAGTCTTCCCATGGTTAGGGTGCTAGGACCTTATAGACCTTGAACCCTTGGGGTATCATCTTCCCTTTTTTCTTGAAAGTACCCATTTTACAAAGAAACAACCATCTTTTGGAATTTATTTTGGCTCTTGTCACACCCCAATAATTGAACAATTTTATCGATCCTATAGAGATATAATCAATTGACACCTATGAATACTACACATGTGTTAATACCATGATTCATAAAAATCTTACTTTTATCAAGCTTAAAATTAAGGGTTCCCGGGACATTTTGTCTTCCTATCCTTTTCCAATGACAAATGTACCATTTAGGAGGGAGAATGAAACCAAAAATGTAAAAAAAAAGTGAATTAACTTTTGGAAAAAAGGAAAAAATGGTATTTGAAATCCATACCTTTTAAGCATGAAAACTATCTCTCACCGATCACGTGTGATGAAACCCCTGAACTATATAAAACTATAGTTTTAGAACTTGTGAGAACAAGATGAGATAGTTTTCAAACTTACAAAATATATATTATTTATCCTTTATTGGAATCCCAAATTATGTCACCCAGATAAAGACTCTGGCAACATGGCTTACAATGTTGAGTTGTCCTTGTGCAATTAACAATACTACTATTCAACATTATCTCGCGTGACACATGAGACTAATTAGTGTTGTGTACTCTAGTTGTGACAACCATTTGAATTTAAAATACCAACCAACTTGTTGTTAATGATGCTAGGATATCAACCCAAGGATGGAGAATGCACCTTGGTAGATGATCAAAGAAAAAATCCACCCCTTATTATCATCCAAGAAATTGAATAGGACTACTAGCACAGTGTCAACAAGACCCCACTAAACCACTTAGAAAAAGGTTGTATGTGTACTTTTAACCATAACAACATATCCCACACTCTAAATTTTAGAGACCAAGCCACCAACCAGGCACCCATGAAGGCATGCCTACAACTTTTTAGGTAAGCCAAAGGGACCAACTTGACTAGTGAGATCCAACCCCATGTGGAACCAAGGATGAGACATAGGCACTAGAGGTCACCTAGGATGCAAAAAATACTTTTGGAAAGGTCAATGCCTAGAAAGACCAAAAGAAGAAAATATGCACCCCCAAACTACATGAATTACAAAGAAAAAAAACAACAACAAAAAGAATCCCACCTTCCTTTAATAGAATGCATCCTATATCATGAACTCAAATGAACAACTAGTAGTCCAAAAATAAGATATCAAGTACATTTATGGGATACAATTTAATTGGTTCTACATGCAAGGAGGGTGGAGCTAAAAAGCTCCACCCTCCAATGAGAAAACCAAGGAAATGAAAAGGAAAATATGACAAAAGAAAGCCAAGTGTGAACCATCAAAACAACAACTTGGGAGGAAGAAAAAGAAAAATTGAGAACCAAGATCACACCAATAGGACAAAGAAAGAGAGGATAAGTGATGAAAAACTTGAGAAAATCACAAACTACAAACAAAGAAAAGTGAAGAGAAAAAAACCAACCTAGATCAGTGACTTGCAGAGGTGCCATAATGTTGAGACCCACCCTTATCCAAACATGAACTAGAACTATTCTACCATACTAGAGAACTTTATAAACTTGAGAAATGATAGTTTGTAGGTGATGTGGCAACCCAAAATGAAAACTTTTCTTGCAGAGCACAATTTTGATTATAGAACAAAGTGACAATTAATCCCTTTAGGTGTTCTAAATGATTTGTCAATCCTGGTAATTAAGGGGTGTATTAATTTTTATTTTTTCCTTAATTAATAGACCTTGGCACATGTTTACTCCAAGACCAAAAAATTCTTTTCTCATCATAGAAGACATGAGGGAAAGATTGCCTGATACATCTAGAAATTTA
Source organism: Cupressus sempervirens (assembly GCA_028749045.1). Classification (NCBI taxonomy): domain Eukaryota; kingdom Viridiplantae; phylum Streptophyta; class Pinopsida; order Cupressales; family Cupressaceae; genus Cupressus; species Cupressus sempervirens. The sequence continues at coordinate 255,675,885 of CM053791.1, read as the reverse complement.
TTTTTCATCAATTGTAGACCCCTTGGTATGAGGTCAAGGATCCCTACTTTCTCCTCTCATACACAAGGGATTGATAAACTAGAGAAGGGTGTGGACTCCCAAACACCACAAACGAAAACCAGAACACAAAGGACTTACCTCAAGTGAGGAAAGGAAAAAGAGAAAAGAGGGGACCCAACTTTTTTCTCACAAAAAGTAGGGATGGTTATGCAGGGCATAGAAGATTCCAATTGTGGCCTTATCACACTACCTATTCATCCTTTATAAGCTTCTATTTGACCTCCTATTTTTTTTACACCACTACATCCTCTTATTATCTCTCAACTTATTGTGGTTTTGTATGTTCTTCCACCTAAAGAAGAAAAGGACCTAATGTTTATTGATATTATACCACCTCAAATATCTAGAAAAACCAAATGTAACCAACATTCTCATGACTATTACCATAAGAATCATTTTAGGGCCCATGAAATGCTTATAAAAATATTTCTTCACCTTATAAACCTCCTCATCCTTCACCCCACTTTGAGCAACCCATAGTTGAGCCTATGAAGGAAGTAAATTTTTAAAAAGTCAAAATCAATAAACATGATAACTCTATTTGTATATTATATTATATTATATTATAATTTATATAGATTAATAAAATACTCTTGATGATGATTTTATGATACTATAAATGATATGAATGCTATTGATTCAAATGATATGTATAAGACTATTGATATTGATCCTAATTTTCTAGTAATGCTTTCATAATTATTATCTATCAATCCTAGTCACAAATACATTGACCTATCTTCACAATGTGATCCTTATTTGGAATTGGTTATTTTTCCTTCTATCATGCTTGATGTTGCTCATCTTTCAATTTTCCTACTTTCCCTAAATACTATGGACCAAGATAGGGTGAAATGTGATACACTTGATTAGATTCTCTTATGTGGTTTATTTTATATGTTTTCCTATTGTAATGTACTTCCCCTTGATGTGATACTTATTATATGTTTTCTTTATATTTCATAAAATTAACACTATTGCTCCATTGTAGCAAGGGGACAAAGGAATCACATATTTTATAATCATTCTTCTATTTTTATCTTACTTATTCTATATTTTGTTACATTTTATATTGTACACATGCCATTACTTGTAAATTTTCCTTTATTTTGTCTACTTGGGATGAAAAATAGTAGCACCTATTCTTTTTTGTTCTTTGTACTAATTGCCAAAAAAGACTATACTTCATAGCTTTTACATTTATTTCTTCCATTGTGTTTTAGTTCTATTTTTTGGGGAATTATGATATTTCATTTGGAAGTAATATTTCATATCTTATCATATGATCATGCTAACTCTAGAAGTTAGTAGATCTCTCATGTTTTCTCTTTTTCATGTTATCATTTTTCTTGATTTGTCCTTTATTGGGGGCATTTCACCATTGAAACATTTCTAGTGGATGTGTGTACATGAAATTAAAGCAATTTCTCTCATTAAGGATTGACAATAACTTTAATGTCGTGGCATACGCTCTTCTCACATTTTGCACATGCATCATTTTCAATGCTTCTTTGCATTTGTATCCCTTAAGTAAAAACACACAATTCTTAAGGATTGACATCTCCTTTCTTCTAATTTATTTTGGACATATAATAGTTAAGGATAGATTTCTCTTTCTAGAACCCTTATTGACATACAATCTTTAAGGATAGATCCTAGATGGATCGACTAGCATGACACACAAAACTTGCTATAATTTCAATGTCATCTCTTGTGGCACCATTTTTATTTGTATGGTTCATGATAAAACATAAAATCCTACTAAGAATAAATAATCATCTCTCTCTCTCTCTCTCTCTCTCTCTCTCTCTCTCTCTCTCTCTCTCTCTCTCTCTCTCTCTCTCTCTCTAACACACACACACACATTAGTGATGTCTCTATTTATTGAATCATGATTTTTATGAGGACTTAAGTCACTCAAGGACTTGATTTTCCTTGTCTTCTTGGATTTGATAAGATTATATTATGCATTTGATCTACTTTACCATGAACATGAGCTAGTCCCATACTCTAGCTAAATTGGGGGATAATTTATAGTCTTAAAAGTAAGCACTTACTTTTTTTTTCTTTTTTACACCATTTAAATCCCTTCTTAGTGTGTTTCTTATGTTAGAACCTCACACTGCACTTAATTGCATATACTATTTATATGAATATCCTCTTCTCTCCTTTAGTCTTTCTCAAAACTCTAAGTTGGCTCTAATTCTTATGAATAATTTTCCATTTACTTAATTCACCCCATTTTTCCCTTTACACTTGATTTTCTTGCTTATTTTTCCATTTTTTCCTAAAACTTTAAACACATCCTATATCCCACAAACTTTACCTTAAAACTATAATATCCAAGGATCTTATAATTAACACTTGTACAAGAATTAGATCTTGCATTAGCACCCCTTAATATACTTGGTGCATCCTAATTTTATTTAAGTCCCAAAGATGGTCAAATTTTAGGATCCATTTTCTAATGTATGGTGGTCATGTAGGAATCTATCATTGATAAACATATCTCATCATACAATATGAAGGTCAATGAGAGGAATGAATAGGTTCCCCTGAGAGGCATACATACACACACCTACATATAGAGAGAGGGAGAGGGGAGCTATAAGGATATGATATTGAGAAGATGAAGGGATGGGATAGATGGGAGATACAAACTTGAGAAAAAAACATGAAGGGATTAGGGAGGTGAATGCTTTGAAGGAAATTTGATATTTTAAGAAAGAAGAACATTTGACTTACAATATATGGTAGTGGTTGAGTGTGGGTGAAGATTTAAAAAAATGACATGTAAAAAGCCTAAAATTGGGTCTATAAATAGGGTAGTCTTTGATAGGGTGTCCTTTTATTCAAAAAAAAAAATTCTAAGTCAAAATAATAACTATTCAAACTCAAACTACAAGGAAACTACAATTTCCTAGATTAATAAATTCCTAAAATTTAGTAAAATTTTCACAAAGGGATGCTAAATAAAATTTAATTATCAATCGCAACCATTTGAGGTTTTCCAAAGAAAGAAAATACCAACAAAGAATTATCAATAATTCTTAAAAACTATGCACCCAATTTGTAGATCTAATTTTCAAATCAACCCAAAATATTACTAAATTTAACATGCAAGTAAATTTGATGCCCAAAATAAATTATAAACTCCCAAAACTTCTAGATAACCTCACCAAATTTCAAGAAAATTTTATTAATTACATAGTATCATGAAATGCATAATAAAAAAATACCTTGGCCTCAAGATTGACATGAAATTTTAAAATCCTCAACACATAGACAACTAAATTACAACTTCTAAGCCCTCGCACATAATCTATAAACCCAAAATATGAGAACTATTTTCACTTCCAAAATTTCTAGCACAATGATAATCTTTGAATAGGACTATCAAAGGATAATCCTTGACTCCCATTTTAGATCAATCAACAATCTTTTGAATCCCATCCTTAGATCACCTAGAAGCCTTCAAACATCCCATTCTATAGTCTCCTTCTCCACCTATTTATCAACCACTTAAAAAATGAGAATAAGCTCTAATAAAATATGAAACAATAATGATCAAATATTTTTAGGAAGTTTCTCTCTTTTTGAAAAAAGGGACATAAAAAGTCCCCGCTCATAAAATTTTTTGTACTAAACATTTAAACACATAATGTGCCAAGAATTCATTGCTAAAATATTCATTCATATCAATTTATACATTGATTTTTCATCTTGTGCCTTTGAGATGTTTCATCTTCTTCCAAAGAATATTGTGCAATATTAAAACCTCATGTACAAAAAATAGTAGACATGTAATATAGTCCATATGATATAAAAATTATTTTGACCTATTGTATTCCTAGGATTATTAACAATCTTTTGAAAAGCTTCTAAGAACTTGTCAAATGAATCTTCACCCAAATTCCTTCCTAACATTTTAGTAAATCCTAGTAATGTGGACCTAAAATGAATGAAATTTTTTGTAGAAAAAATTAAGGTATAAAAAATTCACCCATTCTGCTTTATTTTACTTCCAATCTTCTTTCATCAATAACCTTCCTTTGTCACTATATTTTCTTAATTGTGTACATACATTGTCATACAGAAAGTCGAGCCAATAGCTCTTCAAAAATATTTAAAATATATAAATTAGATCATTTCAGCCAATGGGAAGATCTATAGTGAAAATAAAACCTCAATTAATATGGATGCCAATATTGAAAGAAATTTCATCAATTACCATGGAGTTGAGAAGACACTCCCTACATGGTACATTATAAACAACTTCATTTTTTTCCTCCATTTGAAGGATAATTTCTATTTCTATTTATGGCTTTATTTGGAACCAAAAAACATCATGTGAAGAATACAAAATGACCCATCGAAACAACATTCCAAACTCAACCAAACATTGGATGCTCGTTTCATAAACTGCAAGTTCATTTAGGTAGTAAACCATGTACATTTTGAGTCCTGCAATAAGCACAAATTGATCACTCAATATAATATTTAAAATGTTGTTAGGAATTAATTTTATTTCATATTATTCTAAATTAGTTGACTATTATAATAGACATTTCATCTTACACCACAAAAAATACATATTTTAGAAAATATCTCTCATTGACATCTACATCGTTGAGATACATATTGTGAAAGTACATAACCAGAGATACAAATTGATGAAGCATGCTCCCCTTAATACCAAAAACACATAACAAAAATAAATAAATAACAATAATTGGTGAGAACAAAATATGGGTTTCTTATTATCGTCACAAATGCAGAATTATAGAATTTTACAATATGCAAACCCACATGAGTGCCTTCCTTAAAATAATTTGCAACACATAGCTATGAAATATCACCCAGAGTTGTCCTAGACAATGTACACATATTCCTTAAATAGGCATTTTTACATCATCTAGGAAGTTTATAGATATTAAACCCTAAACCTTGAGAGTGACTAACTCTTAATTTACATATAAGTTGACATGATACACCTTTGACACTTATTTTGGAAATTTTGGTCGGCCCAACTTTGGAAGGCCATAACTTTTGACTTGTTGCTCTGATTGGATATTATAACAACTTTTTAAAATCCTCGAGTTTTAATCTATAGGATCTACCTATGAAAGCTCCAACTGACCCCATTTTGGAGTCCATCTAGGGTCTCTAAGATCTTCAATAGTGAGCCTAGATTTTTTATACCAAAATTGCACACCAAAAATATGCAATAACTTTTTGACTACTCATGATATGGCATTGAGCCTCAACTACAAGGCTGATATATCTAATATGAACATTCATCTCTAAAATTTGGACATTCTGAGATCATATGACTAACTTACTAACCTTCACAAGCAAAAAATCTACATTGTGACAACCCTTATTCAAGAAAAAAAAAGGAAATATTTTTTAGTGATGCAAGATTGCTCTTACACCCAAGATGCTCCTGCATCAGACACCTGGGGTAATTTGAGAAGCGATCCCAACATGCCTTAGGTGTTTGGAGGAAAACCAAGATGATTAAGCTCCTACCTTGCTCACCATCATGAATCTTGTACTGACCTCCCTTTCTATTTGACTAGGTACTCTTCATAAGTTCTATTCCTTGTACTTTTTCCAACACTGCTATCCAATATCTCCTCAGCCTCTTTTGTATATGAACTAGCTATTAAAATACTTCACTGTGCTTCTACAATGTTATCTCCATCACCTCCTTCATAATAATTTGTCAAATCTAAAATGTTAAATAATAGTGAAATATTTAGTTTAGCATGCACCTCCACTTCATATGAATTTCTAGAATCATGCCTCTTCACTATCTTGCACAGTGCAAACTTCTTCATTTTTAGCTTATTATATGTACCCACTGGAAAATGCTCCTTTCTCAAATGAACCATGACTTCATCTCCAATATGAAATTCCATATACCTCCTTTTCAAATATGCCTTATCCTTGTAGTGAATATTCATTTTTGTAATGTACTTCTTCAACTCCACATGGATGTTCTTCAAATATTCAACAAAATCCTCTACTTTAGCACTACTTATTTCTCCTTTATCCAATTGCCTCAATTCTAAAGAATTTATGGGACTACTCCCATATATAATCTAGAATGGTGATTTTCTAGTAATATTATTGATAGAATTATTATATGAAATTTTTTCCCATGGTAAAATTAGATCCCGCCCTTTTGGCTTATCTCCAACTAAACATTTCAGCAAATTTCCCAAATTTTGATTCACAACTTCTATTTTTCCTTTAGTCTATGGATGATGTGATGAACTGAACTCCAAATTTGTCTTCAATTTCCTCCATAATTTTTGCTATAAATGCCCAAAAAACTTGGTATCTTGATCATAAACTATACTCTTTGGTAGACCATGTAGTCTCACACTTTCTCTAGAAAAAAATCTGCTACATGAACAATGTCACTAGTCTTCTTGCAAAGAATAAAATGTGCCATTTTTAAAAATCTATCAACCACCAAAAATATGGAATCATTCCCACATTGAGTCTTTGGTAAACCAAGAACAAAATCCATGCTAACATCCTCCCATAGCTTCTCTGGTTTAGGTAATGGTTGATATAATCTAGTATTCTACTTCACTCCTATTGCCATCTGGCATTCTCTACAACTTTACACAAACCTCTTCACATCTTGTTGCAACTATATGGCCAATAATAATTCTCATCAACCAAATAAATGGCCTTATCTCTACCAAAGTGTCCACCCAACCCTCTACCATGATTCTCCTTGATGATATTCTCTCTTGGAATTTTTGGGAATGCACAAATGACATCCTTTGAATAGCATACCATCTAAGATTATAAAATCCAACCATTTTGTCCTATAAAGTTTAATAGGGTTTGTACAAGCCTTCCAAGCTTCATTAATATTAGGATCCTTTAGATACAAATTCTTGAGTTCCTTGAACCCAACTATATCAATCTACATCTTTGTTAGTAAAAGTTGTCTTTTACTAAGAGCATATGCAACTCTATTAGACTTCCCACTCTTGTTTTTAAAAAAAATGCATAACTCTATAAAATCTCAACCTACTTCAAATGTCTTTGGTTCAATTTTCTTTAACTATTCAAATATTGAAAATTTCAATGATTAGTATAGAAAACAAACTCCTTAAGAAGAAGATAGTGTCTTCACTTCTTCAATGCTTGAACTATAGCATAAAATTCATGACTCAATTTCTCAAAAAATAAGAAACAAGTCTACTTTCTTGGTTCAAAATAGCTCCTACTGTAGTACCATTAGCATCAAAATCTACTTGAAACGCCTTTTTAAAATTTGGAAGTGCTAAAATAGGTTTCTCAATAACTTTATGTTTCAACAAATTAAAACTCTTATCTTCTCCTACAACTCACTTAAATTCTTTCCTATCTCCTCTCATTATTTCAGTCAAGGGTCCCCAAATACTACTAAAACCTCTAGTAAAAATTCTATTAAAACTATCTAGTCTATGGAAAGAGCTTACCTCAATCACACTCCTTGGAGCAAGTCATTCAAGGATAGCCTTCAGTTTCTCAAGGTCCATTTTCAGACCTTCTTCTGATACTACAAATCCTAAGTACACCAACTCCTTCTTCACAAAACTACATGTGTTTAGATTTATCAAAAACTTTTCTTCCCTCAACTTATCAAACACCTTAAGAATATGCATCAAATTCTCCTCAAATATCTTACTACAGATCAAAATTTCATCTAGGTAAACAATGACAAACTTACCCAAAAATTCATTCAGTACCTTATTCATAAGCCTTGTGAAAGTTCTTGGTGCATTGGTCAAACCAAAATGCATGACTAACCACTCATATAATCCTTCCCTTATCTTGAATGAAGAATTCCACTCATCTCCTTCTTTGATGTAAATCGTATGGCACCCACTCTTCAAATCTATCTTTATAAAATACATAGCTCCACTCAAATAGTCCTTAGTATTATCCATCCTTGGAAATGAAAATTTGTACTTGATTTTGATCTTGTTGATATCTCAAGAATCTATACACATCCTTTATTCTCCATTCTTCTTTGGTGCTAATACTATTGGTAGAACACATAGGTTCAAACTCTCTCAAATCAACTCCTTTTGCAACAACTCATGAACTTGTGTATTCAACTCATCACTTTTTACAGGTGTCATTTTTGTGCCCTGCCTTATTTGGAAAAATAGCTCTTGGAATCAAACCCATCTGGTGACTAATCTTCCTCACTGGGGGCAAACCATTAGTTACATTATCTAACACAATATCAGAAAACTCTCTCTACAAATATGCAACTTCTACAAGTTCCTCATCTACTTCTTCTTTACCATCTTTTTTTATTAGAATAAAACACATATGCTCATGCTTCATACCTTTGAGAAGATCCTTTCCATTAACAAAACATCTTCTAACAACACTCCATACCTTTTCTTCTTTCTCCTTCAATGGCTTCAACTTATGTTTCACTCCATCCTTTGTCAAAGTGTAGGTATTTTCTTGCCCATCATGTACAACATGCCTATCAAATTGCCAAAACCTACACAATAATATATGACATATGTCCTTAGGTATGATATTACAAAGCACCTCATCTTGGTAGCTTCTAATCTTGAACTTCACTAGGCACTGCTCATTGACCATGACCTTGTAGTCATCCTGCACCCAAGAAATACAATATGGATGTGGGTGTTTCTACATCTTGAGATTTAACTTCATGATCATCTTTTTTGATACTAGATTGTTAGTGCTTCTACCATAAATGATCACATCATAGAACTTATCTTTACATTTTCACCTAGTGTAAAACAAGCTCCTCCTTTGATCAAGTTCATTCTCTCTACTCAGTAAGAATCTCCTATTAACTAGGACTTCTCCTCTTTTAGCATATTTAGAATGGGATGATTTGGCATCTTCATCAACATGCACAACTCTAGCCTAGCCTTTTATTCTTAGATCTATCTTTCCTTGGTGTTAGGAACATTCAAATACTCGATGCCCTTCTTCTCCATAGTGAAAACATTTTCTATGAAAACCTCCTCTTTCAAATCCTTGTCCTTTGCCTCTTTCTCTCTAATCTCTATTTTTTTATCATGGAAATGATTGGAATTATTTCCCCTCTAGTTTAAACTACTACTTTCAACCTCATCCTTGTTCTTCTAATCATCATTTTGGCCTCCATAAGATTATTTGCCAGATCTTCCACCACAACCTCTACCATTATTCTTGTTATCAAACTTCTTCTTCAGATTTTCCTCAACTCTTAGGGTCTATTTGGTTATAGGAATTGTCAAATGCAATATTCAATGATGTTGGAGTAAGCCCACTTCTAGAATTCCCGCATTCTTAAAATAATTTCTAGAATATCATTTGGACTTGTTTAGTTGAATTGGAAGAGGAGTCGAAAGATGTATATTCTATATTTGGTTGCAAGAATTGGAAGTGAAATTGGAATACATTTTTTTTATAATAATTTGAGCATCAAACATTATTTATGAGTCTTTTTGGAGTTGGGCTTGCTCAATAAATTTAAGAAAAATCTGTTCGAATTCCCCAACTATGTCTCTGTAATTGCCTGTCTTGCCATAATTCAACAAAAATAACTTCCCTCCAATAATTTAGCTTATGCAACTAGGGTCAGACCCGACAAGATATAAAATTTGGTTTTAAAAAAATGGAATAGGAATAAACTATTCCTATTCCACCTTTTAAGTAGGAAGTCTAGTATGCTCATTTTGGGCTAAAATTAGCATTAATGAATTCTAATTCTACGTTTCATGTTTACAACCAAACATTGAATTTTTGAATTGCAGTAGTTAGTTTTTCCTATTCCCATCAAATTTTGACTGCCGAATGGGCCTTTAGGGAAAATTGATATGCCTCTTTAATATTGTTCATTCAATCAAGACTGGGCTCCTCCTAAATGCTTGGCCTCAAAAGATTAAGATAATGAGTGACATTCTCTTTATTAACTTCCACATACCCAGTTTTGCTGAAAGCTCAGTAGAACTACTCAGCATAGTCCTAGATAGATTTTCTCTCTTGCTTCAACACTTGCACTTTCTTTATCAAATCAAGATCATAATTGATGGGAATAAATTGTCTCTTTAGTTTTTCTATCATTTGATCCCATCTAGTGATTTTTTCCTTTCCTCTTCTATTTCTGTCTAATTAAATCTCCTACCACTAGATCTTAACATGTCCCTTCAATCTTAATTTCACAAACTTGACCCTATCAGGATCCTTAATATCTTCATACTCAAAGTATTCCTCCAATTAGTTGATCCAATCAATCAACTTCTTTGGGTTAAGATTTCCCAAAAATGTGGGAGCCTCAAATTTTGGTCTTTTTCCAATCTTGGAGATGGCCTTGAAAAGTATTTCTTCCTCTGGGTTTAGAACCACCTCTACTTTAGCTTTTTCTTCTTCTTCATCTTCATCCTCGCTTTCATTTCTTATGGCAAGATTTATTCCTCTACACACTTGTTCTTCTAGTTCTTGCATATATCACTAGAGGTCTCCAAAACCCTTTGGCATAACACCTACAAATCTTCCACCACACTCTCTTTTTGAAGGCATTTCTATGCTTTCACTAAAACCCTAGTGCAAACTACCTCACAATCGGTGATCTGTCTACATGCTCAGCCCAAACCACAATCCTAGTGTAATTTTCTCATAGTCAGCCATCTATTTACATGCTTAGAAACTTCTACTCTAATAACACTTGATAAAGGGAAATCCCCTTAATACCACAAACATATAACAAAAACAAAGAAATAACATCGATTGGCAAGAACAAAATATGGGCTTCTTATGATTGTTACAAATGTAGATTTACAAAATTTAAAATATAATATGCAAACCCATATGGGTGCCTTCCTTACAATAATTTATAACACAGAGCTATGAACTATCACCTAGAGTTGTCCTAGACAATGTACAAGCATCCCTTAAATAGGCTTTTTTACATCACCTGAGAAGTTTCTAGACATCAAACCCTAACCCTTGAGATTGAATTACTCAAAACATTACATACAGAGTTAGCAAGATACACCATTGACACTTATTTTGGAAATTTTGGTTGGTTTAACTTTAGAGGGCCATAAATTTTGAAATAATGCTATGATTGGCTATTAGAACAAATTTTTAGAATCCTCATCTTCCTATCTATAACATCTAACTTGTGCAAGCTTTAGTTAACCCCATTTCAGACCCCACTCTGGGCCTCTAAGCTTTTCAAAGGTGAGCCTAAAGTTTTTATACTAAAATTATACACCAAAAATCTATAATAATTCCACAAGTACTCATGATATAGAATTGAGCCTCAATTGGAAGGTTGACATATCCAAGATGAACATCTACCTCTAAAATTAGGACATTCCAAGATCGTATGACTGACTTACTAAGTAACGAACCTTCACAGACAACAACTCTGTACTATGACAACCCTTATTCAAGAAATTAAAAGGAAATATTTTTGGGTGATGCAAGATTGCTCTTACACCTAGGATGTTCCTCCATCATAAACATTACTTCAATATAAGATAAATCATTTACATTCTCTTGGGTTGGTATAGAGGATTGAAAATGTAGCTTAAAATGATCATGCAAAAAAATATACATTCCATAGAACCCTGATAAAATCCATGATGAAATTCAACAAGTTATTATATTAAAAAATGATGTATTCCTTAGGAAAAATTGATCATAAAAAAAACATACATTCCAGGGCACCTTGATCTAAGCCATCAAGAAATTCAACAACTTATTATGTTAGAAAATGTAAGAATTTGCCTTAGGGAAAAATTCACCTAGGAACTAAGAACTCAAACACAAGAACAACTATAGGCCAAAAATGGATATGATCAATTAATCAGAGTATGCCCTAATACATTGCTCTATTCAGTATATAAACACACTAGGAGTGCTTGTATATAAAGGCCTCTCAGGAAGAACCTAGAATGTCTCTAGAAAGAACCAGGAGATAAGATAAGCATCATGACAACTAAGCACATGCCTTATCTATCATTCTAGATGAGTGGATAATAATGACAAGGTTGTAGACACCATTTTCTTAATTAGTGTGCTAACTCTTGTGTTGTAGACACCATGTGCATAAAAGAGGTGCAAACTCCTATATTGTGAACATGACAACTCACAAGAGTATGCATACTCCTAGGTGGCTAATAAATAAATAATAAATAATATACATTAACCTAAGTAAACTTAAGTTAGTGAAAATAGTAAATACTTATTTACACCAACACCCCCCCTTAAGTGCAACTTAGGGGAATTCACTTAAGCTTACAAAATCTAGGATGCAATGCATGATGGGTCCCGGCTACTAGGCCATGTTAGGTACCCATGTACATAATGAAATGCAATCTCTCATAAGGTGAAGAAAGAGGGAAAATCTCATGGGAAAAATCCTTCCCCTAAAAGAGAGATGAAAAGGGATGCATGGATTAATGGAGTAATTGGGACCCCCCATTTTGACATACATCAAGTATATAGAAGAGAAAAATGGAGGAAAAAACCCCCTAAGAGGAAAAAGTCCCCCCCAAAAAGGAGAAGAAGGAGATGAGGTAGTCCCCCCCCCCTAGAGGTAGTGTGCAGATCAATGAGAAATGCTCTGATGTAGAAGTTGATCCATGACCGTTGAATGATGTTCCTCCCCTTTAGAAGAAAAAATTGTAAGGGTACAAAGGAGATGTGTCCCCTGTATGGAGAAGGAATTTCTAAGATGAATGATATCTCTAAAACCTATTCAAGTGTCCCTATGTCGATGTCGATGATAGCTTCCTCCAAAATTACTAAGAAGAAGTGCAGATTGAACAAGGAGTGATGTAGAACCTATTTCAAAAAACCAATACTCTTCTCAAATGACAAAGAGACCTACAGATGTTGTACATAAGTATCCACAATCACATCAGCCCGAAAAGACTGATCATGTAGAGAATGGAAATGAGGGTCAGAGTGGGCCCTCACAACAATTGTAGATGGATCATCCTTAGCAAAGAGAATTAGTAGATCATCAAAGAATTCTTCCAAATTGACTATGTGTGACTCTACGAATAGAGTTAAAATGTTAGACAAGAAGTCATCAGCTGGAAGACAAAGTGTACCCTATTGTGTTGAAGTACATGAATCTATCACTGTGGCAATGAATGAAGTATTTGCCTCAAAGAGAAGATGAATATCATCAATAGTGTCTCCCACATCTTCAATGTGAGACTCCATGAATAGGCCTACATGGGAAAAAAGGAAGTCGTCACATGAAGGTAGAGTAGGAAGACATAAAGGGTCCTACTACAATGAATCTAAAGCATCTGTGGCTAGAATAAGATTAGTAGGAGCAACAAGAATATCTGGAGGTGTAATCTCATCTGAAGAGGAGTCAACTACAACTAGAGGTATGAGATCTTTTGGGAATGGAGGAATGTTTGGATCTCCATACGTCTCCCAAAGATACATCGAATTATCATAATGATCAGTTTCCTTAAGGTTAATAAGTGAATCCAAAATGTCCATATCTATATGCAGAAAGAGAACAGTGCCAATTAGGGAAGAAGTCTCAACATCATATGTAAGTCCTCTCACATATGGTAGTGCATTGTGCTGACTGAGAAATTTAATAGCAATTTGACTCCATTTCTGATAGTTGTATGGGGTCATATAAATCAAATCTATCTCTTCCATGATGGATTAATCAATGTAACCTCCAAAGAATCAAAGAACCCCTCCAAAAAAGATGATTTGGCACTTTATAAGTAGTGCATGTACAATAGGCCACTTGTCAAAATGAACAAAGTGGACTTTCTAATTTTTCTTTTACAACTTCCTTTTGAGGCCCAAATCTATCACTAAGCATTGTACCTTAGATGTACTACAATTATGAAAGGTAATCAAAGCTTTATGATGTAAAAAAATCCCTAGTTCTAAAAGTGAGAATTTTGTCCATACAATCCTAGAATCTAACTATAAATCTGAAAAATAGATGAAAAAATATGCACTTCAAAAAAAATGGAACGTGAAAAGGTGACCAGATGAGCCCGTATAGAGCATTTAAAGTTGCAAAATGTAGGATTATGTAGGTATAGTCACCAAAAAACACAATTTCTGAAAAATATTTGCACCAAAAATAGAAAATAACACCACCAGTAGAAAATTTAGGAAATTCTACCCAATTTCAAAAAAAATTGCACCTGAATCAGAGTCTTGATGACCAAGTTATGGGCTCGCAAAGTCAGGCTACCAAATTGAAAAGCAATCTGTAGAGGGGTCTGGTAGGAAAATTGCTATCTTAAATTTGATGGTCAAATGGTCATCATAGCAGTTCAAAATGCCCTAGGAATGATAGTCAGACGATCGTCAAATTTAACCTCATGCCTAGATGATGTTTGCAAAAAATGGACCCCTTAGCTGACATGGTAAGGTGACTGGGCGTCCATAGTGTACGAATGCTAATGTGATCATGTTATGGCCTATACACAATAGAACATGTGTTTGGTGACATGCCACATACAAAAAAGTGCAGGCATGCAATCTACATGTCACTGACATGGCAAAACAATTAGATGGTGACATGGCACATAAGGTGGTAGGTTGCCACATGGAACCATTTGGGAGGTCTGGCTAGCTAAGCTTATGTCTCTGTGGCTACCAAGTATCTACCTATGTGATGCTTAGTCATCTGCTGACATGGGTGGGCATTGTTGTGTGTTTGGCTGCATGTTAGTGTGATGTGGAAGGGCAAACCACAACATGGAAGACAGTGATTCATCCACATGGCACAGTCTTCTACTAATGTGGCTATCAACAAGGATGCTTACTATGTACTAGTCATTGTGGTGGAACCATGCTATGTGGCATGAGCTATGTGAGTGTTGCATGGTGTTTGTCTCTTGTAACACATGGAGGGTTGCAAGTTTGGATGTCATTGCCAGAGTTGAAGTTTGTGGTAGAAAAAAAGGAATAGCGACACTATATTTTTTTATGTTGGCTGGAGTTTTGAATGCATGCCAGAGAGTGTTTTGTGATTGTTGAAATAGTAGTGTGCAGCATTGGCTTTGTGGGAATTAATCCCACATTGCCACGGTAGTAGAGCCTACGGGTAAATAAAGGAAGAACCTGCAAATTATGCAAGAAAATGCAAGTCCATCGGTTAAGGTTGGATGTTGGCTTATGCCTTGTGGGATTTGTAAGGGCTGCGGTGGTGGAATGTAGGGGCTTCACCAAATTTTCAAAATATTCTTCGATGATGCTCTGTAGATGCCTCTAGATTTATATACTGTACTATGCAAAAATTATAGAAATGATGCCCAAAATAATAACTCCTCTATGTAGGGCCAGGATCTGATAGTCTGATACCTACAAAAAAAATTCTCTACAAGGCTACCTGGCCTAATTTTTTTTTGAAAAAATGCAAAAAAATAATAATTATAGACCTACAAATAAAATAATCAAATAGATTTGCAAATGACCATACCCAAACTACAAATCGGGCCCTCTAGGTGTTGATTTCCAGAAAAAATTTGCCTCATGGCCGACTTTGGCCAAGATAGCCAAATTTATAGTCAATCTTCATTGAATCAGCATTCCAAATGCAATGGTGAGGTCAAATCTGGCTCTAGACACTCCCAATTTTTGTAGTTTTTTGTATTCAAGCTGAAGTGCTAAAGAAATAGTGGTCTCGAATGGCTATGTGATGAAAAAATCTCCAAGCTCTGATACCATGTAAGAATTTTCCTTAGGGAAAAATTCACCCAGGAACTAAGAACTCAAACATAAGCACAACTATAGACCAAAAATGGATATGATCAATTAATTAGAGTATGTCCTAATACATTGCTCTGTTTAGTATATAAATACACTAGGAGTGCCTATATATAAAGGCCTCTCAAGAAGCACCTAGAATGTCTCTAGAAAGAACTAGGAGACAAGATAAGCATCATGACAACTAAGCACATGCCTTATCCATCATTCTAGATGAGTGGATAAGAATGACAAGGTTGTAGACACTAGGTGCATAAAAGAGGTGCAGACTCTTGTGTTGTCAACATGACAACTCACAAGAGTACGCATACTCCTAGGTGGCTAATAAATAAATAATAAAAATATGCATTAACCTAAGTAAACTTAAGTAAGTGCAAATAGTAAACACTTATTTCCACCAATAGAAAATGTACTCCCTAGAATCATTCATTGGCATATACTTGATTTTCTACACATATCTATTTAACTTGTTAATTGTAGTGCCTCTCTCATCTAGTTTATGTAAGTCATCCTTATGGATGCAACCTTGATGATCTTTCTTTGTGTGTGATCATGATTGAGACCATGAGTGGTCTACACCCTTGGGGTGATTATATTTATGTTGTATCAGTTGGATTAATTATTCTTATGGCTGATTTATGAGATTATGATTTGTTAGATGATTTCACTAAGGTTTGTGCTAGTGGTTACTAGGATTGATGTAGTATCATGATGTTATTCCTAATTACCCTAAGATATGTGTAGAGATTGTACTATGTATCATTATCTAGATACACTTGACTGGGTTCCTATAGTAGTGGTTAATAATGTATTTGACCATGTTCACTTATGTGCTTTAAGTGCCTTTGTATATTTTTCAACAACTATTATTAATTCCATTATTAAATTATTAAATAATTAGAAATAAAATGTCCATGTTGGATTCAATGGTTATGTGCTATGGATAAGTAACCTATTCAGTTCAATAATTTATGCAAAATGGGCTATTTAAATGATTATTTAAAAGAAACTAATTAGATGCTTTAATTACATATTTTTTGTAATTGTCACTTCGATTATTATTATTGTGCATGTACACTTGACTATTTTCATTTATTATGAAGGACTTATATTCTTGGTAGTGGTACATGGAGTTATTGATCAGATCTTTCATGTTGAGCCAATATCATCCCTGTAAGGGCGATGTATCTTTATTGTTATTTTAATCCTCTAGTAATTGGTAAATCTAGATTCATAATGTATTATGTGATTAGATCCATGAGCATGTTTGTGCATTTAGGATTCACAATGGTCACAAAAAATATTAAATTAAATGATGTTTAATGGGTTAGGGTTTAATTATTTGATTTAATCTTTATTTTATTACTGGCTAATTTGTTGTAGTTAGATTCTAATTCAATTGGAATCAACTAATTTAATTTGGTTCAGGAGAGACAATCAAATTATTTAATTGAAATAATCTAATTTATATGTCACTTTGCAAAAGTGCATATATTGACTAAAAGTGATTTTATTCTCACTTCTCACTTTTCTATTTGGGGGTTTTGGAGAAAATTCCTCCAAACCCTCTTGTTAGAAATCATTATTTTGCTTGTTATAGGATTTTGGCTAAACAAATCATTGTGAGGTTAGTCTCGTTGGATTCATATAATGATTGTTCAACTATGTCGATAGTTTCATGTGATTTAACATCCCCATTATTTTATGGTGATATTTCTCATTTTTCCCTCTTAGTTGTGAGGTAGGGCTTTTGGGTTTTAATGGTTTTACTTTGTTTTAGCTTTTTTTTTTTTGTTGCTAAATGTTAGGGAGTCAAGAAATAGTGTTTCCCTCCATTTTTATGCATTCACATCACCCAGTTGGATGGGGGTGAGCATTTATATTTTGTAAGAAATTAGAAATGCAAGTTTAGATGTTGGTATGCTATTGGATTTCTATGAAGTGTCTGGGTCCATGTTTTTATTTGAAAAGTTTGATGTTGGGTAGATTTGATCAGTGGATTTTCGATTCTATCAAATTCCAAGATGTTTTAGTTTTGTGTGTTTTGGCATTGTCTTATTTTGCATGACATCTAAGTTTTCACCCATTTCTTTGTTTGGCTTATTTAGAGATTTGATCTTGTAGCCCTTTCCTTAATGATGTGAGTCATAGATAATAATGGTTATAGGACATTTTGGGGTATTTCATTTCCTCATCCAAACTTGTGTTTCTATAGTGGATTTTGTGCACTTGTGTCTTTTGCCAGATATTCTAGATTGGGAATCTGAGCCTGTTTCGTGAATTTTATTGGACCCTTAGTCTTGTGACCCTATTCTTGAATTGAGATTTCAGTTTTGTTGTTATTTGAGAACTCTGAATTTTGGGCTTTTGTTCTTGCCTCATTTTGTGTGTTGCCCATATTTTGTTGGGATTTTGGCATTTTCTCCTTGGATGGTGGAAATGGATTGTATTCCATGTTTCCTTGCATGCTATTTTTTACCTTTATGGACATTGGGATTCATGTAGAATCCATACTCCTAGATTTAGGTTGATTGGGTGAGTTCATGATCCTCGGTGATTTATTGTTCACTAGGATTCATGTAGAATCTATATTCCCAAATATAGGCCATTTGAGTGATCTTGTTTTACTTGGTATTTTTTATTTTTTTCTGATCCAATCCTTGTTTTTTATGATCTTCATGTAGTTGGTGTGCCCACACATGAGCACATGAGTTTGCTCTATTCAAGCTCTTGTGAGACCCAAACTCTAGGTTTCTTTTGATTGAGTTATGTTAAGTTGGATTGGGTTAGGAAATTGCATTGCCTATAGGCACTCATCATGTGATGAGCATGGTTATGTAGGGTAGACAAGTGGAGAGGCTTCTCTTGTATACCCCAGCTATCCTGATAAGGTATACATGAAGAAGTTTCTAACAAGTGACAACTAAATGATTTCATTGGTAATTAATTAAGATAAGAAAATATTATGTAGCATATGGCTCACTTGAAGGTATGTGTCCATTCAATTTATCCGAGGATCAAATGTCTACACAACACAATGGCCTCCCAAGGGAGATTTTCCATACAATGTTTAGCTTGGGCTCTATGATGCCAAATGATCTACTCTCCACCAGAGTCCCTACACAGTAGACCCATAGAGTGTATAACTAAGACTTGTTGTATTGCATTGTCTCATAATCTTGGTTCCAATCCTCTATACTACTTGGCATGAGTGTTAGCCATGGATGGATGATTATGTTGTGTGTTTGTGGTCAGATCATTATCTCCATCAACATGATGGAAGTGAGCCTATGGATACCACATGGTTGGGAGGTGTAGCTACCTATACCACTATTGGGGATCGATGTACAAAGATGGTCTATTTCCAATTGAGGTCATTACTGGATATTCACTTGGTACTTTGGTGTATTTAGAGTATGTTTTCTAGTGATTTATGTTTTAGTTTGGATGCATTTGATATCATGTTTAGA
The DNA here is from genome assembly GCA_028749045.1 of Cupressus sempervirens. Taxonomy (NCBI): domain Eukaryota; kingdom Viridiplantae; phylum Streptophyta; class Pinopsida; order Cupressales; family Cupressaceae; genus Cupressus; species Cupressus sempervirens. The sequence goes on along the minus strand of CM053791.1, from coordinate 255,656,587 downwards.
TGATGATTAGTATGTTACTTTATGCATTCCTTTATCATGATATTGTATCATATTGCTAGATGATATTTCTTATCACTTCTTTGGATTAGTGATGCTAATGGTAGATTAGCATGTTGGATGTACTTGTTCTTATGATGTTAGTTGATGATTATTGGTAAGAATGATCTCATGAGACAAATCCAACTATCTTCTTAGCAATTTGAGATTCATGCCTAGGGGATGGCTAGGGATTTTGATTTATCATGATGCCATTATGGTTAGGAAGAAATGAGCATGGTTTTTTTTAGTTTAGTGCTTCATTTCTTTTGCTTTCCTTGTTGTGATATTTGATCTATGTTCATTGTGATGTTTCTTTCTGCATGATTACATTAGATGCTATCGATTAGATGTTAGAGATATTTTATCTCCTTTATGCTTTTGAGTGTTCATGCCTCAACCAAAGTGGCTCTAGTACTCCCTAGTGTGGAGCTTCTAACTCTATTTTCCTTCTACATTTATTTTTGAGATTTTTCCTTGTAAACCTCAGTGACATTGGTTCAACATTGAGAAATACTAGAAAAGTATCACACAACTATAGGGAGAAATATCATGTGATACTAGAAAGTATCACATGGTAGTAGCCAAGGATATTGTGCAATATTGGAAAAGTATCACATAGTAATAGGAAATTATATCGTGTAATACTGGAAAGTATCACATGGTAGTGGTAAGAAGTATCATGTGATACTAGTAAAGTATATGGTAGTAGTGACACTTGGAGATCATTGGTTGCTTGGATTATTTGATTAAGTCTTCCATTGTTATCTTTTGATAATATCCATGTTGATGTTGTTTGAATCCATGCTTGATACCTTAAAAAAATTTATTGGATTTTATTTATCCTTGTTACAAGGATCCTTGGGCGAGGAATTATATTAATGGTCAAAGAATCATCAAATAAATATTTACAATGATTGAAACATATTGACCTATATGGAAGGAAATAAAATACCAAGAATTATTCAATCTAAAATAGATATCTTCCATTATTTATTGTATCTTGATTTCTTCATCTTTATCTTCATCAATGTTAGATTGAAATGAATGGTTATCAAAATTTGAATTTATACCTTCAACTAAGATTTTTTTACCTTTTATTTGATGAATGCAATATTTCTAATTTTCCCCCTTGTTTTACTCAATAGAGCCTTGAATGTACCTTCATTTGTTCATCTTGACATTTAATATTTTAAGCCTTATCCAAATTATATTTTCTCTTTCTTATTATCATGAAAAAGACTTCAAATAATTCTTCTAATCTTCCCTCTAAAATATATTCTTCCTCTATTTCTTTGAAAACCAATCTTCTTTAGGAAAATATTTCCCATGGAGCTTTGCATATTCATAAAAACTAAGGGTTGTCTTTGAAATTATGCATTTCAAAACATAATCATCAAATAATTCAATATTCTTGAAGTTAATATATCATTTTATAAATGCATTAAAATAGACTTGTTGAACTCCCCCAAGATTAGCAACTCAAAACCTTATAGGCTAGCAAGATCTTGGCTTTGATCCCATTTTATTTTCCTAAATCAATATATTCCTAAATTAATTTCCATTTTCACTAAGAGATGAAAAAATTAATTTAGTTCTCAATTCCAACCATCAAAGATATAATTTTTCAAAGAATAAAGAATATCCACAAGAAATTACCAATAAACCTTACAACTATACAGTTAACTTATAGATCCAATTGTCAAATCAACTCAAAAATTTGTTATACTTAATATGCAAGAAAATATGATGTCAAAGTCAATGGAAAGCTCTCAAAAAATCTATACAACCTCAACAAATTTGAAGAAAACTTTATTAATAATGAAGTATGATGAAGTACATAAAATAATACAAAACCCATGGTCTCAATATTGACATGAACTTCTAAAACCCTTAATGCATTGAGAGCTAAATTTTAGCTTCTATAATCTTACATACAACCTACAAAACTAAAAAACTAAGAACTATTTTCATTGTCAATTCCTCTAGCACAATGATAATATCTAAATGAGATTATTCCATGATAATCCTTAAATCCTATCTTGGATCACTCAATAATCCTCTATCTCTCATCCTTATATCACTTTGAAACCTTCAAACATCTCATTCTATAGTCTCCTTCTAAATGTTATTGCATACCTTCTTTTACCCTCTACTAGTGTGCTTCTAGGTTTATCCTTGTCACCTTTCTCCTTCCCATCCAAAATTAGAGCCTAACACTTAGCATCAGGAATGCAAGGAAGGTGATTGAACTTAGTGTTAAGATTTAACTTTTCTTTAATTGGTCCCTAATATATTTCAAACATTGTCTAACTTTCTCAAGGAGCTTGTTTTTACTTGAATGCAACAAGTCCAAAAAGTTGGTTATACACTCTATGAGATCATCCATTAAATTTTATTTTGGAGATTCCACCTTTTAGGTTAAAAAACCTATTAGATTCATAAATGAAGTTAAGTTACCTTTAATATAATTCAAGAAATAGATCAAAGGGGAACTATTATAGAAATTATATGAAATTAAAATAGTGGACTAGGGTCTTATTTTGGATATGATGTTCCAACATGTATGAAGGGTGGGCTCACATAATTGCAAAGACTCCTTAACAATTTTTCTATAAAATATATCATTCCTTGCAACAAAATCATGGCATCATTAGTCAAAGAAGATTTATCAATAAGAAAATTACTATTTTCTAATAATAATAAGTACTTTATATTACTTGGAAGCATAAAATGAGTCCAATCATCATGTGCTCCATTTTGTACTACATAAAATGAATCCATTATCAAATGACTCCAAGAAAAAATACTTCAAGGGAAATAAATTGGTGTAATGGAAAGAGTACATCATAAACACATAACACTTAAACACATAAAAAAACAGAGGTAAAAAGATGGATCTTCATAACATTGGATGGTACAATATCTAATATTTAAATTTTGTGTGTTGGTGATATTGTAGTCAGAAATGCTAGTGCAAAGAACCCCCCTTTTTGGTTTTAGGAGTTGTTAAGATGTTATTTAAGATTTTGTGTGTGTTTAATAAGTACCAATAGTCCTTTGAATCCAACTTGTCCCAATGTATTTGTTAAAGAGCAAAAATTGCTCATAAGGTCCTAGAGTTAACTAAAGTTGCTCAATGGGTCAAATGTTTCTAGGGTTTAGAAACTAAGGTATTTTTTTAGTTATTAGGTCCTAATAATCCTAACTAGGGTCTTAGAATAGGTCTAGAGGCACTCATTTGATCAAAAGTTGTAAAGTTTCTTGAGCAACTTTTGCAAAAAAACTTGCAAATGAAGGTTTGGGAAGTTGTAACTACCCATTCTTAGGTATTTGAGAATGGGATGCATATTTTGGAAGGTTAGAATTATTTCCAATCATATTCCACATGTTTGAGAAAATTGTACGGACTATTGTATTTTTTTCTTTTCTTTTTTGTAAAGCTTTCATGCCCTAGTACGATTGTGTATGGATTGGAATAGATGATCTAACTTTAGTAATTTGTAGTGTAGTGTCTTACCTTTCCTTTTAATATTAAAACATAATCTCAAGTTGTAGGGTTGGAGAGTTGTGAAGGTTCTTTTAGTGACTAATCTATGATTCCCATTCATAGGGTTGTTGTCACATAAATGGATCTAACCTGATCATCCAAGGTGGAAAATGTATGAAACCTTGTGCAATGAAAGGTTAGACCTTTTACATATTATTTTTTCTTTCTTTTCATTTTTAGAACTAGTCTCCAAACTATGGAGTGATGCCCTAGGTTGACTGTTGGGAGTAAGTGAGTCAAGACTATGAGAAGTTATTGCAAAGCACACCTATGATTTGACATGGACAACCTAATGGCATGGTTAGAAGTGCTAGGATGTTACCTTGATGAATCACATGGTTGTGAATGTTGGATTGAAGTTTGAAGGGTTTTAGAGGTCTTTTGGTGAAAACTAGTTTAGAGACCTAAAAGATACCTAGAAACTAGGGCTTGAGGGAGAAAAGGATTGTGGGTGTTTTGAGATCTATATATTGGGACTCTAGAAGTGCTAGGTGATAGCTTTCAGAATCATAGGTTCTTCCATGGGGTTGAATGGAAGAAAATAAAGAGATTTATTAAAATAATGTAACTAGACCTCGTTCAATTAGGCCTAATTAGCCTTATTTGAGGATAGTGACTTTTTGGTGATTGTTGATGTGGCTAGAGGTTTTAGTTAAGTTAAAGAAGGGTATGGAGGATTTCAAAAACATTAGGAAAAGACAAGGAAGGGTGAGAATAAGATCCTAATCAATGGTTTATGGTTCTAAGGGAAGGAAGGACTAGTAGGACTAGTTCCTTAAAAAAGAAAGACTAAGTTCTACATTAAACCAACTATATCTAGGAGGTAAGTTGAGATAGAGGTCTGGAGGCCTAGATTGGTGGAAAGGAACAACAAAAAAAGATCCATTGGATGGTTCAAGAATTAGAACCTTAATTAGAAGTGGTTAAGTGATAGGTCCCTAGACTCTCTACATCAAATACATTTCCAGTTGTCCTCGTTGGAGGCTTAATCATCATAGGATCACAAATAGAAGTTGAAGAATAATATTGTTAAAGCATAAAGAAAGTATGGAATAGCATGGAAAATATTTTTAGAGCATTAAAAAAATATTGTTCGAGTATTTATTGTCAATGATTATCATCATTCCTATATATAGTTAGTGGAAAACACGAGTAGGGGATAGAACACATGATCTACCTAAACCACCTATAGTACCCTCATCATGGCAAGAGGAATAATAATTATGCAAATAACATTGTAAAAATAAAACACATCTATATTTTGGTTAATGAAACAAAAGAGCATGACACAAAGACCATTATTGCACTTTTGTTAGAACTAAAATTTTTGTTAATACTTACTTTGAAGTTTTTAGATTAGCACAACAGTTCATCCACCATTGTTATGATCTCTAGAGTTTGAGGCTATATGTTTGATAGACAAAATACTTATGGTCTAATTTTCTCAATCAACCTTGTAATAGAACTGATTAGGTCATCAGTCTCTGTTGAATCATCAAATAGTGGGTCTTGGATAGGGGGGAGCTCAACAAGTTCCTTTCCTGCTCTTCACGAATGTGTCTATGAGAATAATATTATTAGTAATATCAAAATTACTCCAAAATAGTGAAGAACGTCACATAAAATAATTACATTTTTCTTCTATCAAGTTTGAAGAATGTAGTTTACCTTCTCATGGGTAGAAGAGGTGCTAGTATCATCACCATGCCCTATATATGGTTCATCTATGTGGCCCTATGACAAAGATTAATTATGAAATAATTAGCCAAAAACTTAAAAACTAAATAACTAAATGGTGTGTTTAAGTCTTTAGTTGGAGGTATGTTTAAACAATGAATAGTATATACTTGAACCCCATTATAGTATTTTTGTTTGTATATAGGCATTCAAATTTTAATCAATAATAAACTCTTCCATTGGATGCATGGATTTTATGGAAAATATGAATTCTTGATTTCCCTCACGCACCTCAAATATGCATTTGGGTTTCTTAATAGTTGACACAGGTCACATACTATTAATAAAACCTATAGTATTCCCTATTATTTTTGGCTTTCCATTAATGTATATAGCCATAGTTATAGATTGATTGTTATATTTTTATTGTATATAATTTTTCAAAAGTTCATATCTACACATAATTTTTTTATTGAATAATATGCATCCAACTTTAGTAATCATAACAAGGTCCAACATATTCCATCAATTAGGAAAATTTATTATAATAGACCTTTATGTTGTCATCATTGTCATCGTCATCATCATCATTGTCATCATCATTGTTGTTGTCATCATTTTCATCATAATCATTATCATCATCTTCTTGTTCATCATCTTCTACTTTGATAAGTAGGAGGTATTTTCCATGGCAAGCCATATTGTCATATTGCTATCAGGATTTAATAGTGTAGCATTTGAGTCAAACTCATTGACCCATATTTCATAAGTAGTGATTCACGCAAATCCATCGCTTGTAAGAATAAATGGAACACTTAGCATCTCTCATGAGAATAAATAGATTCATGTGAATCACTACTTATGAAATATGGGTCAATGAGTTTGACTCAAAAACTACATAGTTAAATCCTGATAGTAATATCACAATTTGTCTTGTTATGGAAAATACCTCCTACTTATCAATTGATGATCTTAAGGGGGTTTCCAATGAGTGGTTATTAAGGCACAATATTTGGCAAAGGTTTTGAAAATGGGGTTGCAATTAGAGTGGGTTTAACCATGGAGGAAACTTTGTAGTTAAGTATACTCAAGTTGGAGTAGTACTAGGATGTGTGACCTCTCGAGAAGTCCTAGTGCTTCACCTCTATGAGCATCACCTAGATCCAATGAGTGCTAAGTGTTCCATTTATTCTCACGAGGGATGGATTTTTGTGAATCACTAATCATTAAATATAAGTAAATGAATTTGACTAAAAAACTACATAATTAAATGCTAATAGCAATATCACTATTTGGCTTGATGTTGAAAATACCTCTCACTTATCAATTGATAAGCTTAATGAGATATATAGTATACCATAAGGAAAAAAAATTGGTGAAGTTTTTTCAACTGGGGTTGCAATTAGAGTGGATTTGACCATGGAGGAAACTCCATAGATAAGCACACTCAAGCTAGAGTAGTACTGGGATGGGTGACCTCCTGGTAAGTCTCAGTGCTTCATCTCTATAAGAAGCACCTAGATCTAATGAGTAAGAAATGTTCCATTTATTATCATGAGAGATGGATTCATGTGAATCACTAGTCATGAAATATGGGTCAATGAGTTTGACTCAAATGCTACACAATTAATCCTGATAGCAATATCACAATCTTTCACTTCTTTGATATCTTTTTCTTCCATCACATTATACTTTATTGGCATTCCTCTTAGATTATGTCTAACATCAAATGACCAACCCAATTTATGTGGAATCTCTTAGTAAAATACCTTCTCACATTGGCTTAGTAGAACATAGGGTTCATCCCCAACTAGCTCAAATGACCTTGTATTAATCATTGAAAATCTATTGTTCTGTTCAATAATAGTTCTATCAGGGTCATTTTGATTAAGTTGTAGCCTATAATAATTGGCATGAAGAAAACTATTTTGAAGGAATTTAAGTCACACTCAATTATATCATCTAAAATTTCATAGTATCAATTTTGAGACTCTCAAAGATGTAAGTCATGTCTAAATGAAATATTAGTCACTTGAAAGACTCCACTTATCCAAGAATCAAAATTTTTCTTCTTGTCATCTAAATTTTTTATACAAAATATATGACCATTACAAAATATAGCCTTGTGGTGTTTGACTTGAAATAATATGTCAAAAATGTAAAAAATTATTGCATCTTGTGGTGATAAGCATACACATGATTGACAAATATATACTATTGGAATAATCAAATGGGAAGTATACTTATGAGAGGAGGGGTGAATTAGAAGTATCACAATTTATCCTTAAAAACTTTTAACTAAAAATAAACTTCATGCATGTAAACATATCAAACAACCATAAAGTAAACACATGCATTACAACACATAACACAAAATTTGGTAACCTAGAAACCCTCCAAAATGAGAAGGTAAAATTGGGGTGGTGATGATACCCACAAAATTATTGTAGCAATAATGTTTGACCACTTTTGATGGTCTACCCTGTGAAAGGCCTACCCTTTTAAAGGCTTTACATTGTATCAATAGTGACCTATTTAAAGGATTTACAAAGACTTTACATGAAGTACCACCATGTTAAAGGATTTTATCACCTCTTCAAAGGATCTACAATCTAGCTATTAAGCTAACCTATCAACATAGGATTTTCCTTCTAATAAAATTGCTAGAGAGTATTAGACTAATAAACCTGATAGCTTACAATCCTTGATTGCTGAATTTAGGCACTTGATCTTCTCTCTCTGACCTTGATCCTCTAATATATGATATCTATTCGATGCTCTTTCTCTATTTTGATCAACTAAATGTTGCAATGCTACTCTATTTCTCTAAGTCTTTTCACACTTCTCTCTAAATTTTTCTATAGTTTACCCATACTCTTCTCTCATCTATACATACAATGGGGTTTTGTCCTCATTTTATAGATATTGAAGACTTAGGGTTAGGTATGGATCTACAATCCATATTGAATCTTTATTTCTTGCTCATTCCTTGCACTTTTCTTATTGGTTGCATGCCTTCTCCATTTTTCTTATTGGTTGCATGCTGATTGCATTGGAAATATAAAATATTCATTCTTATCCTTAATATCCTTTGAGATCCTTCTATGTTGGCTCAAAAAATGGTTTGCATTTGAGTTTATGAAGGCACAAACTCATATGTTTATTCTGTGTTACTCAGCACATACTGGATTACTGGTGCTTGGCACATGTATGATTTTTGTTTGCTTGGCACCTATTACATTATGGCTTGCTTGACATCAACTGTGACTCGGCACCTACATATCACTCAGCTCATATGGTTCACTGACACTTGATCTTCATTCAGCACCTAAAGATCACTCAGTACCTATTGTAGTTCTATCTAGCTTGGTACATATAGTGTACTCAGCTTCTATATGAAAATTGGTTAAGTGTGTTGACACTCAATTGTCAAAACCAATCTGAGACCAACAATCTCCCCCTTTGTCACGAGTGTCAAAAACACTTAACTAAGCATTATTATCTGACCTTATGAGTACATGATCTAATCTATTCACATATATACAAAATTTCAAAAACTTGTTCAAAATTTTGTAAGGAACAATATACCTTAAAATTCTTATAACTCCTCCTAAGTTGATTGTGCCATTTCATTTCTGTAACCAAAATTCTTGTGCTGATGTATTTGATACTCTTTGCCTTTTCCCTATTTCTATACTCTGTACCTATGTTACCTTCCATACAATTCCCAAAATATTCTATCTCCCCCACACTATGTCTTATCTCTTATTTCCCCTTTATTCTCCAAAATAATGAATTAAATACTTAGTATTGTCCCCCTTTGTTATATCTCCCTTATTATATCTCCCCCTTTATTTTATTTCTCCCCCTTTTTGACACTTATGTCAAAGGGTGCTAAGGAGTAATACCATATTTTGTAAAAAATGTACTACTCACCTCCATAATCATCTTAAGAGCTGCATCCCAATTCTCCAAAGCAATTTCTAGTGACTTATGCTGGATGGCAGTCTTTGTACCAAGATGTACAAGTCCATCTAATGTACAAAGATTAGGATCTTTCTTTAAAATAGTTTCAGCATAAACTTCATCTTTATGGAGTACTTCCAAATGTGGGGTTATGGAAGATTGAATCTGCATTAGTTTGGCCTTTATATTGGCCTCTTCACTTATGAGTTCAGCTAACTCTTTTTGGGTGTGAAGCAATTGGGAAAAATGCTTCTCACTCTCAGCTAGGTCTTTTGGTAGTTGCATGCTAGAAATCTTTAGATTTCTCTCCAAGCTCAGTATTCTTTGGCCTGTCTCTTATGTGAAATAGGAAAAATCACACAACTTTTTTTACAATGAGAAGATATTCTCAAGGATAGTTTTGACCTTTTCAATCTTCTTGGCCAATTCAACTTGTTGAAGTGCTATTCCACTGGATATTTTCTCATTTAATTTTCCTTGAAACTTCCTTTTAGACCATTCCATGAGTTTCATACTTGTCTCCTGGTCTTCACTTGTCACCTGGTCAACAATATCTGACAATTGTTCCATTATAAACTTTGTCTCATCTGGTGACTGCAAGCTGAACGCATCCATAAAGATGTCCTTAATCTCATGCAATGCTTGCTTATGTTTATACTCCTTCCTAAATATTTCTTGCCTATTTCTCCTATTCAATGCATCCTACATCTCTGTGATCTTTTTAATGCTAATTATCTTGGAGTCATAGGTAGGTATGACAATTTCTTCATCTAACTAAAGGTCTCCATAGTGAAGTACCGTGGTCACTTTGGTTGAGCTTGAGCCTAGTGTAGAGATTTGCAAAGGTATTGCATCAGTGCTTGACTTCTAAAGAGTTTTTGTAGGAGTGCCTATTTTTTGTAACTCTACCAGTGTTTGTATTGTGGCCTACTCCTCTTCTTTTGATTTTTCCTCCTCTTCCTTGTCTATTCTGCCTTGATTAATCATAATAATATGAGGTGTACCTGTTGACTATACTGTAGGATTAGATGTAGCAATCTATCTTGTTTTCTCTATGTGTTTCACTCCCTCTACACTTGGCTTTTGCACTATGGTATCAACTATATCAACTATTGAAATTGGTGGTGGAAGCATTAAAATTTGAGTACTAGTAGCTATAGAGATGGAAGGTGGTTCTTGTGGATTCACCTTGTCTCTTGATGAGTCAGCTACTACCTTCTGTAGTTTATCCACACTCACCAGTACAAGATTTGTGCATAATAGTGCTTGTAGAGTTGATTGGTGAAGGATCTTCTTGAGATCCTCTACAGTTAGTGGATTGATGTTCTAACATGATTTGTCAGTAACATCCTTTACAATTATAGTTTCTACAAGTGTGATGGTTACATGAGGAGGGCCAGGAGGTGGCAATTGTGTATCTTGCACACTCTGGTCTTGTTGTTGTTCCTACTCAATTATTGCCATTTGATCTCCTTTTTGTTTCTCTTCCTCCTCACCTTTTTCTTTCTCCTCTTCATCTTTCTTCTCTTCTTCTTTCTTTTCTTCTTCTTTCTTCTCTTTTTCTCCTTTTCTTGTTTCCTCTTCTTTTGTTTTGTCTTCTTTCTTCTTCTCACTAGCCTTTGCCTTATTTTCTTTTGCATCCTCCTCTTCTCCTTTTTCATCCTTGTCATCAGTCAATTTGTATATTGACTTCCACAATTTTGTGGACTTATTGACAACTTCTTCAATTTTTTTTTGTAGGATACTAAAGGCTCTATACTTTGGTGCAAATTTTCCACCATGTTTCTTGTTAGCCTTAGTTATTTGACCTCTAGTCAAATCAAGAATCACTTGTGCTAGTTTTTATTCTCTTATTTCCTTCTCCATTTTTAAACAATAATGCCATTTATTTTCAATATTCTCATATAACTCCCTAGGCATAGTATTGTCTATCTCAAGAGGTGTATTCTTAATTTTTTCCATCATGGCATACACTAAATCTTCTATCTTTTTTTGATCCTCTCTATTTAACTTATTGAAATCAATATTTTTCAAATCAGTAAAATTTGCATTCTTAATATTTTCACAGATTTTATCTATGTGTGACTTAGGAGGATGGCTTACCACTTTACACTAGCTAATGTCCTCTGATTTAGTCTTCTCCTCATCATTAGACTTTGTTTGTGCTACATACTTTCTCCTTTTCTTTTGGACTTCTTGAGTTTTCTTAGTGGTCTTCTTCTTTTCTTTTACTTACTCCTTGGCCTTTTGAGTAGAGGCCCTTATGGTAGCTCTTGTTGTAGGTGCTGGGCTGGGCTGGAGGCTATACTTTGGTCTTCCTTTTCTTTAACTCAACTTGTGTTGGTGCTTCCTTTGCACCTTCCTCCTTATCTTCACCTAAGCCTTGAGTTAATTCCATTGGGCCTTGCCCTTGTTGTTCTTCTTCACTCTCACCTTCTTCTTCATCTACATCCTCTGCACCTTTTGTCCCTTCAATTTGTACATCAAATTTATTCTTTATCTTATTTACCAATTTATCTTTCCTCTTAATTACAAAAGCTATCTTCAACTCTGTTTCAACTTTAGACTTTACAACATCATATGTGCCAAAAGGTTTGGTAGTCTTGTCTATTTATTTTTCAAGCAATGCAGTTATTACTACTGATGCTTCATCTGCATCTAGTTCATAACCTAGTGGCCTTAGTCATCTCACCCTTGGAACTATTGTATGGATGTAGGTGTAATCAATATCAACTAAGAAGCAGATGTCATGGACATGTTGTTCCACTAAGGAAACTGGTATTCTCAATCTTTGTTTCATGGATTTCTTAAAATCCTCAAAGTAGCTTGTCATTTGTGCTTCAAAGTTGTCTCCCATTTTCTCAATGTACTCATTGATTTGAGTAATGGCTAACTCATTTGATTTTTAGTTCACTTAACCAATTGAGGGAAATTCTTCCAAAACATAGAAGAATATGCAAACAAGAACTGAACCAAACTTACATTGAGAACCTTTAGATCTTCTTATTGCTCCAAGATTCTCCATGATTTGCTGCAACATCAATTCTAATAGATCATATGTATGATCTTTGTTGACAAGTTTGTATGCCACATCCACAGCAATACATGGTACACTATTTATTCTACTAGATTGATAGAACTTGTGAGAAATCACTCTCACTACAAAATCTAGAAGGGGATCTGTGATTGTGTCAATTGTCATGCCCCTTTTATTCCATTTGGCCCATATGTTTCTTTCAATTTCCTCTTTTGAGTCACTTCTTAGGGTCTTATGCCAATCTAGGGTTGGAAAGCCTACAACTCTATGCACTATCCTCTTCGTTATTTTGATGGGTCCTCCTTCTAACCACATACAAACATTTTGTATTCTATTGAGAACAATTCTTATCCATTTAGTTTTAAAACCTATGGGGTAAACTAGGGCATGGTTTAAACCCTTCTTCTCAACTATCTAAAATTCATCCTTACGTACTCGATTCTCACACAGTTTATCATACGCTTGAAAAATCTCCAAGTATCTTATTAAACCTATCTTGCAATTGTAACACTTCTTGACATCCTATATCATAAGAACTTTGGGTGGAATAATAGAGAGTGTGCCAGCAAGGTCATTTTTATAAGAGACTTTTAAGATTGGCCTAAACTTGGGTTGTTTGACCTCATTACTAACCAATTGGACCTTGTGACCTTCCCTATCCTTTGGGTTCTTAGAACTAGAAGCCATATTGCTGATCTAGGGTTTTAAAATATTTAAACTTTAACACTACGCAACTCGGCACTTGAGGAATACCTTAGATCGACAAAATTTGTACTTATTTGTTGTTGAAATCCATGCAAATGGCTTCAATTTTGTTCTTTGATCTCTTTTTCACTCTTCTCATCTTTTCTCTACATTTGAATGATGAGAAATGATCAAAAATTGACCTTATACCTTTCAAAACCTAGCATTAAATGCTTAGTGCATATAGTTGTACACTCAGCTCTTGAAGATTTTAACATGACTCAACTTCCATTAGTTTTCCATTACTTGGCACTAACTATATTTCCACTTCACTCAGATTCTATTGAAATTTCTCAACTTAGCACTAACTACCAACTCAATTGTTACTAGCAACTCAGCATCTGAGGACAACTCGGTAGTGTTTGCAAAAACTTTAAGTTTTTTCTTGGCATCTTTGCTCATGTTGTTTTCTTCTTTGCAGTGCTTATTTATCTTGGGACCGATGTATGATATAACTTTGTATATTAGTCCCATACACCTATCCATGCTTAGTTGGATGAGGTGTGACCACTTGACCTATTAGGTGAAGTGATCCCTTCATTTGATGAGGTACATTCATCTTCTTCCAAGTCTTGTTCATTTTCCCTCTGATGTGTTCAAAGTCTAGCTTCTCTTTTCCTTTGTTGACTTCTGACTTGGGTGCCTTTGACTTCATTCAAAAATCCTTGTTGATATGACCAATATTTAAGCAACTAAAACATGTGGTTTAACTTAGCCACCTATTGTAGTTCCCTTTGAAATGTGTTCCTATTCAATTTTTAGGAATGTGTCCATATCCCTGACAATAATGATAGTTATACTTGGTGTTATAGTCCCAATTATGATGATGACCATGGTTACCTTCTCTTGTTGCCTGATTTGATGTCCACATAGGCTTTGATTTGCACTCAAAAGCTCTATGTCCATACTTCTTGAAATTGTAATAGTGAGCTTCAAATTTTTGTGTCTTGATAATCTTAGTCTTTCATTCATGTGCTTAATGTCCTTTCTTTTGCACTTGTGACAATAGCTTGCATTCTTAGGCTTATCATGCTGATTGTTCTTATTACTCCTACATACATTAGTAGTGTGTCACTTTTTACCACAAAAATGACAAGTAGGTTTAGTGTTCTTACCTTTGTTACCCCTTTCTTTTGTAGTCTTGGATGATTCTCTTTGTTTAGTGCTGGTGTAACCAAGTCCTGAAGTATCATTACTATCCCTTGGTGATTATAATAGCTACTCAAAATACTTGATAGCCTAATTGGTTTTGTTGAAGCTCTCTGCAACTTTCTTTTCTATTTTCAGATCATTTTGTAGTTGTTCATTCTACATCTTTAGTGTAGAGATCTTAATGTCCTTCATATTCAGCTCATGATGTGCATTCATCATCTGGCTTAGGGTGTCAAGCTGCATGTTTGAGATTCTTTCAAACTCAATTGTCTTCTCTTCTAGTCTATTGGTAAGATTTCTCTTTTCATCTTCTAGCATAACCTTGTCTTCAATGGCTTTCTTCTTCTATTCAGTTACTTCACAAAGCATTATGGCTTGTGATTCTTGTTCAAGCTTGAGAATTCTAATTTCTTCTGGTTGTGCTCTATTCTTCTCCATCAATTTTGCTATTGCTACATCAAACTCTTTGGAATCTCCATTGGAAAACACTTTTATGGTATCAATCTCCTTGTAGTGTGTGTCATTTTCAGCTATGGCTATATCCTTCCTTCTTTTTAAGGATTTTCTTAATTCTTCTCTAGCTTCCTCCAAGTTGTGTAGAGTGAGGTGCACATCAATCACCTAATTCTCTATGATCTTCCCAAGTTTGAAGACTTCCATCTTTAGATCTTTTCTCTAAGTTGTTAGGCTTCTTTTTGTGAGAACCTTGCTTTGAAACCAATTGTTGGAATAATCAAATGGGAAGTATACTTCTGAGAGGAGGGGTGAATCAAAAGTATCACAATTTATCCTTAAAAATTTTTAACTAAAAATAAACTTCATGCATGTAAACATATCAAACAACCATAAAGTAAACATATGCATTATAACACATAACACCAAATTTGGTAACCTAGAAACCCTCCAAAATGATAAGGTAAAATTGGGGTGGGGATGATACCCACAAAATTACTGTAGCAATAATGTTTGACCACTTCTGATGGTTTGCCCTGTGAAAGGCCTACCCTATTAAAGGCTTTACACTGTATCAATAGTGACCTATTTAAAATATTTACAAACACTTTACATGAAGTGCAACCCTGTTAAAGGATTTTATCACCTCTTCAAAGGATCTACAATCTAACTATTAAGCTAACCTATCAACATAGGATTTTCCTTCTAATACAATTGCTAGAGAGTGTTATACTAATAAACCTGATAGCTTACAATCCTTGATTGCTGAATTCAAGCACTTGATCTGCTCTCTCTAACCTTGATCCTCTAAGATCTGATATCTATTTGATGCTTTTACTTTATTCTGATCAACTGAATACTGCAATGTTGCTCTATTCCTGTAAGACTTTTCACACTTCTCTCTAAATTTCACTATAGTTTACCCATACTCTGCTCTCATCCATACATACAATGGGGTTTCATCCTCCTTTTAAAGATATCGAAGACTTAGGGTTAGGTATGGATCTATAATCCATATTAAATCTATATTTCCTGCTCATTCCTTGCACTTTTCTTATTGGTTGCATACCTTCTCCATTTTTCTTATTAGCTACATGTTGATTGCATAAGAAATATAAAATATTTGTTCTTATCCTTAATATCCTTCAAGATCCTTCTATGTCGACTCAAAAAATGGTTTACATATGAGTTTGTGAAGGCACAAACTCATATGTTGATTCTATTTTACTTGACACATACTGGATTAATGGTGCTCAACACATGTATGATTCTGGTTTGCTCAACACCTACTACATTATGGCTTGCTCAGCATCAACTATGACTTAGCACCTACATATCACTCAGCTCATATGGCTCACTTGGCACCTGAAGTCACTCAACACTTGATCTTCACTCAGTACTTGAAGCTTGTTCAACACCTAAAGATCACTTGGCACTTGTTGTAGTTCTTTCTGGCTCAACACATATAGTGTACTCAACTTCTATATGAAAATTGGTTAAGTGTTTTGACACTCAATTGTCAAAACCAATATGATACCAACATATACATACCTAAAGATCTCTTAAATCATATGCTAAATCTATTTTCCTTTTTGTAACATTGGAATCTCCAATACAATGAACTTCTTTAACTAATGAAGACACACCTCTATATGATAATGTGTGACAATAATTTTGACATCATTCAATCCATACCATCATCCAATCTTGATTATTTGCAATATTCAAATGTAGTACATCCTACTCTCAACCAACTGTACAAAAATAATAGACAACTTATGACTAATTTATTTTAAAAATTAATAATTTATTAACTACAATAACATATCTTATTATTTAATACCTCTCACTTTTTTAAATTTGCCTTTTCTTTTAAATTACTCCCTTTCAAAAAGATTAATGGAGTTGGCATCCCAAATGCGATCTATATGGATCTTTGTTCCAAGCTTAGGAAGGTATTCAGTAACATACATCATAATCTGGTATACTATATATCCCCCACCCCCCCCCCCACCCCCATAGAACCCTCAAGATATGCTCTTTGGTGAACCAACTCCTTCAAATATTTCAAGTGTCTCTTAACCATCCACATTGACCTAGTTTGTACATGTCCACATAATTTAATATGCTCAACTTGGTGTATAAAGTAGTGTTCTTGTACATTAAAAAAATGAAGGTAAACGCTTTTGCATTTCACACATTAGATAATGAATTCTTCTCTTCAAATATAATATATATCTTCTTGATTGACTTTTTATATCACAGCCACCTACAAAACATTCAAAACATAAAAAATATATAAATATGAGAATATAATAAATATATACAACAAATTGAATTGGTATAGCATTTCTTACCTCATGTATTTTCTAAGATCATATATCACATGTTTGATGTTGTTCTTGAAGTTATGTGGGAGAGATAGAGGTAGCATGTACTACAACAATTATAAAGTGATCGTTTCATTCTTTTTTAAAAAATACAATGAAAAGTATATGCAGTTTAAAAATGTATTATAAATACATATAAACCTGACTTACCTTGATTAAGGTATGCCAATCATGTATTTTTTACCCTAGCTTGAATTCATCTTTTTTTGTCATGAGATTGCTTATGTTCGTAGAAAATCCTATGGGAAATTATTTTTTCCATATGACATCCTTTAACAAATCACTTTGTTTCTTCATTAATAATCAAGGAAGGAAACTTATATTAATCCGATCTCCATCACTATTTGAGTGAATTAAATTCTTTAGTGCATGATTGGATTCATGAATGTTACTACAAATTTTGACTATTTTTTCTTTGTCATGCCTTCCATCCAATATTTTCCACAATCCCTTTGTTATATTATTTTCAATATGCATAGTATCAAACAAATGCACAATTTGAAACTTCTCATAATAGGCAAGCCTACTAAAATGTTTGGAATAGCTTCTTAGTCACTTTGGAAGGTTTTCAATAATGATTTATGACCATCATGATCATCAATTACATAGTTAGTAAATAATAAACAATAAAAATATACAAACTCCAAATATAAACCATTTGGTGGAACAAGATTACCTCGAAGATTAATTTATTGAATTTGAACATCCATAGGTGAGGTTTCATTCTTCATGGTTTTGATGTAGTCTTTTATTTCCCATTAAAAATATATTTTTCCATACTCTAATACTTATTATTCCTGTGGAGAAAGTGCCTATACTCATCAAAAATTTGCTTTTCTAAATTTTTTGAATGATGAGATTTTGTCTTTGGTCTACAAATCAGACATGAAAATTTCCTCTTTCTTGGAAGACCTACAAGATAGCAATATAATCAGATTATTAAATATGTTAATTTTAATAATTAGAATTATCATGTGCAAATTGAATTCACAATAACATACCACAAAAATGTGTTAGCCCTAGGGTATCATGTATTGTCCATACAAGAATTGCATATAATTGAAATTGTATTTGTCCTATTGATTAGAGATGTCATACATAGTAACACCATTCCATAACTCCAACAACTCATTGGTAAGAAGCTCAATATATACATTCATATCTTTAACTTGGTAGTTACCTAGTTCAATAAACAGTAACATTAGTTAACTTTATTCTTGTGAGCATTTTACAACAAGATTTATAAGTATGTGTAGATAAATTTAAATGAAAAAATACCTGGAATAATCATTTTCAATATAATGTTCTTGCTATTTATTTTCATCCATAGAGGAATGCTATTATTGAAAAAAAAATTGGCCATACCAAGTAAACCAATTTTTTTCTTCGAACAGATTGACACTATCCATTGCCAATGAAAAATTTGCATTTCAAAGTTCTTTGAAGTGTGGCCACTTTTCTTCTGTGTAAATAAATATCAATCCATCTATAGGGATTTGAATAACACCATCTTGACTTGAATTATGTCCATGCTAATCCATAAGTTGCACCAAGATATTACACTTGAATAACCATTGCATATGTGGAATGATGGTTACATAACGAAGAACCTTGCTATGTACTTTTTTTTGTTATTTGATCTATTTGATATTTACTTGTATGACATATAGGGTATTCTATGGAAAATTCATGTTATTTATAACATATAATATAATGATTGGGACAATAATTTATTGCTTGATACTCCATTCTATTATCTTTCATAATGGTAGATAATTCTCAATATGAGTGAGGTAGAGTATTCAATGGTGGTAAGAGCAACTCACCTATCAATCTACACCAAAAATTATAAGTTATTATTATAGACAATATTAATGGTACATGATTCACACTTTTTTAACTATAATCATTTATAATATGGTATACCTTAACATACATGACATTGTTATGTTGGATAGGCCATTCATAACTTTCAAGTTCACCAACAACAAAATAATAGAGAGATTAGTTGTTTGGGAGCCTTCATAAAGGGGATTGTATGCCTTATCAAGTAGAGGTACATTGTGAACAACATCAGCATCATCATCATCAACATGATTAGTTTCACTTGGACTAAATGTGTCATGGATCAATGTATGTTTACCATCATCTTCAATTGTATTCTCTAGTACATCATTTTCCACTGGATCATTATCTTCACCTTGGATACTAGCACCTCTATGTTCATTTGATTTAAAAACCTTATCTTCTTGATATTGGTTGTCCATATCATGTACTTCCATAGGGAGATTGACATGTATAAAATCAATAAAAATAAATAAACCATGATCATGATCTCATATTCTAGGGATTTCATATGTATATCAATTGTTAAAATGATATAATGAACAACTTGCTAGTTGATGATAGTCATGCCCCCCTTTAATGTGACCATTTTTACAAAAATGAAACTTAGTTATTTTGATTAGAAGTCTTCTAAAATTTGAACCCTTACAAAGTTTTCAAGGAAAGTAACATTTTCCATCACCTTTTCTTTTGAAATTAGACTACAATGTAGCAATTGTCTCCATAGCTTGTTCTTCACTTATATTATCTGACATGATCCTAGACCTAGTTATATATAGATAATGAAAAGTTAGTTAGGGAGGAAAAGTATATTTTGGCATATAGTGTTTGAACTACACAAAGATATTGTTTGCAAAAAGATACGCATCAATAATTAAATGAAGGTTTAGGTTTTTCAAAATGAAAAACTTTAGAGGGAATACTACTATTTGTACAATAAACATACACATAATAATATATTAAGATATTGTTAAAACCATGAAATCTAAAAATACTTCATGTTTTCATGAAAAAGAAATGTAGAGTCAATTAAAAGATCTAGATTCAATTAAAGTCAATATGAAGCAATGAATCTAGATTCACAATTAAAGTCCTTGTACAAAAGTACACATCAACATTTAAATAAAGGTTTACAATTTTTTTAAATAATTTTTTTGAGAGGGAATACTACTATTTGTACAATACACATATTGTTGGAAATATAAGAGGAGTAACTAAGAGGGGGGATGAATCAGTTACCACTAAAATATATCCCAGATCCCTTAGATGTCAACTATAAAATTTAGACTGATAAAACAAATTACTGTTGGTACTTGGTAAACACACAAAAATTGTTGTAACTTGGTAAATGTAGAGTGTTAATTACTTTATTGAATCTTAAGATCTTATCATTAATTACTTGCAAGCATGAAAGAAATAACATGAACACATGAGACACTAGGATTTAACATGGAAATCCAAATTGGGAAAAACCACCAATGTAACAAGTTACTATTTTTCGCTCTTCTAAAGTGAGCCCTGTTAGGAGCCAACCCTGTTAAAGGTTACAAAACATGTTGTTAGGTGTGACCCTATTAAAGGATTTAATCAATCACCCTATTAGGAGTGGCCTTGCAAAAGGTCTTGAGACAATTCAAAGGAATTTCCACCTTGTTAGAGGATTTACAAATGGTTGTTAAACCAACTATGTCACGAAATTTTAAATCATTTCTACAATGGTTATCGTGTAACAATGAAATGACTTGATTGTGATGCAACCAAATTGTTGATTATAGATCTCTACTCTGGTTCATACTTGATCCTTCCTAATCAAATAATACTTTTCTACACCACCAAGATATATCTTTATCCTTCAAGTTCACTTCCTCTTCTTATCTCTTTTCAACTCATTCAACTTGCACACATCACTCTCATGCTTGAAATCACAACTTGACCTTTTACTTATACCTTTCAGATTGTCAAATTAGCTCAAATAAAAATTAGAATAGCCAATATTTATCACCTCAGTTAGCTAGAATCAATAGGTAAAATAATTAAGCTTTATATGGCAAAGAAAGAAAAATCCTTTGATAGCTAACGCAGCTCAGTAGAAACTAATTCTGAAGTGATTTCTTATATTAACCAACAAAAGCTCGGTTAACACTACAAACTTACAAAATTCCTTTGGTAACTGAGTGAAATTAGTTGGCACTGACTCTATTCAACTTTCCCTTCATTAAATGAGTGAGCTTGGTTAACACTCTTTTTTGCTTAACTTCTTTTGATGCCCAAGTGAGCATAGAGTAAACTCAAGAATGCTTGGTAGACTAGGAAAACTATCTTCATTGACCAAGTAATCTCGGCATGCACTGACTATCAACTAATATGACATTTGTATAACATCAAAGACAACACACAATTGATCAATTATATCCAAAAATCTCCCTCTTTGGCATTGATGAAAACACAACATGTCATAACACAATGAAATTTTGAGAACAAGACTCCCAATCTTAGAAAGTTTCTCCCTCTTTGATTTTGGGAAGACAAAAACTTCTCTTATAGTGTTCTCCCTCTATGAAATTTCAAAAAGATATGATAGTAGACTTCTCCCTCTTTGACAACACATGTCAAAGACAATTCTGATTAGTGCCAATGTACCTTGAGTATAGATTCATCTGCAATATGTCCTTTGTCACTAATGCATCAACTGATTGGTCTTCACCTTGGTTTATGTTGATGCATCACTAAGCTTTAATTAGTAAGCTTTAGATAGGGGAATGGCCCCTAGCTTACCTCTTAGATACAAAAATGCATCCTTAGGTAATGGCTTTGTGAATATATCTACAATTTGTTCTTTTGTATGCACATATTCCAATCTGATTTCTTTGTCTTGTACTAATTCTCTTACAAAGTGATATTTGATAGAAATGTGCTTTGTTTTGGAATGCATCACTGGATTCTTAGATATGTTGATTGCACTAGTGTTATCACAATACATCACTATTGGCTCTTTGATTTCAACTTTCATCCCTTCCAACAATTGTTTGAACCAAACAATGCTAGAAAAATTCACTACTGCTACTACATATTCTACTTCTATTGTAGATTGGGATGTGCAATTTTGCTTCTTCCTTGTCCAAGATACCATCGTTTTACCAAGAAAGAATGCTCCACCATTATTTTTTTTTCTATCATCAAGATTTCCTACCCAATTAGCATTAGTAAACACTTTTAAGTCAAGATTGCCTCCAAGCTTGTACCATAAGCCATAGTCTTCAATGCCTTTCAGATATCTTAAGATCCTTTTTATTTCCATCATGTGGTTTTCTCTAGGTTTAGCTAAGAATCTTGCCACTATCGCAACTGCTAAGGTAATGTCAGGCCTTGTATGTACCACATATTGTAGTTTCCAATCATTGATCTATATAAGGTTTGATTTACTTCTTTGGAGTCATCATCTTTTGTAAGCTTGAGTCCAATACACATGGGGGTTCCAACTAGTTTTGAATCTTCCATTCCAAATTTCTTGAGTATCTCTTTGATGTACTTAGATTGAGTGATAGAGATACTATTTTTGTTCTATTGTATCTGTAATCCAATGAAGAATTTTATTTCTCCAAACATGGACATCTCAAATTCCTTATTCATTTATTCTAAAAATTCTTTGCATAAATCATCATTTCCTATGAATAGAGTATCATCCACAAATATTTCTGCCAACACAATCTTCCTGTCTAGTCCTTCCTTGATGTATAGGTTGTTATTATCATTTGTTATTTGAAAACCAATCTCTATCAAGTAGTTATGTAGTCTTTCATACCAGGCTCTAGGAGCTTGTTTAAGACCATATAGGGCTTTGTGTAATTTTCAAACCATGTCCCTTTTGTTTGGATCAACAAAACCTTCTAGTTGTTCAATGTAGACTTCCTCATCAAAAATTTCATTTAAGAATGCAAATTTAACATCCATCTGATATACTTTGAATCCTCTATAAGCTACATAAGCTAGTAAAGTCCTAACACCTTCTAATCATGCACTAGAGGAAAAATTTTCACTATAATCAATACCTTCTTCTTGAGAATATCCTTTACATACCAATATTTCTTTGTTTCTTAACACTTTTCCATATTCATTTAGCTTATTTTTGAATACCCATTTTGTACCAATTACATTTTTGTCTTCGAACCTAGGTAGAAGAGTCCAAGTTTTGTTCTTTTCTATATGTTTTATATCTTCATTCATAGCCTCAATCCAAATTTCATTTTCCAATGCATCTTTAACACTTCTAGGTTCAAATTTAGTAAGTAAACATGTACCTTTTAGTTTGCTTCTTGTCATTGCTTTATCAAATTTATCTCCAATGATTTGATCAAGTGCATGATGCCTTCTGACATATTTAGCCAATATAGGTTCTTTGGCTTTTGAATGAACTGCACTATCTTCATTTTAAATTTCAACTTCTGACTCAGTTCCTTCTATCTATGGCTCAGGTTCTTTAGACTCAGTATGCATTAACTCGATAACCTTTGAATGTGACTCAAGTCCTTGTAACTCAGTTTGAACTTCCTACAACTCGATAGCTGATGGAGATTTGGTAATCTTGGGAGATGAAGTTTCCTTTTTGCTAAATATTTTTGGCAATATATTAGGTTCATAGTAGAAAAAACTTTTGTAATCTTTTGGTTCCTTTTTTCTTTCTTCTTTAGTCTTTTTTGCAAACTCATCAATTCTCACATGTGCACTTTCTATAATTTTGTGAGTGGATAAATTCAAACATTTGTATGCTTTACTTCTGCAAGACTATCCTAGAAATATACCTTTATCACCTTTTACATCAAATTATCCTATAAGGATTTCTACTTTGGATCTTCTTACATTGTCATCTCCTCCATAGATTTCTTTTAGCTTTTTCCATATATCAAAAGAAATTTTATAGTCTTTGACCTTATCAAATTCAGCATAACTAAGAGCAGATGCAATGTCAATTGTCATGATATTATGGTTCTTCTTCTAAAAATGTCATCAATTGATAATGTTTCAGTGGGAGTTTTATATTCTTCATCAAGATATTTGCATCTTGAATCACTAATGGTAGCCAAATGAAGCATCATAAGTCCTTACCATGCTGCAAAGTTATCTCTATTTAGCTTTTGAATCTCTCTCTTGTAAGACATCCTAATCTTTAGCTTAGATCTTTGAAACCTTCTCTGCAAGCACCAAAGTCTATTGTTGGAAATATAAGAGGAGTAACTGAGAGGGGGATTGAATCAATTACCACTAAAATATATCTTAGATCCCTTATATGTCAACTATTAAATTTAGACTAATAAAATAGATTACTACTGGTACTCAATAAACACACAAAAATTGTTGTAACTCGATAAATACAAAGTGTGAATTACTTTAGTGTATCTTAAGATGTTATCATTAATTACTTGCAGGCATGAAAGAAATAACATGAACACATGAGACACCAGGATTTAATGTGGAAA
The DNA here is from genome assembly GCA_028749045.1 of Cupressus sempervirens. NCBI lineage: Eukaryota > Viridiplantae > Streptophyta > Pinopsida > Cupressales > Cupressaceae > Cupressus > Cupressus sempervirens. Next base: position 255,632,263 of record CM053791.1, on the reverse strand, counting down.
CCCAATTTGGGAAAAAACACCAATGTAACTAGTTACTATTTTTCACTCTTCTGAAGTGAGCCCTATTAGAAGCCAACCCTGTTAAAGGTTACAAAATGTACTGTTAGGTGTGACCTTGTTAAAGGATTTAATCACCCTATTAGGAATGGTCTTGCAAAAGGTCTTGAGAAAATTCAAAGGAATTGTCACCTTGTTAGAGGATTTACAAATGGATATTAAACCAACTCTGTCAAGAGATTTTAGATCACTACTACAATGGTTAGAGAGTTACAATGAAATTCAACCTAATTGTGATGCAACTGAATTTTTGATTATAGATCTCTACTCTAGTTCATACTTGATACTTCCTAATCAAATAATGATTTTCTACACCACTAGGATATCTCTTTATCCTTCAAATTTTCTTCCTCTTCTTATCTCTTTTCAACTCATTCAACTTGCACACATCACACTCATGCTTGAAATCACAACTTGACCTTTTACTTATACCTTTCATATTGTCAATTTGGCTCAAATACAAATTAGAATGGCCAATATTTATCACCTTAGTTGGCTAGAATAAATAGGTAAAATAATTAAGTTTTATAAGCCAAAACAAGAAAAATCCTTTTGTAGCCAACCTAGCTTAGTAGAAACTTATTCTAAAGCAATGTCCTGTGTTAACCAATAGAAGCTCTGTTAACACTGCAAACTTACAAAATTCCTTTGGTAATTGAGTGAACTTGGTTAACACTGACTTTTTTCAACTTTCCCTTCATTAATTGAGTGAGCTCAGCTAACACTCTTTCTTGCTTAACTTCCTTTGACATCTGAGTGAGCTTGGTAGAAATTGCCTTCTACATAGAGTAAACTTAGGAACACTTGGTAGACTAGGAAAATTGTCTTCACTGACCAAGTAAGCTCAACATCCATTGATTGTCAACTAATATGACATTTGTGTAGCATCAAAGACAACACACAATTGATCAATTATATCCAACACATATACACATATGCATACACGCATAGCAATATATAAAGATATTGTTAAAATAATGAAGTCTAAAGATGCTTCCTATTTTCTTAAAAAAGAATTATATTCTTAATTAAAAGATCTAGATGCAATTAAAGTCCATATGAAACAATGAGTCTAGATTCACAATTAAAGTCCATAATTATCAATTAAATTTCTTGCATGAAATTCATCAAAGTCTCCAAAAAAATAAAAGCATTAGCAATATTTATATTTAGGATCATATTCTCCTTCCTCTATGTTGGATGAGTTCTATCATTCTTGAATATACAATTCATGTAATATATCATCAAGTGATGGATTAGGTGTGTCTTCAAGTGTGTCTTATCTCCAATAGAGATCTTGTCAAACATGTAGGATTGGTCAAGGACATGATTTTGGTAAAAATTTTCCTTAGCATGCTTGAAACCTTGAAAATGTCCATATTGGATGATATTTCCTTGTCAAATCATGCAACTATTCAGATTTAGATAGGTATGGGCTACACAAACTTAAATGTCTCACAAACCATCCATTGATTAGATTATTTTGAGTGGACAAAATCCTAAATTAAAACATATGTGAATATAAATAAAAATCATTTAGGAATTTGTAATAATCAATTGGAAATGGTCTCACAAAGAAACTACGAATCATTATTGCATGATTATTCGACCATTCCTCTTGATCTTGAAGAGTAGGGGTTTCCTATCTAGCTATACTACATTTGTGTGAGAGAGCATCTTCAAGTAGAGGTGGTTGATTTCCTCCATTCATGTTGACCACTTAAGTTTTAATTTCTTCATCAATTGTTTGTAGGGATTTATTATATAATACAACATGTTCCTCAACAAGTTTTGTACTTGCATCTCTAAATTGTATGCATTGTTGATCATAGTTGACCAACTAATGATAATGTAGCCTATGGTTGTACTTCCATATCCAATTTAGAATCCATCATAAAGAACTTTTTCCCTAATCATGTTGTCTCCTCTTCTATTTGATCTATTAACAAAAATACATAGATTGTGGAAGACATAAATAGTAGGAAAAAATAACTTATTTACTATTATATTACTTTTCTTCATATATACCTCAAACATCTTCTCACTACTACATACTAGCCTACCAAAATAAAGACTTGAATATTGGTTTTCAAAGCCAAGTGAGACAAGGAGAAGTTAACTTGTATAATATGTTTCTCTATCTTAAACTTATAAGGCATCGTTTCTTATAAGAAATCTTTAAAAAAATATTTCATTTTCAGAATGAGGAAAAGAATCAAGAACCTGGATTATACTGACTATATGTTAATGAAGAAGTGATCACCAAAAAAGTCTAGCCAGGACAACCCCATCCTACTCAACTTCCTCTAAAATTTCAACATACAATGGGTAGCCATACATGCAAGAAACAAAACCATGTATTGATAAACACTCTCCATTGTATGCAATAAGCACTCTCCAATTATTTTACATATAAAATCAAATGAAAATAGAATTATAAATCAATTGTATGTAATATTATTTTGTACTATGAATGAAAACTACTAATCCATTATGTCTTGTATGGGCATAATAGAACCATATCTCAGTTGAATTATTATTTCTTACATTCAATGTAAATAGGTAGAATAGGTGCAACAAAGTTTCTCAATGCATTAGGCAACACCCAAGAGTTTCTTGATATCTTCTTATGAACATAAGATTATAGATATTAGCCATTTTTCTTGTCATAAATGTCATAGAACAAATAAAAAATGTTTGAAAATATTATAAAGGCGAATGTGCCAAGTTGTAGTGCCAAAAAGATGACACACAACTCAAATTTCTAAATTTCTAAAAGCGCACACGTGCTTTTTAACAACTCTATAAATGGACTGCAAACTCATGAACCATTCCAATTTTCTTCCATTTTCCATGGCATGGGTGCATGAAGGTAAATATGATGGAGAGTTTATGGAAGGTGAACATTGGAAGGAATTCAAGGACGTGCGCCTTGGTTGATCTTTACTAGGACTATGAGGGGATAAATTGGAAAACATGGATAAGGTAGAAGGATGTATATAAGGACCTAATATGGAAGGAAGGGAAGAAGAGTTTGACGATGGAACATAAGGACCTAGAATGGATGGACTATAAGAACCTAGAATGGATGGACTATAAGGACCTAAAATGGACTTGGAAGATGAAGGAGGAGAAGTTTTAGGTGTGGAAGGAAGAGTTTTGGAATTGGAAAAAGTGGAAGGTGTACAAACATCTTGAGGAATTTTTTTTTAAGGGGATACTTAGTATTCTCAATGCAAGATGCGAGTCTAGGTGTATAAGATTCATGAGGAGATTGAATAGGTGTGATAGGATCATGTGAAGGAGTGGGATCGTGAAATATGGATGAAGGGGTGCATTGATCTTGACTTGGAAGAGGATCATTGAGTGGAACGAGTGGATTATGAGATGGAATAGGTTCATGAGATGGAATGGAGGGAGTGGAACTATGAGAAGGAGTATTTTGATCTTGACATGAAAGAATATCATATAGCTCAAGGAGTGGATCATGAAATGGACTAGAATCATATGAGGACATGGAAGGAATGGAATCATGTGGTGAAAGAAGATCATGTAGCATGGTAAGTGGATCATCATATGTGGGCATGGAGGAAATTTGATCTTGACATGGAGGAGTATTAGTGAATGGAGTGGAAGAAACTTTTTCATGAAGGGGAATATCTATGGAAGCTAATGTTAGCGATGGAATGGAATCAGTAATGTGCGTGGTAAGTGTAATGTCTTGATCTTGATTAGGAGGGGAATCAGAAGATGGACTAGGAGGGGTGGATGAATGTTGAGGGATAGTGGAATGATGGGATGGAGAAGTGCTCAGATCTAGAGGAGAAGAGGAATCAATAACATCATGCTTTGAAGAAAGGTCTTGAGATGGAACTGGAGGTGTGGCTTTGGGTGATTGGCTCACATTATGCTGAATTTTCAATTTAGCCAAAAGTGATGTGAAATAGCTTCGACGAGGTGGAGATGGCATTGTTGTAGGCTTAGGAGGTGATGTTGTTGGAGTATTAGGGGATGATGTAGTTATAGGATTAGGATTTTGTGGAGGTGGAATTATGAATAAAGGATTTGGATTAGGTTCATGGCAAGGGGAATTACATGGAGGATTAGGATTGGATGGGACATGAGAACTACTACCTTTGAGATATGAGAGACAATTCTTCATTTCCTCCATTTTCTTGGTAAGGGTTTTTATGCCTAAGGCATTGTGTGGGCCATGAATGGAATTGTATGAAGAGATATGAGAGCTAGAAAAGGAAGGACACATAGCAAAGAAAATGACCTTTTCCTGCGGACTTAGTTTGTTCAAGAGTGTATTCTTTAGTTCTTCAACTTCTATGGCGAGGTCATTTATGACAGAGGAATTGTATTGGCTATGGATGGAATTGTCTACAGATGAAGGATAAGGAGATAGATTTCCCTTGTTAACGGTAGGAGAATGATGAACATTAGATGAATTAGAATTGAAGTGTTGAGAAGGAATTTGATATGGAGGAAGTACGAGACCATGTTGTCGTGCAATATTGGAAATCATTGGAATAAGCAGATTTAGATCCATGGATGCAAGATGAAAAGTGATGAAAAGATTTGAAGAGAGAATATGAACTTGGAATTAGGAGCTTTGTGCTGATTGGACTTTGATTTGATTTGATTTGAATTTGATTGAATTTGATATGATTTGATTTGATTGAATTTGAATTGATTTGATATTGATTTGGTTTGGATTTGGATTGGATGAGGGTTCGATTTGATTTGATAAGAACCCTATGATAGTGCAAACAAAGTGAATGTTTGATTTGAATGAAATCCAATGATAAGACAATGCTCCTATGTCCGAAGTAGAATATGTGATGTCAAATTGAAATAGAAGAAGATGTGAATGAAGTTTTGAAATATTGATTATGACTTGGATGACTGAATTTGACAAGGGATTGGATTAGAAGAATGCTGATTTGAAAAATCGAATTAAGAATGGATGATGAGCTTGACTAGGGAAACTGAAAATGATGAATCATGACTAGGATGAAGATTAGGAATGTGATTGAATGACAAGGAAATGATTTGGATAAATAAAGAGAATGAAGATGTCAAGCAACGTTTTGAATGATGAAGAAGATATGTAAGAGGGAACGATGTCTTGGATGGAAGGAATATGTGATGTGAAATGATTTGGAATGATGATTAAGAAGAGGCATTTTTTTGTGTTTTTGAAATGTTTTTTTTTTTTTTTTTTTTTTGGATTTTTGAACTTTTAGGTTTAAAATACAAAAGCAAGCAATGAAATATGTACAATGCAAATGTGTTTCAAACACACCAAACACACCAATAGTTCTATAAGGTTTGACTAGGCTGTACAAGGCTCAACTAGGGGGCGTCCTCGATATACACTAGGTACGTGAGGCCCAATTCTGTAGATGAAAGGAAATACTGCCACACAGCCAGGGGGAGACGGTAACCCAAATCTCCTCCTTCACTTCCCAAAGGTATAAAGTTCTTTGGGGCTTAGCCAAGAGTGACAATATTACACTTCCAAGAGAGGTGTCTTTCGAATCACCTCCCAATTTTTATGCTCCGCCAGAATGCTGGAGTTGAGGTCGTCCGAAGGGGTGATGAAATCCCCAAGCAGGCCTCCTAATAAAATGAAAAACAAATCCACTTATTTCTTGTGCACCCAGGGTCGCCCAAAGGCGTGAGGGGAGAGAACACGTAAGTGGACCTGGGGTTTAAAAGACACTTATTCGTTGTCCACAAAAATTTAGGTTTGCTACTCTATTTGAAGACACGCGTGTTTAGAGCATACAAGGTTCTTTCCAACTTTAAATAGCAGCTACTAAAAGAAAATGCTGAAATGAAATTAATTTTCCTTAGGGCTTTTGATGTGTGTTTATTTTAAAGCCCAAACCCAAATGTGTTCTATACTAAATGTACCCATTTAAAAAGCTCCAATTTCAAATGTGACCCAGTCTTTTGCACTTTAGTTCATCCTCTAACACAAATCCTCGACCTGCAAACTCACAAAATGCTTAAAAAAATCATTAATCGTTAACAGTCACAGACGCTAATAATCGGAGACGCTAAAATATGAAGACGACAAAGCATAGAGCGCAGACAACAAAAGCACAGAGCGCAGATGATGAAATGCAGAGCACAGATGCCAAAATGTAGAGCGCTGACGCTAAAATGCAGAGCACAGACACTAAAATGCAGAGCGCAAACGCTAAAATGAAAATTGCAGATGCTAAAATGAAAAGCGAAGACGCTAAAATGAAAAGCGAAGATGCCAAAGTCAGATCACAGATGAAAAATCACAAAGCGGAAATGACAGAGAAATAAGCAAAAATGACAAAACCCTATCGCAGACGATAGAATAAGTAATGCGCAGACGCAAAAAGAAAAGAACCTAATTTTTTGGCGGTAGCGCAGACGCTGATATGCGTAGATGCGCAACGTAGACGACACTACGACTATCGAAGACGACAAAATGCTATTTCGAACTATAATGCAAAAAATTGTATTAGCAGATTTCTGAAGTGAGATCAGGAATGTGGGTCCCATCGGGAGTGCCAAAATGCGTTGCATAAAATTGTAACCAAGATTATGCAAACCTCAAACTATGAATCAGAACAAATGGAGAGTATGTTTGGTATGCTCTTAGAAACACAACAATGGATGAATCTCTTGGATGTGTGAATGCAAATGGAATATGTGCCTAGACTAGATGATATGAAAAATCAAAATAACAGAATGATGATGCAATGATAAGAAATTCTAATGGACTTCGAATGACTCCTAACCCAACCGGGGTTCTTTTCATTTCTTGCTTCTAGGGAAAGCTTGAGACAAGATGTCTATTTAAAGTGGATGGAGGAAGCATCTAGAATGTGCTTAGAAACCACTAGGAGATAAGGATAAGGATTAACAACTAAGCACATGAGATAAGGATAAGAATTGACAACCAAGCTCCTTATCTCTAATTCTAGATAGATAGATAAGACTGATGAGATGGCATGTGTTTAGAAGATTCCTATGGTGTAGACACCATGTGCTTAAAAAGAAATGCAAACTCATGTGAATGCACATACTTCTAGGCAATTTGAATAAAAATTAGGATAAAAATTAAATTTAATTAAATTTAATTTAATTTAGGTCTAGAAGAAATTAATAGGAAATGGAGGATTTTAAATAAATAAAATTTATTTAAAAAGAAATAAATGGAGAATCATGTGTTAATTAAATTAACACATTAAGGCTAGAAAGTATTTAAATTAAATTTAAATACTTAGACAAAAATGAACTTATTTAATTAAAATAATTTAATTAAATAAGTAGAAAAATATGACCAGTATTAATTAGATTAATAAAGTCATTCGGGACAATTTTTAGTGTATACATCTACAATCTACTATTTCATTTTCAATTGCATGTGTACTATTCATATGTTCATAAGTTGATAAGAGATAAAAAGAACCACAAAATAAGCATGTCCCATCCAAGCATGACATCTTATAAATTTTTTGACCATCCCCTATTTCACATAAAATGTTGGATATGAATTCCCTTGAAGATCTAGGTGGCTCATTCATGTCAAAATCCTGCAAAACACACTTAGAATGCAAAAACACACATATATGCCTTAAAACATCAAAATGGTTAGAAAATTCAATATGTATCCTTAAAAAATAAGTTGTGTGTGTGATTTATCTTCACATAAAAAAGGTTTAACCATTTCAAAAAATCTTTGACTTATTCAAATTTGAAGATACATACCAATAAATTTTGCAAACAATTGTGTCCAAATTAAGTCCAAAGAATGTTTCACATGTGGGTCACAATTTCGGCTACCAATCAGCCTTCTTACATCTCTTTGATTAGGGAAAACATGCATGTTATTTGTCCAAAATTCTTCAATCAATGATTTCAAAGCTTCATTAATTTCTTTATCCTTTCACAATAGTCTACCGCTAAATATCCATAACTCATTTCTTGTTGGATCTTCCAATCTCTCACACCTTACCATGGCTCTCTTTAGAGTACCACTACCAATTTTCAATATTTTTTTTGTCTTTCTCATTAGTCAAGCTTTCTTTATTTGGGTACTTACTATTGTTGATGTAAGTACACATCTTGTGATATCACTATCTTTGGTGTGTGATTTAGAACTCACTTTGTCATATGCACTCATTAGATTGCTTATGATATTTTTTCATTTGAATCATCCATTGTTCTTAGCCCAAGAATTTTCATGATGGGCCTAAATTTCAAATTCATCATCATTTCAACAAATAATTGGCATTGGCCTATAATATATAATTCTTCAAAGAACAATCTCCACATATGATTAACTTTTCTTTGGCAAGTACACTTGCTAATCTTTTTAGGCATTAATTTCAAAATGTTAGTATCAATATCAATCAAATATTTTGATATTCTAAAATAAATTCTAGAAGGTCTTATAATATCTTCTATTCCCTCAACATTTTGAACATGAAGAAAAGGTTGAATGTTTTTCCTACCTTGAACTAGAGATGATGTGCCTTGGAAATAAGATGTAAAACTCATATATCTATACAATGGGAAGCCATACAATGGGTAGCCATACATGCAACAAATAAAACCATGTATTGTTAAGCACTCTCTACTGTATGCAATAAGCACTCTCCAATTATTTTGTATATAAAATCAAATGAAAATAGAATTATAAATCAATTGTATGTAATATTATTTTGTACTGTGAATGACAACTACTAATCCATTTTGTCTTGCATGGACACAATAGAACTATGTCTCCATTGAATTATTGCTTCTTAAATTCAATATAAATAGGTAGAATAGGTGTAACATAGTTTATCAGTGCATTAGACAACACCCAAGAGTTTCTTGATATCTTCCTACAAATATAAGGTTATAGATATTAGCCATTGTTCCTGTAAGACATGTCATAGAACAAATAAAACATGTTTGAAAATATTATAAGGCCGAATGGTTCAAGTTGTGGTGCCAAAAATATGACACATAGCTCAAATTTCTAAATTTCTAAAAATGTACACATGCTTTTTAAGAACTCTATAAATGGACTACAAACCCACCACCCATTCCATTTTCCCTTACTTATTTGTGTTGGTTTCTTCTTTCCGCTCAACAAGATGCATAGGGATTGTAGAATTTGAAGAATTCTCTCATTCTCCTTCTCAAAATGGCTCCTCATCCTTGGAGATCAAGATCAAGATTGTAAAGTATGTTTTCTACTCTTCTTTTAGCATTGTTTTGTATGTTTTTACATTATTATGTATGTTTTTAAACTTTTTCTTCAAATTTGCTTATTTATTTAAAATGCAATTGGTTTCTTATCATGAAATGTGAATAATCAACCATCAAATCCCTAGCCTAATCAACAACATCAAAATGAAAACCCTCCACAAGGTAAAAATAAAAACCCTCCACAAAAAGAGAAAGAAATTTTGCAACATTTATCGATTGAAAGACCTCCTCTTGGCACCCAAGAAAATATAATGAATGAAATAAAAAGAAGGAAAAATGAATTAGAAGAAATCATTGGTTGGTTGAAAGCTTGTGGAAAAACTAATCCTATGAGAGCACAATCAGCATCCTCCCTTGAGTCCATTATGAGCCATGTAGCTTTTATTAGTAGTCATTTGGATATTTGGAATGTTAAGAGAGAAGAACAAAGAAGATACTATGCAAATAAATTATCCTATAAAGATGTAAGAAAAAAAAGACAGAAAAAAAGTTAGCATATGTGCATTTTTAAAAAGTTTGGAGAATAAGACACTGTTAAACATACAACTAAAAGATTCCCCATCCATTGGTGCATACATGATGATATTAGAAATAAATTTTGGGATAGATGGTGGATGGTCTTTGATGCCCCTCTCTACAATAATCACGAGGTTTCGATGTATTTCTTAAAGAAATTGTATTCTGAATTTGTCCTTGGGGACATTCCCAATTATTTTGATATGTTATATTGTCAAGGTAGAGGTGGGGGGTCATCATTTGAGAGGTCAAAGGCATGTCATGACCCTAATGTAGTTAGGGTGCATGTTATCAAGCCACAGGGTGAGCATGTGATTATTTCTTTGGTTGTGAAGGAACATGTAGAGACTAGTGCTCTAGGGACTATCGGTGCATATTGAATGACTAATTAATTTGATCACATTTCATATGTATAGTGAATGACTAATTAATAAGCATGTCTTGACATTGTTCAAAATTTAGGGTCAGAGTGTTGATGGCCCTAGTATAGATTCTCCAGACCCATTTTATGTCCTGTCAATGAGTCAAGAGGTATGTATCGATTTAATCATTAAAATTAATACATATATTTATTAAGTAATCATATGAATGATTGAAAAAAAAAATCCATGTGCATTAGTTCTCTACTAGACCATCAACATTGACAAGGGACTCTAAACCTAGGCATGATACAAGCTTCATAGAGGTACATTTGTTTCATGTTAATTTAATTCTTTTGATTATATTTTTTTTGTGTTTCATGTTACATGTAAATTGTATTATATGATTTTTAGTTGTTGACACTCGAGACTCCTCATCTTCACTAGTCCATAGATCATGGAGTTTCTTCCACGATGGCTAGTTCAGAGCCATTGACTGAGGTATGAAAGAGATTTCATAGTTTTAGTTGTTATTTATAATAGTTAGTATTAAAATTTCAAATGGTATTTATAAGTATGATCGAGTGATTATATTGATTAAATTATTGTAGGGCCTTGTTACTCCTAATCATCTGTGAGCCTTTGAGGTGGATGTATAGAGTGAATATTTGATGGTGGTAAGAAAATAATTAATTTTTTGTGTACATATATTTGATTTCAATGTATAATAATTATTGATTCATATCTACTTTGTTTGTATCATCTCCAGTTAGAGAGGATCCTAAACAAGAGAATGAGTGAGCATGTGAGGAAGACCCCATCATCCCCATCATCTCCCTCTATGCAATTACCAAAGACCTCTACTGATTTGTTTCCTTCCCCTCATAGGAAGGAGAAGATATATGGATAGACACACATCTATAGGCATTAATGGACATATATCTTGGATTTTATATTAGTGGACATATTCAATGTACATTTAATTTATATATGGTATTTTATATCTGATGTATGACATATATTTTATGCATGACATTATTAGACTTATGACATTATTGATTATCATAATATATGATATATTTGTTCATGTATGACATTATTGGTTATTATAATATATTATATGTTTGTTCATGTATGACATTATTGGTTATCATAAAAATATTATATTTTTGTTCATGTATGACATTATTGGTTATCATTATATATATATATATATATATATATATATATATATATAAATGTTTTAAGTACTTTTCATCTATTTCATTTTAATTTAATCTGCATCCAAAATGATGTAGAGTTCTCACACCAAAAGCTAGTGGATTCCCAACAATAACACTTTTAAGGGAAAATACCTTTCTCGTCTTCCTAATTGTCTAGAAAGACTCTTTCCAAGTTGGTTACAAAATTAAACAAACTTCTACCCAACTTCACAAAATTACTTGATCACTTTCTCTATTTAAGACTTGGGAAACAATCAGGGAAAAATGAGCAAATTTGAGAAATGGATCCTATTCAATTTCTTGTTTCAAACTAACACCTTAGACACTTCAAGGAACACCTAATGATAAGGTTTCCACAATTGGTTTACTCTCTTAACATGTACTTTGTAAAATTTCTCTCAATAGGCCTAATTGCCCTTGTAGCCCTTTTGTGGTTTTTGGATAGAAACTTTGTTTATCTCCATTAAACCTGGAAAATAAAATAGGTATTTGGATACTAATGCAAGAAGGAGGTGGTGATACTAGATTCTTATATAAAACTCTCATCACTAAGCTTCTTTCAAGCCTACCAAACATATTACCATCAGTCTCTCAAGAGTCTTCCAAGGCTACAGACCAAGTGGTTGGCCTATTCCTTATGCCACCCTCACCTATCCCAAATGTCTCTACCTAACCCTTCACAAACTCAACCAACTACCTCTCATAATAACTAACACCTCCACTACCTTACACTCTCTAGGATCTTTCATAACACCATACCCCAATAAGCTTCCAAAGTATTAACTCATTTCCATTTAAGTGGTTTCAACATTCATAAGGTGTTATACACCTTCGTGGGCTTCAAAACATCAATTCTCACAAATAAACCTAAAGAGGATCTTTCTTTTAGTCCTACCTTTGGGGTTTTAAGGTAGGAAATCAAAATCTATCAAAAAAACTACCAAATCCAATGAGGGATTAAGATACCCAATACTAAGCTTGACTAAATTCCAAAAACATACTCTCAATTGTTCAATAAAGTATATAACTTGTAGGCTTGAGTCTAGAAAAATAGGCCTAAAACAAACCTTCTAAATCCCAAATCATTAAAATTTCAAATAAAAATAAAAAATGAACTTGTTTATAGTTTTATCTTACCATGATTTCATAGACTTCTAACTTTCAAAGTCCTAATTGTTTAGGAGATACACAAACCTCCAAACCCTTGTTATAATAAAAGTTTCCTTGTTGAATAAGATAGCTATCTCACAAACTTCAGTCTCTCGTATATTCCATCCTTCCAAGAGATTCATCAACATCCTATGAGTGAAACCAATATTCCAACATGCATGCAAATCGTACACCAACCTATGCCACATTCTTATTTGTTGATTCATTGTATTTTATTTGCAACAACATGTAATTTGCTATTTTTCAGCCAACTCTTCACAAAGGGAAGTGATTATGTTTCAAACCCATGAGATGGCTACTAAGAAAAACAAGAAGATCCTTAACATCTTCCACTAACTCCATTTAGTGATAACATGTAGCTGAAGTGATGTTTCATTTTGACAAAGTACGGGTTTGTTGTTTTAAAATAGGGAGTAATGACATTTAACAATAACTCAATGATCCTATATACAAGTTTAACATAAGCAATGATTTATTTCCATATTAAAAAAACTTAATAATAACCAACACCTTGAGATAAAGGAGAAAATAATAAGACTGTAACTCAAATACCAGTATATGTTGATTTTCACAAAAAACTAAATAGACTTGTATTATACAAAGTTATACATCATAATCTGCACTTGTCTACTCCACCTCTCTTCTTCTCTTTCTTCTACATGAAAATGTATTTTTATTATACAAACACATGGAATTTAACCTCTTCTAAGAGATTGACCAAGATGGATGACTGTTCACCTTCCAAAACTTATCATTTTTCGCAAAAAATTGTTGACTGCAACTTTTTGACAATTTTACATTTTTTTTGCACATATTTGCATTTTATGATTTCTCGTTCTTTGTAGACACCTTAAATAGGTCCAAAATCGCAACAAAAAATTTTAAAACTTCATTACACTCCATATATGGCTTTGTATGGCAATTTTCCACTTTTGACTTACTTTGACCCACATTGCTTAACACATGAACTTGGTCAACATGACCTATATTGAAAACTAAATACATGATTTAAAAAACTAATTCCCTAAAATATAATGACACAAAAACCTACTAATTATGAATCAAAAATCAAAGGAGATGGTCAAGGTGCTCCTGCACCATACTCCCCTTGTTGAAAAAACTCAAGTCCCTTGAGTTTGCTACTGGGACTTTGTCTGGTGTTGATGTTGCCTCCTTGTTCACTTTCTTTCCACCTTTTCCAACCATTTTCCTTTATCTCCTTCATCTTGTTCCAAATGATTCTGATCTCTGTTATCTTTCTTGGTGGCCTAATTTTGATCTTCAATTCTTCAACTTTGTCTTGGACTAAAGGAATGATCAGCATTGTGCCAATCTCTTGTGGCTTCCTTATCTGAGGTACCTTGGCTCCACATGAACCAATCAATTTCAACTTCACCCAAGGTTTACCTTGCCTTGGTGACACAAACACAATAGATTAATTACTCAAAATTCTATTTGCTAAAAATGATGGCTTCATCAACAACTTTATCCTTACTATTTTCCCAATTTAAGTCCTCTGATTACCAAGCCAACATGTGAAAGTATAAAATGCAAAATGTGCAAAAAATGCAAAACTGTCAAAAAAAGTTGTTGTAAACATGTTTTTGCAAAAATGAAAAATTGTAGAAGATGTAATGTCATGTAGAAGTTAAGGGGAGTTATATGATCACAATACCTACATATTATATTTATATAAAGTGGAGGAAGACTTAAAGGTTCCCTTGGTTTTTTTAGATCACCATCTTATAAGTTGACACCATACCTTTGTTTCTTATTATGGATATGGCCAAGAATTAGTAAATAACTATTGATTGCATGGAAAATACAGAGGATCAACAATTGAAAATGTGACATTGGAAATGAAACCCTCATGGAGACAAGGGTTTGAATAATTTTCCTTCTACTCAATGAATAGGAGCCCAAAAGTTAGTAGTTGAAAAGGTTTTGATAAGGTAATGGAGTATTGAAGTTTGTTTGTTCAGATTCTTTGAGAGTTTTTAGAGTTTATAGTTTATAGTCTTTTATTCATAGGTGATTTGAATATTTTGATTTCTTACCTAGTCTCTAGCCTTGGAAGAGTCCTGAAGGACTAAAAGCAATATGTTTGGAAGGCTTGGAAGAAGTCTAGTTATAGAGTTTGGTAAGAAGAATAAGATTAACACCTCCTAATTGCATCACCAACTCTAATACCTATCCAAAAAATCAGCATTTTAAGAACTAAAAACACCATATTTCACACTAGGGAATATTCATTAACCCCTTAGATCATTTGAGAAAATAATGAAACTTAGGAATCTTAATCTACCTAGCCTAACCTTAGGATTTTCCCAGAAAATCTATATATGTGGTAGTAAAAATTTGTTGAATGTACATCTTATGCTTCCTCTAACTTCATAGAGGGTATTTTCATCATTTAAAATCTATTCCAACTGATTACTAGTTGGTTTGATTAGTTACAGGGTTAATTTCAACATTTTCCAAAAAATTGCTAAAACTGCCAAAAAGTTGTCAACAATTTTTATTGCAAAATGCAATTTTTGCACTAACTCTTCCTAGAACTTAACCAAGTGGTTTTTGGTAACATGTATGACCTATATAAGGTATAGTGACTCTCAAAACACTTTTTGAGTTAACTTATTAACAAAAACAATAAAAAAACAAAAATTCTTAGGACAAAGGCAACTTGGGTTTATAGGTGACCTCAAGTTCCTTGACCTTACAAACAAGGATTTCCTTTTTATCATAACAAAATAAAAAATTTTAAATGAGGTGTATGATCACCCCTTTATAGTCCATCATGCTTCTCCATCATTGGATGAGATGACATATCCAATTGCCACCTAGGTGCCTTGCACCACAAGTTTCAACATCACCCGAAATAGGGCCGCAAAATCAAAATGGAATCCAATCTCTAAAAAGAGAGAGAGAGGTTATTTTAGTTTTTGGAAACAAAATCTTGTAGCACCTCGAATTGTATCCATATCTCACATGAGCTCCATGGTATGCCTCATTAAAGATTGCTGCCCTATGGCATTTAGTGAGTCTTAGGGTCAATTCAGTTTGGCATGCCCAAGAATGTTCAAGTAGTCAATGGGATAGGAAGAACTTGGAAATAGGATTTACCCAGCCACTCAAAGCTAATAGAATAGACAATTTGATCCCATGATGAGTGGTTAGAGAGATTCAATATTTGGTTACTTTGTACTAGCCAACACTACAAGTTTCAGTATCACCTGAGATGGGGCTACAAACTCAAAATGGAATCCAATCTCCAAAAAGTGAGAGAGGTTATTGTAGTTGTCAAAAAAGTGATCCTGTAATACCTAGAATTACATCCATACCTCATACAAGATCCAAGATATGCCTCGTCAAAGATTGTTTCCCTATGGCATTTAGTGACTCCTAGGGTCAATTTGATTCAGCATGCCCAAGAATGTTTGAGGGGTCAAATAGATGGGATGAGCTTGGGACTAGGGTTTACCCAGCCACCTAGAGCTTAAAAAATAGACAGTTTGATCCCATAATGAATGATTAGAGAGATTTAGTAGTTGGTGACTTTGTACTAGCCAAAACTACAAGTTTTAACATTGGCCGAGATGGGGCCTCAAAATCAACATGGAATACAATCTCCAAAAAATAAAAGAGATTATTATAGGTGACGATAACACAATCTTGTAGCACTTAGAATTATATCCATACTTTGCACAAGCTCCAAGATATGCCTCATCAAAGATTGATACCATATGATATTTAATGACTCTTAAGGTCAATTTGGTTTGGCATTCTTGAGAATGTTTGAGCAATCAATGAGATAGGATGAGCTTAGAACTAGGGTTTTCCTAGCCACTCAGAGCTAACAGGATAGATAGTTCAATCCCATAATGAGTAGTTAGAGAGATTCAATAGTTGGCAACTTTGTACTAGCCAATACTACAAGTTTCAGATCACTCAAGATGGGGCTACAAAATTAAAATGGAATCCAATATCCAAAAAGTAAGAGAGGTTATTGTAGGTGTTCACAATATGATCATGTAGCACCTAGAATTGTAGCCATACTTCACACAAGATTTGAGATATGCCATGTCAAAGATCACTACCTTATGACATTTAATAACTCTTAAGGTTAATTTGGTTTGGTGTGCTTGAGAATGTTCGACCGGTCAATAGGATACAAAAAGATTGGAACTATGATTTACCTAGCCACTTGGAGCTAACGAAATAGATAGTTTGATCCCACAATGAATGGTTAGGGAGATTTAGTGGTTGGTGACTCTATACTAGCTAACACGACAAGCTTTAGCATCACTTGAGATGGGGCTACAAAATCAAAATGAAATCCAATCTCTAAAAAGAGAGAGAGTTTATTGTAGGTGTCAGAAACATGATCCTATAGCACTCAAAATTACATCCATACCTCACACAAGCTCTGAGATGTTCCTTGTCAAATATCACTACCCTATGGCATTTAGTAACTCTTAGGTTCAATTTGGTTTGGCATTCTTAAGAACATTCGAGTGGCCAACATGACAGGATGAGCTTGGCACTAGGGTTTGACTAGCCACACGAAGCTAATGGAATAAACAATTTGATCTCACAACAAACAGTTAGAGAGATTCAATAGTTGGCAACTTTGTAATGGCTAACACTACAAGTTTTAGCATTGACTAAGATGGGGCTGCAAAATCAAAATGGAATCCAATCTCCAAAAAGAGAGACAATTTATTGTATTTGTCAGAAACATGATCCTATAGCAAGATATGAGCAAAAGTTGCTAATTAGGAAAAATTGGGTCTTTTAGAGTTTTTGGTCAAGATAGCTTGGGATTAGGTGTTTTTAGTTGTTTTTTAATAATTTGGAACCTTTTCCAAGTCCTACAAGTGAAATCTAGTGAACTTTGTAAAAGTTACACTTTTTGTGCAAAATCACAAAAGTTGTTAAAGTTGCTCAAAAATGAAACTTGGTTGAAAAGGAGAGTGAAATCTGAATGGAAACCTTCTAACCTTCCAAAATATGTTTCACATACTCATATACAAGAGCATGGGTAGTTACAATTTCCCAAACCTCCATTTGCAACTTTTTGCAAAAATTGCAAAAGTTGCTCAAGCAACTTTGCAACTTTTGAGCAATTTTTGCTCTTTACATCTTTTGGTCAAATGGGTCCATCTAGGACTATTCTAGGACCCTATTTAAGATTCCTAGAACATATTAGGTAACTAAATACCTTAGTTTCCATTTACTAACAAATTTTAACCTATTGATCAACTTTTGGCTCATTGAGAAACTTTTGACCAACCTAAGACCTAATGAGCAATTTTGGCTCTTTTACAAACACCTTGGGACTAGTTTCTTACTAGACACACACACACACACACACACACACACACACACACACACACACACACACACACACACACAAAACTTGTAGTACTCTATAAATAATCTTTCTAACAATGTTTGGATAGGAGTTTTCATGGTTAGAGGCCTTGTGGTCTAACTTGTGAACCTTCTAACGAGTCTTATTATTTGGTTTTCCACCATATTTTATCAAGTGGACATTTGACACAACAACATGGTTTGAATAATGAAGAATTTTCCTCTTTATTTGCCAATCCTCAAATAACCACAAGTTAGGGTTCTTCATAGAATATCATCTAAGCCATGTGTCAGTTACAACCACAACACCTATATGGTACTCTAAACCTTCACCATCTATAATCAAGTAATCCAAGAAAAAATTATCTTGGACACAATGACACAAATAATAATCCATCCCTCCATTGTGTTCAGGTGCAATAACAACAAAAAATGACCTGCAGTGATAAATGTACAAAATGTGATCATTAATTCAGCAAATACTTAGGTAAAAGTTATAAAGTTACATATTGAATATATATATATATATAAATATAAATATATAAATATATATATATATATATATATATATATATATATATATATATATACCCAAGTTGCATTAGATTAGACAAGGATTGAAAGTCAATGGATGAATCCATCTCTACCATTTATAGTGCTTGTAGGGGATGATAGGTGTCAATTGGGTCCAAAACTCATATATCCCATTTGTCCACCCATTCAGTCAACTCACACTCATCACAATTTTCCTCTATGCATGACGGACAATAGCATGCCATTTTTTGTGTGTGGATACTCCATGAACCTATATCAGAGCTTCTAAAAGAGTGCAACTCACTTGATCCTGTTAGTGTGCAACAATCTTCATATGATGCAATGTTAGTATTATCTAACAACCAAAATATCCTATGAACTATAGACTCACCTTCCTTATTTGGACCCATTGTAGTGTTACACCACTAGATAATGGATTTTGAATCTATCAATATTGCTCCATCTTTGTATTTTAGTTATTCATGAGCTGAGGTTCTTTTGATGCATGTCTCTGCACTATTGTGTTTTTGCTTTCCATGACCAACCTCTATAAAATTCCACATATATTGAATTTTGTATAACCTGTGCATCTTGCTCAACCAATAGAACATCCACGCATTCATGAATTAAGATGCTCAATTATCTGACCAAATAATGTGTTGGTGATATGGTATGCCCCTGTTAGCCAAATCTCCATAAAATAGTTGAAAATAACCATGTACAAACTCTGTAGAACATGATCAATCATTGCTGAGGTTAAAATGGTACTCCCTCAATATCTTCTTGTCATCCTCTGTACTTGTAGGTGAATGCATGAATGTTATGTGAACAAATATGGAAACCTATTGAGAAGTATAATACTTTTCTCGCACTTCATTTTTTGTTTTTAGTGTGTAGTTCTCTACAAAGTCTACAACCAAAATAATGGTATCCAATAGAAATTTATCTTTGCACAACTTGAATTGTAGATCTAGCCATCGAGCTCTATACATCTGCCTTGCATGCTCATAAATAATCTTTTCATGAAATATCTTCATGAACTCATACACTGGAATCTTTTCAACGACTCAATCACATATTTTAGCATGTTTCCCATCTTTTAGAGCATATGTCACTATATTATATTTTTTGTAATCTACTACTTCATTTCCAATTGCATGTGTACTATCCATATGTTCACAAGTTGCTAAAGCTACAAAGAACAACAAAATAAGCAAGTACCATCTAAGCATGACATCTTGTACAATTATTGACCATCTCCTATTTCATATAAAATATTGGATATTAATTCCCTTGAAGATCTAGGTGGTCCATTCATGTCACAATCTTGCAAAACAAACTTAGAATGCAAAAACACACATACATGCCTAAAAATATCAAAATGTTTAGAAAATTTAATATGTATCCTACAATAAAAAGTTGTGTGTGTATGATTTATCTTCACATAAAAAAGGTTAACCCATCTCAAAAAATATTTGACTTATTTGAATTTGAGGATACATACCAATAAATTTTGTAAACAATTGTGTCTAAGTTGAGTCCAAAAAATGTTTTGCATGTGGGTCACAATTTCGTCTACCAATCCTCCTTCTTACAACATCTCTTTGATTAGAGGAAACATGTGTGTTCTTTGTCCAAAAATATCAATCAATGATTTTAAAGCTTCACTAATTTATTTATCCTGTCACAATAGTCTACTGCTAAATGTCTATAGCTCATTTTTTGTTGAATCTTCCAATCTCTCAGGCCTTACCATGGCTCTCCTTAGAGTACCTCTATCAATTTTCAATGTTTTTCTTGTCTTTCTCATGATTCAAGCTTTCTTCATTTGGGTACTGACTATTGTCAATGTAAGTGCACATGTTGTGATATTACTATCTTTGGTATGTGATTTAGAACCCACTTTGTCTTATGCACTCATTAGATTCTTTACAATATTTTTTAAATTTGAATCATCCATCATTCTTAGCCCAAGAATCTTTATGATGGGCCTAAATTTAAAATTCATTATCATTTCAACAAATAATTGGCATTGACTTGTAATATTTAATTCTTCAAAGAATAATCTCCACATACGATTAACTTTTCTTTGACAAGTACGATTGCTAATCTTGTGAGACATTGATTTAAAAATGTTAGTACCAATATCAATCAAATATTTTGATTTTCTAAAATGAATTCTAGAATATTTTATAATCTCTTCCATTCCCTCAACATTTTGAACATCAACAAAAGGTTGAGTGTTTTGCATACCTTGAACCAAAGATGATGTGCCTTGGAAATAAGATGCAAAAGATAGAATATCACCTACTTGATATGTTGATGTTGTGCCTTCAACATGACATGATAGAGTGTGTACATCGTTGGATGTAGAAATTAGCATCTCTTCAACATGAGATGATGATATGACTCCAACATTGGAAGATAGTGTAGCTTCACAATTCAATTGTCTTCTTGAGTGGAAGAGTCTCATTCGTTCTCTTTGTATTTCCAATTCTTCCTCTTTGTTTCTTCATATCAGTGGTTCTTGTTCCTCTTTGAAAGACAATTCTTCATTATAGCATTGTAATTTTCTTTGTTTACGTAGTAGTTTGATTTTGTCTCTTTTAATTTCCAAATCTCTCTCCCTCTCTTCTGTTGTTTGAGTTTTTGGTTTCTTCCTCGACATGATGATGATTTCTATATGTCAAATTGTTCAAACATCTAAATTATTTACAATTTATAAGTTAGAAATCCTTCAAATACATATACAAATTACAATTATTTCAATGAATACACAATATGTATTAAACAACTTGTCAAATTTCTAACCATTTCCAAATAACAATTCATTCAAACATACAAATTTCAATGAACTCACTATATATTAAACAACTTGTCAAATTATAATGAAATTTGTCTCTATAGTAACAAAGAATATTTAATAAGTACTACACTAACCTTTTCTATAGAAAGAATGTTAAAAAAGCCTTTAAATAGTGTATCCAATGCTTGAATTTGGTGTTTGCTAACTTCCAACAGCATGAAACCCATATTTTCTATCGAAATAGCAAAACAAACAACAAACAAAAAATAACATATGGGTTAATAGAGACCCAAACTTTTGTTATAACCATTTTTTGGTGTTTTCATATAGTGAGTATGCCCTATGAAGTGCACACCCACTATAATGTCTATGCACTATGTGAAAAATCTATCTCTCCCTAATCTTCTCCCATCCCCAACTCTCTCTCTCTCTCCCCTATCCTACCCTCTCCCATCCCCTAATCTCTCTCTCTGCCCCCTATTGCACCCTCTCCTATCCCCTACTCTCTCTCTCTCTCCCACCCCCTACTCTATCCTACCCTCTCCCATCTCCAACTCTCTCTCTCTCCCCTATCCTACCCTCTCCAATCCCCAACTCTCTCTCTCCCCTATCCTACCCTCTCCCATCCCCTACTCTTTCATCCCTTTCTCTCTCTCCCTCTCACCCACACCATATTCTTTCTCTATATCCCCTATCCCATCCTCTCCCACCCCCTATTCTCTCTCTCTCCCATCCCCTACTCTCTCTCTCTCTCTCTCTCTCTCTCTCTCTCTCTCTCTCTCTCTCTCTTTATCTCTCTCTCTCTATATATATATATCCCACCCTCTCCCATCCCCTTCTCTCTCTCTCCCCATCCCTCTCTCCCCCCATCTCTCCCCATCTCTCTCTCTCTCTCTCTCTCTCTCTCTTCCCTATCCCACCCTCTCATGCCCTAATCTCTCTCTCTCTCCCACCTTCTCCCATCCCCTAATCTCTCTATCTCTATCTCTCCCTCTCTCTCCTCTCTCTCTATATATATTTTTCATGTATCTGCCTTGATCTTCATCTCCATATTTCTCTAGCTAAATCTCTATCTCACTCCTCTCTTTTACTATATATTTCTCACACACATCTCTCTCTCTCTCCCCTATCACACCCTCTCACATCCCCTACTCTCACTATCTCTCACTCTCTCTCTCCCTTTCCCATCCCCTATTCTCTCTCCATTTCTCTATCCCTCTCTCCCTATCACACCTTCTCCCATCCCCTACTCTCTCTCTCTCTCTCTCTCTCTCTCTCTCTATTTCTCCCTCTCTCTCTCCCTTTCTCCCTAACCCACCCTCTCCCATCTCCTACTCTCTCCCTCTCTCATTCCCTCTCTATTGAAATTTAGGCTTACAGAGTGTGTGTGCACTATAGCATGTACGTGTTGTGTAAGCTTGAATTTTAAAATTGTTTAAATAGTGTGTGTGGGTTGTAGCACACACCCGCTATTTAAAGCTTTGGATTCTACCAAGCCTAAGGCTTGGTTTTTCCTTGGGGATCCAACCCAAAGGTTTGGAGTCTCTAAACTAGTTTAAGACATATTTTGTAGAAAACATATGAAAAATGATTGATTTTTCTTGTGTGCTCTCCTTCAAGTTTCCTTGTGGTTGAGCATCGATAATATTAGGTTACAGGACAGTGTAGATCTTTGTGTTAGCTATATAACCATATAATTTATTTCAAATTTGAACTATTTCAAGCCTTTCAACTATAATTTATTTTCAATGTATGCCCATTTTCTATCAAAAACCAACGTGTACTAATTGGGCTATAGATTTTAACTCATTCATCGAATTTCACAACTTAGTTTTTTAGAAACTAGACTCCATTCTACACTCTTTGAAAAAAAAAGTTTTGATTTTAGATTAGTTTTCAATCATTTATGGAGGGGCATACAAATATTTCACTTTTTTGGGATTTATCCAATTTAAAAATTCATTAAAAAATACGCATTATAAAATTACTCAAAAATCTGGAATAAACTACACGGTGTTAGGTAACTTTTGACCATAGTGATTAAAGAATTTCAAAAAAGAACTTAAAATTTTAGGGGGGTGCACTTTGCACTATGTTATGTTTTTTTTTGGAAAAATAGTACCACTTTCTATGTCCCCCTTTTTTGAGGACCTAAAACTAAACTATTTTGAAAAAAAAAATAGTAGTTTAGAAACTAGATTCAAAGGACTACTACTTTTGTTTTTGTTATATATTATAATTTTGAGCGTAACTATCTTCAAACTCTTGTCAAAGTTCAGAAATTATTGATTTCAAAAAAAAAGTGGCCACTTTACTCCCTTTTGGCACCACGACTTGGTGCACTTACCCGTAAGTACAATTTTCATTAAACAATTGGAAAAATAATTATATATAATTTTCAAGTACATCGAGCTTCAACAGAGATGTTGTGGGTACATATCTATGAACTACATTTCTGTCGTTGGTAACCAAAAACTTAGTGAAGTTCCATTTTATGTTGTCACCAAAAAATCCACCTTTGCTTTATTTCAAGAACTTGTAAATAGGGGTTGCATTACCATCATTGACCTCAACCTACATCATCAAAGAGCAATACAAACATAGAAGATAAAATGAAACAACTTTGTTTACTAGTTAATTGAAACTTAAAACAAAAATCAATTATTTTAAGATAACATTTCCTCTAAAATATTTAGTAATGATATTCAATAAGAAATCAAAATATAGCTAATATGCAAACCTTGTCAAAAATGGGAAACTCCTCTTTAAAGTGAGTACATGCCACCTCTACAATCTACTCATTATCACCTAGTTCTTGTCCATGAAACTAGTTGCAAGGGAAGGCTAGGATTTCTACTCCTATAGTTATCAATATTAAAAGTTATCCATATTAATATTTATTAAGCCCATCTTAGAAAATATAAAATTTTTGATAGAGTTTTAATTTTATTTATCAATTAGTTATTAGTGACTCACTTATTTGTGTAGTAATGAAATCTATAATTATGCATCATATGACTACAGGGATATATGTATAATGTTTGTGTTCCTCTAATATTATAATTTGTAATCTATGTAGCACAATACTAACAATATACAATTTGTGGTGACTGTAGATATAGAAGAGATAATCTATGGTAATGGAAGATACAATAGATAGTAATATTGCCTTATAATTGATATGTTCTCCATTTCATTGATTCAATATATATTAGAAGGAATGGACATATCTCCATAGAGACATGACTCTACGTGATATGTAGGATCATGTCCCTAAGTAGATATGATCTGATTATAACTAAACCCAATTAATATGTGTCAAGAACATTACACTTGTAAAGGGCATGTTCTTAATTTCGGAGATATTAAGTTAGGCTCAATATTATTCTGGTTGCCCATATTCAATGCAAGCTCGATTGTGTTCTGAGAAATCACAATGATATTATTCCAATATTGATATATCAATAATATTGATGCAACTCAATGACATTACTATCATGTTATCATAGTGTATCAATGCCCATTGTATGAGATAAAATATTATATATATATATGTGTGTGTGTGTGTGTGTGTGTGTGTGTATATATATATATATGTATATATATATATATGTATATATATATATATGTATGTATGTATGTATATATATGTATGTATATATATATATATATGTGTGTGTGTATGTATATATATATGTATATATATATATGTATATATATATATGTATATA
The DNA here is from genome assembly GCA_028749045.1 of Cupressus sempervirens. NCBI lineage: Eukaryota > Viridiplantae > Streptophyta > Pinopsida > Cupressales > Cupressaceae > Cupressus > Cupressus sempervirens. The sequence continues at coordinate 255,607,239 of CM053791.1, read as the reverse complement.
TATATGTACGTATGTATGTATGTATATATATGTATATATGTACATATATGTATGTATACACACATACACTATGTGTGTATACATACATATATGTACATATATACATATATATACATACATACATATGTACATATATGTATGCATACATACATACATACATACATACATACATACATACATACATACATACATACATACATACATACATAGATATATATATATATATATATATATATATATATATATATATATATATATATATATATATATATATATATATATATATATATATATGATCACAATTCATTAAAAAGCTTAATCTGGTCTCTGATGTCAATATGTGAAGAAAACCAAACACATATGTGTATGTAAATATGTTTCACATACTACCATCAGCTTTATCATTGAAGCTATACTATTATGTTTCTTTTGTCCACAATCTTTTAAATAGTTTCTTGAGTTTTCACTTAGTCGAAACAAAACACAAAGCAACTTTTACCAACCAATTTCACAAATGAAGCTTGAGGATGTGAATCACACAACAATAATTATAGAGATAGTTTAACATGAAAGATTGAAACATGGTTGATCCAGCTGAAAGGAGAATAAAAAATAAAACTTGATTGGCAATAAACTTATTGAGCACATAGATTGGTAAGGATGTCAAACAAAAAAACTATCATAAAAAAAGTCACAGTGGTCTATGGTGCCTATTAAAGCTTAGACATACTTTGGACCTACTTAGAACAAGTACAATCAAACATTGGCTTAATGACCAATCACTATATAAGTATGGAGTTTTTATAAGCATGTGATTCATTGTCCCTTAGAATGATGGTCTAATGGACATCATTAAAAAATCTCCATTCATTATGTCACATCTTAATTACATGTATATATTGTTAGCAAGGCACTGTTGAGACACCTTTTATGTCATCATTGATGTAACTACACATCATTCTCTTGGTTACCTAATAATATTTTGAGCCACCAATTGTATGCTTAGAGAAAAACACTAAGTATGGAAGAACAAGACAGTTCACATAACAATATTCTAGATCATATGAGCACATGTTAAAGAATTGTGTATGGTGTATAAGATATGATTCTACTAGATATGAAGACTATTACCCAATGACAAAAAGTTTTTGTGATACAGTTTGATAGAATTTTGATACTCTATGTATTAGGGAGATAGAAGACTATCTATATTTACTTAATATTTTTTAACTTTTTCTTTCTTTTGATGTCTGGCAATATTATCTTATGTTCCTTTCGAATTCTAGTTATACTTTGCACGATTATTTTTAAGTCTATTTATAAGCTCAAAAGCTCTTCTAAGCAATGACAAAAGATCTGATAACATTTTGAACAATTATATTGATCAATGGGATCTAACTACTAGATGGATTGTACTAATTCATTATCTAGGTCTCATTGTCTTTAGAATTATAATGTTTCTTTCTCACAAGATGAGTTTTTACCTTAAATTTTATGATTATATTTCCTTTGTACAATATGATCCACTACTTTACTTTACATGTTTGAAATTGTCAATTGATACCCTCAATTTTTTGTGTCTTCGTAGGATGAATTTGTCTTGTTATGGTACTCTGAAAAGGAAGAAAAACATGTCAAATTGATCCATGTATCCAAGATTATTCAATGCTAGTGAATTTTAAGATCTACCTTTCTTCACTTTTGTTGTTCATGAAAGGATAAAACCATTCTGTCATGCACACTTAATTTTGCATTACTAAAATTTACTACATATCGATAAAAGAGAAAATATGATAACAATGAAGCTTATTAAAAAGAATGGTGTGAACATTTGTTCAACTGATACAAGGGGGTATGTCTAAGACATGTTATACCCTTTGTAGCATTTAGGGAATATATCTTTCTAGTTTTGAGAGAATCAAAGAAAGAGATGGAAGAACTCAAATCCAAAGGCAAGAAGACAAAAATGGTTGGTTCTCCCACAACTAAAATTATAGAGAAGCTAGTCACTATAAATGCAATAACTAATAATGTTAGTAAGTATGGAATTCAAGTAAGAGTGAAAATGTATTATCATTTATTTGATAAGAAAAATTGTGCAAAATTTAAAGATGTTATGATTACTAGTATGCATAATCTTAGCCAAAAACTAATGAAAATACAAGGACAGATTCCTAATGAGTTGTATTACAAGGACATAGATGCAAGATGGAAGGAAACTATTGCACAAGACAAAAATAATAATTAATTTTGTTTTACTAAGTCATGTATGATGCATTTATTGAAGAGATAGAGGACATTGAAAAAGATGGGACATCTTTTTAGGATCAGATCTAGAGATTGTTGATTGGAGAGTCCAAATCAGTAGTAGATGATACAAAATAAATCCTAAGAGATCATTTAAATTTTCTCAAAAATTAAAATGAAGACACTTATATGGATGGACCAATAAAGGAAATAAAGGGTGACCCTGTGATCACACAAACTAATAAAGGCTTTATAGTTGATGTTGTGAAGGTCAGACTTGAGGTTGATCAAAGCATGATGGGTAATATAGGTGACATGCCTAAAGTAGAGGTATAGGATAAACCCATAAATGTTCAAGATCAACTTGAATCAGTGGAGTAGTAAAATTTAGAAAAAGGGAAGGTTAAAGAGTTGGTGACATTGGTGCAAGTCCAACTATGACCAATGATACTCAAGACAAAGTATCTACGGGAGATGAGCAACAATAAGAAGAACAACAGAAGAATACCATAGGTAAGGAACTAGAAAATATGAAGGAAATTCCTTCATCACAATTTTAGGAGAGAATTAATTCATATTAGATTTTGTGCAAGGGACAAATAGCTTTGACTATAATGATCCATAAGGAGATGATATCTTATTTTATGGCCATCATGTCTAAATCCATGATGGGGACATGACCCAAGCATAGAATGGACACAATAGGAAAGGGAAAATTGTATTAACTATGTAAATATGCTATTAAATTTAGTATAGAGAAAATAGACTTCAAAACATGCCCTAAGGGCTTACAATAGTATAAGTCTGGAGATAATTTCTCCTTTTAGTACCTCCTCTCAAACTCCACTCTGAACTGCCTTTTACAATGCCAGAAATGTTCTTAAATAGACCCTGGAGGGTTAAAAATTAGGAATACATTCTAGAAAGTGCTAGTTGGCATCCATTGGCCAAATAGAAGGCTCTAGAAGTCGCATTAGAAGTTGGCACAAAATTAGAAGAATCCAAAAATGGTAACCAAACTTTTGGGAGGCATAACTTTTGAACCATAGCTCTGATTGACGAACTACTTACATTTCCAAAAAGCTCTTGAAGTGCTCTATAGCCTTATTGATGAGCTTCACTCATCCCCCATTTTTTGACCTTATTCGAGGTCATTTAATGCCCCTAACCTGAATTTGAAGCATTCTTAGGAGGTCTCCAAAAACTAAAAAATTGCAGTAACTTTCAAACCGTGGGGCCTTTCGACCTGATTCTTTTTCTAGAATGCTCTAAATTAAAATTACAATCTTTTGACCAATTTACACCTTCTAGTTCACCAAAATGATGTCTCAATTACATACTCCTATTTTTTTGGCATTTACACATATCCCAAGGTGTTCAAATGCTCTATCCTAGAACAGAGATAGTGGAACTATGAGAGTTGGAACCTTTATTTGACCCAAATGGGTATCCAAAAATGAAAACACATCAAACAGAAACTAAGTATAAGTACATTTTTTTGGTTGACACAAGATTGCCCTTATACCTTTGGATGCTCCTGCATCAATCCAAGAAGGAAAGGATGAAAGAAGAAGCTCAAGTGATTGCTAATTCTAGTGATATTATATCGATCTTGATGAGAAATGTAGAGTACAATGAGACTATTATACTGATAGAGGAATTATTTCATTTGGGATAAGAGCTTCAGAGAAAAGGGCCATTGACATAAAAACTAATGTGGTGATTCAAGAAAGAGTTTTCTCTTTAGGAAAATTCTTGATTTTCTTTTCATAATGTAATCAAGACATACAAAGAGATTATTATTCTTAGAGGGTTTTCAAAGTTCTTGAATAAGAAAGCCATCATGAAAAGTCTAATAGACCAGCACGGTCGACATGAGATAAATTTAACATTCTACATTTGTAGCTACCTTTATTTTTACTAATATCAATATGTGCCCTAGAAGACAAACATGATTTTATAGTAACAATATGTGCCCTATCAAATTGTCTTACACAAGGGATCTTACCAACAGACACTTAAACTTATTTTTCTTAAATGGAACAAGGGTTATACAGTTACATTTATTTTTATGAATAGTCCTTTTCTATTAATAAATAATATACTAAGTTACAATTCACAAAAGAAGGCTAGGGGATACAAGATCACCCCACAAAAGTTCACACAATTGAAGCCCTAATCAACAACTATTCGTTAAAAAAAACATATAAGAAGTAACCCTTAGGCAATTAAAGCAGTTTCTGTTGAGGGGGGTGGTTCATCTCGATCATGAAATTCCCAATCATCCCTAGGATTGGTAGGTGTGTTGGGAATAGTCCAACCATTAGCAACATCATCAGGGACTTGGTCAGCATCTTTGGTATCAAGCCATGGAGGTGAGATAGCCAATTCTAGGAAAAAGGGACATTCACCAAAAATAGCACATTGAGCACCAAGAGGAGGAGCCAATAGGCCTGGATACTAGCTTCTGCCACCATGGGGTGGGGAATCGAAGTGGAAATGCCAACCTCCATCACCACTACTGGGAGAGTGATGGCAGGAAGCCTATGAGTGTGGAGTATGTGAGCAGTGGCCAAAAGAGTTGTGCCCTCGGTAGTGGCCCTTGGGTGATGTAGTATCAACTGAAGCATCATGAGGCACTTTGGAAACCATACAGGGGGCATTACCCTAATTACTAAGAAGCTCCTGAAGGTGGTTCACCTCTAGAGCCACCTTGTTAGCTTGCACTTAAATCTACATCATTACATTGTTACATATGCATGATTTAGTGTACATAACAACATTTATTTCAAGAAAACTGTGAGTGAAAATAACAACATTTTTCTATCTTTCGATAGAGTGAACAAAATCTCCATCCTGAAAGTATGCTAGATTTGGGTAAATTTTTTAAGGAACCTAGGAGAATCACCCAAAATAAACGTATGCCAAGTTAAAAGTTCAGGCTAAAATGGCTTAAAGAAATCATGAATCCAATGCCAATAGTTTTGAGCACATCTATAGAACCAAAAAATATGCAAAAAATACTTTGGTTGCCCACAAAATGGACATCGAAGATTTGTAACCCCAATATGCTTAAGTCGAGGCCCAAGGGGAACACCTTGAAAAGCTAGGCACCATGAAAAATGTGCAATCTTGGGTTCTATAATGGCACTTCAAATGGTGTAAAAGCACTTTCTCCACTAAGAAAGTGAAGACTATAGATACTAGCACTAATTGAGGGTATCCACCATCGACAGATAGGAAGAAAGTCATTGATACCCCAAATTGGACTTGTAGCTAGTAAAGGGAGTGGTAGGATACCACGTCCAATTTGTCCACCAACGTCACACAGATTGAATACCCACCCTGTGAATTAAGTGATCTGGAATTACAAAGAGCAAAAAATCAAAAGTCTTTTGATCTAAACAGGCAAGATGAAACTAGACTTGCATATCTTCCTAGGATATTAGACTCATGGAAACCCTAGAGAAAAGGTCCTTAGGAATCTTGATACCATGTTTAAAAAAATGCAAAGCACTAGCACCTTGAGTCTTGGCTAGAGGAATACCTTGGATAGAAAACAAAGGAGACTGCCAAATATTCTACTAGTTCAAAGAGAATCCATCACCAGACCAATGAAGCCAAGGCTTGATAGCTTCCCAAGCTTTTCGTATGCACTTGATAAAAAAAGAGCCCTATATGTGCATGGGTCTTGCATGATGAGAAGGGTTTGAAAGCCAATCCCCTTCAATGCAAGCCTGTTAATAGGGAACCCAAAAGAAATGCAATGTTGAACCAAAATCTTCCAAGCTTCATCTCTAGTAATGGCATGTATAATCCATTTTGTGCAAAGAGAAAGGCCTTGCTTCTGAGTGGAGAGAAGGCCAAGGCCTCTAGATTCTTTGGGGAGACAAAAAAAATCCCAAGCAACTCTATGAAAACCATGATGGTCAGAACTAGAAGCCCAAAGAAAATCTTAGAGAAATCACTCTAATTTCAAATAGGAGGCTTTGGAAGGAGCCTAATAGGAAGAATAATATACATGCGTAGCTGCCAGAACTTTAGAGAAAATCCAAAAAATTCTCGCAAGAGAAAGGAGTTTAGTAAGCCAATAGTCCAGCTTCTTTATCATATCCCCATTTTAAGATAGAATTTTAATAATTATTAGATAATACAATGTTATTAAATAAATAATAAAGTTATATTAAAACTAATACTAAAATATAAAATAAGAAAATAATATTTATTTAATCTATATTATTAATAAAATAATATTTAGTATGATTTATTAAATACTTTAAAAAAAAAAATTCAATGAGTAAAGAAATAAATAAAATGAAATACAAGAGACAATATTGTAGAAAGTATGTTAACTTTCTAAATAGAATTTAATAATAAATAAAATAAACACAAAAGAGTAAGTAATTAAATAATATAACATAGAATAATATAATTTAACTAAATCTTATCAAAAGTCAAGAGATGTTTAACAAATAGACATGACTTCTTAAAATTAAGATATAAAAGGGAGGAGAGTTGTTTTCTTTTCTCAGAACCTTTTATTTTGAAGTATTTGCACATATATATTTTGAAAATAGAACCAAGATGGAAGATAAATAGAATAAATGTTTATTTTTTGAATATGGTGTTGATGTATTTGGTTGTAGACTTTGACATTTTGAAAATCATAAAATTGTAAGAAGCAGGGATGTCATATTCAATTAGAAAGTGTTGTACAAAGTTCTGTTGCAATGGCTTGAGAAGAAAGAAAATGATTATGTAGTACTAGATGATACTTCAAAAGATGATTTTCTAGTAATTCCTTATGCCCTACAACCACAACAACAAAAAATGCCACAAACCCTAATGAATGTTAGATGGTCAAAACGGTTGAGTATACCTCTAGAAAGGTTTTCTCCTTCTTTGTACTATATTTTATTAATAGATACAAGTGAGCTAGAATGATATGACGAAATTGTGTAGGTGGATACTATAATGTCCCCACTAATAAGGTTAGTTAGGGATAATTAATACCTTCAAAATAGATGTTAGAATCACAATAATGAAACTAACTATGTTATTCTATCCTCTAAGTTAACCCCAATCTTAAGGACATCTCCAAGTCGGGCTTCCTAGTTCATAGCTACCTTGTTGTCTTCCTAGGAGTGCACCCCTTAAGATTCTTCTTGGATGGGCATCCTCTATCCAAGGCTACTCACATATGCATATGTTGACAACTTTAGAATATTTTGGTAGGTCAATTATTGGCCATGGAAAACTATGGAGATCTTAAATATCTCACATGCTCCATGCTACGATATTGACACTCAGCCATGGCAAACAATGGAGATCTTAAATATCTCACATGCTCCATGCTACAAGTAACATTTACTCTCAGCCATAATAGACAATGGAGATCTTAAATATCTTGCATGCTCCATGCTATGAGTAACATTGATTCTCGACCATGGTGGACAATGGAGATCTTAAATATCCCACATGCTCCATGCTTCGAGTTTCATTAGTATCCATGGTATTAACCTCATAGTTTAACACAATATTATCCACAAGTATGATTCATTAATATAAATAAATTCATATATACAATTAAACAAATATAATCCATAAACATACCTTTCTTACCTTCTTCTTTTCTTGGTCCATGTTGCTCTATCCTTAGTCGGCCCTTCAATGAATTATTCTTTCTAGATTATCTCAACTCTATATTTACTTTTCAAAATTCTTCCTTTTCTAATTATAAGGAAAGGACAAAATTATACTTTTTTGTTTCTTCTTTTTCAAGAGTCATAACCTTTCATAATACAAATCTTTTGAAAAGTCACAACACTTCATAATTATAATCCTTTCGAAAAGTCACGACACTTCATAATTAAAATCCATTGATACCTCTTTAGAAAGTCACTTCCTTATTTTCTTCATATTACTTTCCTCTTCCATTTTTCCTCTTTGAATTCCTCTCTTGTTCTCTTCCTTTTTTCCACCTTTCTAAAATAAACCCTCCTCCCTTTTTATATCTTAATTTTAAGAAGTCATGTCTATTTGTTAAACATCTCTTGATTTTTATTAGATTTAGTTAATTTATATTATTCTATGTTATATTATTTACTTACTTACTCTTTTGTGTTTATTTTATTTATTATTAAATTCTATTTAGAAAGTTAACATAGTTTCTACACTATTGGCTCTTGTATTTAATTTTATTTCTTTTTTTACTCATTGAAATTTTATTATTTTTTAATTATTTAAAATATCATATTAAATATTATTATATTAATAATATAGATTAAAAAAAAAAAATTCTTGTTTTATATTTTAGTATTAGTTTTAGTATAACTTTATTATTTATTTAATAACATTGTATTATCTAATAATTATTAAAATTCTATCTTAAAATGGGGATATGACATTCTTTGCAATCTTGACAAGCACAACATTCCACAAATCAACTATCAAAGCCTACAAGGCAAAAGGAATACCCAGAAAGTGAAAAATCTCCCCATGCGTGACCCATTTACATTCAAATTGATCAAGCCAAGGCAGAGCTAGCAAAAAAGATTGACAATAATAGAGTGTTTTATGCCATTGAATAGTAGAGGTAGAGGCTTGAAAAAAAGTGTCTAGGAATTGCAAGGCATTAGTGATGTTTTCTTCATCCTCCAAAAGAGTGAGAAAGGAATCATGAGAAAAATGTCTATTGACCAATTGAGAAGAGGAGTCTAGTAAGGAAATACCATGAACACAACCAAAATAAATAGAGTGGACTAGAAAGTAACCAAACCCTTTAACAATAAGAACATATAACATTGCAACTAGAGGGAAACCCTGCCTTATGGAATGAAAGAGCCCAAAGGCTTTATATTGGGAGATATTGATAATACAAGCATTAGCATCTCAAAAAAGCATCTCCATAGACTGAAGAAAACTAGGACCAAAACCAAGAGCTTGGAGCATAGTCAAAATGAAAGGCTGTTCAATCTAGTCATAGGGTTTGACAAAATCAATTTTCAAAAAAATAGATGGTTGATTGGACTTGCAAGCCCACTCCATGCCTTCCTAGACAGCAATGATGTTGTCAAGAATATACCTAGACTTGATAAAGCTAGTTTTCTTTGGATGCACAATTAAAGGAAAAAGATGGAAAATTTTAAGAGAAATTGCCTTAGCAATGATCTTATAGGACACATTAAGAAGGGTAATGGGCCACTAGTTACAAATATCCTTAGGATTGCTATCTTTAGGTATGAATTTGATGTTTCCTTTGTTGATAATAGCTCCTAAGATTTTAGAATGATAGGCTTCAAGATAAAAATTTTGTAGGTTAGGACCAATAGACTCTAAGAGGTGTTTGTAAAATTCACAAAGAAACCTATCACACTTGGGGGACTTGTCATCAACCATGGAAAAACTACCTCCTTGAGGTCTCGGATGGTGAGAAGTTTCTCATAGAAAGCACGTTGCTCAACTGTAAGGCAATTTGGAGTAACAAAAATACACTTTTTGAGGGCTTCCTCCCAAGAAACCAAATTTCCCTACGAAGAAAACACATTTTTGTAATGGTGAACAAAAGCTTGTAGGATGTCAAGGAAACTGGAGAGAACAAAAGTTCCTTGTTTGAATTTTTTTAATCCCAAAATTGGTGTGACAGGCTCGAAGAGCCTAGAAGAATTCCTTTGAAGCCTTATCACCAACCTTTAGCCAATGGAGGTGAGCTTTGATTTGGTCCCCTCAAACAACATAATTATCCACAACCTGTTTGTCATGACGAAGTTTAGCAAGTTGAATTTTCAAATCAACATCAAAAGGTTAAGGGTGAGATCCTTAGAAGCTTTCTTGAGAGTTGTGGTAGTGGACTCATATGAAAACCTTCAGTAAACTACCAATGGTCACCCATAGATGCATAGAAATCAATCAGTTCTAGTAATGGCATCATTCCACCACTAAATCCACCCTGTCTAAGAATGCAGACATGGCTCCAAATCCCAAACATGTAGGATATGAGTAATAGTGGAAGCATGCATCAACACTAACATATTGAGGAAAAATTGAGTCCTTAAAACCCACTAGAAAACTATGTGCCATGAAATAGAAAAATAAATGGGATAGTGGTTTGATAATGTTACATTTGACAAATGAATGACAAGTAAATCTTGATCCTTAGAAAAGGAGAAAAAAGATTGTGTAGTAATCATGGCATGATCAAGACATTTTAAAATGTAGTCAAAGCCAGCTCAAAAGTTGGACCATGTGTACCAAACCCCACTATGCTAGTGGTGGTTAGTATTGGGATCAAAAAGGCCCAATTTATTACACATGTAGTACTAGGCTTCCCTTTCCCTAGCTATCCAATGAAAAGGAAAAATGCCATCTTTTTCAAAGGCCAGCTCAACCATATTAAAGTCACCACACATAACCCAAGTAGCTAGAAGCAAATTGTCAACCATCCAGCCCTACAATTAAGATCTTTCCACAACATCATTAGAACCATAAACATTAAGTACTCCAAAAGAATGATTGTTGATAGAAAGCAAAAGCCAAATTATTATGTGCATGGGGTTAGAACCATGCAAAATAATAGTAGAATGAAGATGAGGTGACAAAGAGTAACTACACCACCCCTACCAGAATCGTGCTAAGAGGAAAACATAATGCCATCCAGCCAAATGATGCGACATGCACAAGAAAGCATGAAACCAAATATTTCAACTTCTTGCATGTAGAGAAAATCTAAATTACCAAGTCTATGATGGGTATCCCTGACATAGTACTGTCTGGAGAGGTCAGAAAGTCCTCACATGTTCCATGATAAAAAATTCATGAAAATTCTTCCATGTCTTCCTCCTCCTCATGAGAGGAGTAACTATTCTACAAGAAAGCTAAGACCTAGTTAAAGTCAGAAGGAAAATCCTTTGGACTGATATTCCATCATTTCTCCTCTAGTTTCTCAACACATCTAGGAGGACTGTAAAAGTGCTACACATTTTGAGTCACAATGGAGGAAGCAGTAAGAGTTTGAATCACAATCAAGGTGTTAGCCCTTGCAGCCTCCTTGGTCCCCTTGGAACTACCATGGTTTGAAACCTATGAAACAGTAGGGTTTGGTTCTGAAAAAACCACTTGCATTCCTACAATGGTTGGGGTTCGCACTCTTGTTGAAATAAGAGGAACCAAAATGATAGCCGCATATGACTATTTAGGAACCGAGGGAGCTTTTCCCTTACACCCAATAGTGATCCATTCTTCTTATTTCTTCCCTTCTACTAGTTTGATAGGGACTTCTTTAGGTAGGGGTTTAACCCTAGGCACAGCCAAAGGGAAATCCCTAATCTTGTGTTCTACTAACTAGCATCGATAATAGGTGTTGGGAAGTTCAAATAAAGCACCTTCTAAGAGAAGGTTTGCAAACCAATCTGTATCTCCATAAAATTGAGATCCTTGGAGAGATCAACCTCAATGCATACACATTTCTAACGATGAGCATTGAAAAAAAATTCATGTTCCTTTGTAATAATTTTTCCAAGAGTATTGGCATTGGACTCAATAAAAGGCTAACATGCCAAGGGTAAACCTCAAAACTCAACCCACACAATAACCCTAAGCTTTTTATTGTCAAAGATAGTGAAATCTCTTGACCATCTTTGAAAAACTAGCAGGGAGGAATGCATTGAATAAGGACCATTGGTAAAAACCACGTCTACCTAAGATGGGTTGGCAAAGAAAAATAAAAAAAACCTTTGGTAAGGTTTTACACAATGTTAAGGAAAACTCCATGAGGAGTCCATTTCTTGTTAACCCATTCTTAGAGTATAGCTTCAGGAGGAGTCCTACCCACAAAATATTCTATTAAGGTATATTGAACTAACCAATCACAAGAAGCATCAAATTCTTGCAAAGGAAGGATAATATCAAGATTACCTCATGAAAGACCTTTGGGATGAATTTATGAAGATGTTTGTTCAATAGAGGTGCCATCACTTTCTGAAGTAGCAATGTGAACACCAACATCAACAACTAGGTCACCACTGGCTGGGACAATTAGAAACTAGCCTAAAAACTCCTACTATAAATGTAGTTTGATAGGTGGAAAAAATAGAAGGAAAGCTAAGACAGAGTGTCATATGCAAGGAAACTGAAAGATAACATGAAACCCTAGTAGAGCCAAAAAACAATTTTTTTAAAAAAATTAAACACTAGAGTTACATATTAAAAATAATCTTGCTATTCAAAATTGAATTGTGTTTGAAGTAGGAAAGCTAGGAGCTTGACTACATCTAGCTATCATACTGCCCTCAATGCATTTGAAATAGGAAAGATTAAGCTTCATTGTTTTTTGAAATAACACCCTTATTGCCTCTCCATGTAGCTTTCAAGTGGTTTGAGTGCACCACTTGCAGAGCTCAATATTTTGTTGTAGTCAAATGAAAATGATTTGGGAATTTTTTGTTTGTTTTTTTTTTAATGTGTAAGAGATCTCATCACAATTTCCATGATGTTCCATGATGACATCGCAATTGTGACACTCTTGGGCACGAATGCAAAAAAAACACCAATATCCAAACCATCACAAATGAGGGTGAAATATATTAGTGTGTTGAATAATTTAAGGACATGGTGAAAAAGGTAAGACATATATTCAGGACCAAATATAGAGTCACAACATTGTTGATTGGAGACATATATTTAGAACCAAATATAAAGTCACAACACTGTTGATTGGAGAATCCAAATTAGTAGAAGATGATATAGAAGGAATCCTAAGAGAACATTTAAATTTGTCCAAAAATAAGAATGAAGAAGCTCATAAGGATGAGCTAGTAAAGGAAAAAAACATGACCTTGTGATTACACAAATTGATGAAGGTTTTATAGTTGATGGCATAAAGGTCACACTTGAGGTTGATCAAATCATGATGCATGATACAGGTGTCATGCCTAAAGTAGAGGTGCATGATGAACCCATAAATGTTTAGGATCAACAATAATCATTAGAGAAGAAAAATGTAAACAAGAAGTGAGAGAAAGAATCATAGTAGCTTGGTGCAAGTCTAATTGTGACCAATGACACTAAAGATAATGTGTCTACAAGAGATGAGAAGCAAGAAGAAATAAAAGAAATGTTAGTGACTAATATTGCTATGAAAGAACAACATATAAAAAACCTGACAAGACCAAGGGTAAGGAAATCCCTTCATCCTAGTCTAAGAAGAGAATTGATGCAAATGAATTTTTTTTGTAAGGGACAAATAGACTTCAGTGGTATGAGCCCTAAGGAGATAATAGTTTATTTTATGGACATCAAGTTTAAGGCCAAGAAGGAAAGGATGAAGAAGGAAAATCAAGTGATTCAATCTTAAAAAGAAAGGTAGAGTATGAGGAGACTACTACAGCCATGGAGAAATTAGCTCCTTTGGTCACTGCATCTAGTAAGAAACTAGAGACCTTGGAAGATGCACTAGTGGTGCAAGAAGAAGAAGCATTTGAGAAGAAGATAATAACCAAGCTCACACAATCTATTGTTAAAAAATGCAATTCACTCATGTTGGTTATCAATTGAGAAATGTGGTAAGATACTACAAACTATTTTTTATCATTCTAATTTTAGTAAGGACCTAATGAAGGTTTTAAAAGGTGAGGTGCATCAAGAACCTAGATTTTTTATCACTAAATTGATCATTTACAAGAGTTGGTTGCTGATTTTGTCACTAAGATCACTACTTTAAATTGCAATTTGGCACACTATAGGACTAAGGAAGACACAAAGATAGAGCCAATCTTCTGATGTTGTAGAACCTATTGATTCCAAACATGGCTTGAAAGAAGAAGAGGAATCTTTGACAACCCCACAAATGTGTACACTTGAAGAATAGGTGATTTTTCATTTGAATTAGCAGGAAGATTGCACTAATGGAGAATCAACTCAAGGCATGGAAGGTTGATTTGTTGATTATGAAGGATGACTTTAAAGTTATTTTCAATATATTGTAATGTTATGTAATGACTCTGCTACTCTTTTATTAATAAAATTTTGGCATACTTGTAGTTTAACCTTGTCATTAGTGCAAAGGGGGAATAGTGCAATGTATGTAAAATTTTCTTTGATGCTCTTTAATGGTTAAGGGTATTAGTATACATTAATGTAGCTAGGCAACTTGATACTTCAAAAAAATTCTAAGTGTTTCCATCAATCTCAAAGAGGGGGATAGTTGGAATTTGATGCAAATTATTTTTGTTTAGATCATATGGTTGTATTATTTTGTGTTATTATTGGAAACATGTTTTTTCAAGTAATTAGATTATTTGTATCAGTGGAGTTGAATAGTTAAATCAGTGAATATCTAGTAACTAGATACAAATAGTTGAATATGGTAATGGAGATCAACTTAAGGTGCATGATCATGGATTTATAATCTACATGGGTATATCTAAGAGTATCTAACCCCACATAGGTTAAGGTGTGTTTTTCCCTAAGGAAAAGTTTTCTATTAGTGTCAAACAATCAATCATTCACAAGACAAGATTGGTTAGTCATCACTACGATTGAGTCATCTTATTTAGGTTGAGTAATATAATAAAGCATTATACATATTTTAGTTAAGTTTCAAGTAGAAGTTACTACCAATAAAGTCAAAGGTTGTCGAGCACTCTAATATAAGCTGAGTTGGTCAGGAGTTAGTATATTTATTGAGTGCATGCATATGTCAAGTGTAATAGAGACTAGGTATTATAGTGTATGTTGAGTAGAGTTGAAGTTGAGTGACATCATGTAGAGTAGACATGTCCAAGTATTAGTAAGTTATTAGTGTCAAGTAAGATAGTTTGATATATTTATTTGGAATGACACATAATCTTATGTAAACCATTTTTGTCAAGCTGGAGGTGTATTTCTATGATCAAGAAGTTGGTTAAAGAGATAATTATGCCTTCAATTATAGATTAATCCCTCTGTAGAGAGATTAGCTAGGAGGTGTATTTCTATGATCAAGAAGTTGGTTAAAGAGATAATTATGCCTTCAATTATAGATTAATCCCTATGTAGAGAGATTAGCCAATCAAAAAATTACAAGGACTAAACAAAAATAGAGATGAATCTAGATTGTTGATTATGATCTAGAAGCTTCACCAAACAACTATTTAAGGAGGGTTTCAAACCTAATTTGTGTGTGTGTGATTGAGAGGTTGGATGCATATGAAGTTGAAGGTGAATCAAGAAGAGCAACCGAGCAGTAAAATGAACAGTTAAGAGTGGAATCACTGAAGATCTATTACAGAGAGGTGATATCATTATTGAATGGAGAATTTTCATCAGTATTGAAGTGAAAACTAAAGGATCAAGTACCGATACACTTTAACGGGTGTTTCAAAATAAATCTCTTTTTGTCAATCTCTTTATAGAGTAGCCACATAGTTGTGATGTAAAATCCTTTAATCAAGGTAGACCTAATAGTCTTATAAGCTCTAAACAAGACACACCCCTCATAAGGCAGATCATCAAAATTGATCAAACATTTTAACCTTAACAGACACACTTTATTGTTGTAGTGGTGAAGATCTTTGTAGTTGTCATCACCACCACAATTTTACCTTCATCTTGGAGGGCTTTCGCATTACCAAATCTTTGTATCAAATGTTTTATGTACTTTTTATTTTTGTTCATGCAATTAGATATTAGATATGATATTATATTACAGTAAGTGTTTGATTTGGTATAAGGTTGAATTGAGATGAGGATTAATGATGAAGACATCAAATATGGTTCATGTGAAGTGTTAAAATTTTATAGATACTAATTCACCCCCCCCTCCCTCCCACCCCCCCACTATTATCTTACTTTCCCTATTAGATTTCTAACAATTGATATTAGATAATGTACTCTTGGTAGGAGTCTAACCACTTGGTAGTTAAAGATCTTGGAAAATGGAAGCCTACAAACTAGAAAATATCATTGAAATCATAAGCTTTATGTTAAGCTTGCATTTGAACAAGTTAAGACTACAAAGGAGACATTGAGGAAATCATTGAAGAGAAGAGAAGATATGATAATTCAGTAAAATGACATACAATACAAAGAAGAAACTATTTTAGAATTATTTTATGAAGGTAGTTTTAGTGAATCTGATGTAGCAATAGTAGATATGTTGGAGAAGAACAACATTTTGAATGAAGAAGTAAGAACACTAAAAAGGGAACATGAGATACAAACAGTAAGACTGTGTGAAGTGACTAAACAAAAGAAGATGACTAATGAAGACAAGAGGAAAATGGCTATAAGTCTTAATGAAAGGATCAATGAGGTACAAAGGCTGACTCACAATCAATTTGACACGATCAATTAGTTATTAAGTGCTAATCATGAGATTGCTAGAAAGATGGAAGAGATTGCAAATATAAGAGCTAAGAAAAATCAACTAAAGATTAAGTTGAGAGCTGAAAAATAAATCATGGAAAGGATGAACAAACCTAAAGATGCTATGAGATTTCTTAATGAATAGATGAATGCATCAAGGAGACCTTGTGACACTTTTGGATTAGGCTATGTTGAGTTCCTATCAGGTGTGGACCAAGAGAATCATCAAAGCAAGGATAACAAAGGAATGTGACTGCAAAACCAAAGAACAAGAAGCCTACATGTTATCACTATGGAAAACTAGGGCATACATCAAATGTTTGCAGGAGAAAAGTTGGTAAGTCAAATCCTAAACCTAAATTTAATGGTCAATGTTTCTATTGTAACAAACAAGGTCATTAATAATATGAGTGTAGATAAAAGGCCAATAAAATACCAGTCACTTCTAGATTTGAAGGCTACTATTATACATGTCAAAAGTATAGTCATAAGGCACACGATTGTAGATCTAAAGTAAAGAAGAATTGGACACCTAAAGGTCAAGGTGAAGCACCTAAGAAAGGTAATACCATAAATTTAGATTACAATACTTGGGTGAATTTTCAACTTTTCGAAAAGTATGAACACATTGTGACAAATTATGCTAGGATACATCTTAGAGGAAGATCGGGAAATAGGAAAAAAATTGACCAGTATGTTTTTAGTGTCAGAAGGTCATTCACCTAAGCAAAGATTTTATGAACTGAGAATCAACACCCAATGTTGAAGAGAACAATGGAAAAGAAAAGGTCAACACTAAAGATGTGAAAAGCTAAATAAATTAGACATGGAGAAAGAAAATTGAAGAAAGAAACCATTTAAATGATGAAGTTGTGATCATCCAATCTAATAGATTAGGTGATTCCCCTCCCTCAAACTAAATAAAAAGGTATATATGGAACTATTTCAAATTGCTAAATCTTACATCAATTCTAGATTGAATGCACTAAATTTTGAATCGACATGTTAATGGATGCACAAGGAAAAACTTGAATTTTGAGTTTGAGTAACATGTATTAGTGTCCAGATGATCTATGTAATAAGATTGATGAGAAGTGGAAATATGCATTAATGACTGAGAGATAGATTAGAGAGGCCATATAAGCTCAAATAATGCCTAAATTAACTAAGAAGCAGATCACTAAAGTAATGAAGAAGTATAGGGATAAATTTGTTCCTAAGGCAAGAAAATTCTTGGTACTAAAGAATAAGATAGAAGACATTGTATAGCAAAGGAAAATGATCCTAGAAGAAGATCCACAACTTAATGCTTGAAGATGATAATAAGGATGGTGATGAAGAAGAGAGATTGAACAAGTTGAGTTAGATAACCAATAAGACTATTATGATGACATGGGGAATCTAGAGGAACTGATACAAATAAATATTTAGGAAAGTGAACAACAAGAAAAAATCACTACTAAAGATGAACCTATAGATAATCCAAAGGGTGAGAGTGAATTGGTTGAACAACAGGATGTTTTGGCCACTAAGGGTCAAACTGCACAAGAACTAGAATGAAAAACCAATGACAGATAGGGAAATGGCTATTCTACAACTAAAGAAGTTAAGATAGAAGAGAGCTGGAATGTATAGGTAGAGAAACCTACCACTGGTGAAGCAAGACTGAGTGTCTTTCTGTTAAGAATGTTAGCTTGTGGGAAATTGTATCTATATTTTTGTGCCTATAGATCTTTACTTAAGTTCTATATTATATATTTGATTCATTATATAAATATAAATATATATATATATATATATATATATATATATATATATATATATATATATATATATATATATATATATATATATATATATATATATATATATATATATGAATCGGTTGAGTAATAGGATGTTTTGGCCACTAAGGGTCAAACTGCACAAGAACTAGAATGAAAAACCAATGACAGATAGGGAAATGGCTATTCTACAACTAAAGAAGCTAAGATAGAAGAGAGCTAGAATGTATAGGTAGAGAAACCTACCACTAGTGAAGCAAGACTGAGTGCCTTCATCTTAAGAATGTTAGCTTGCAGGAAATTGTATCTATATTTTTGTGCCTATAGATCTTTACTTAAGTTCTATATTATATATTTGATTCATTAATTTTATACACACACACACACACACACGTACATATAATATTATATATATATATATATATATATATATATATATATATATATATATATATATATATATATATATCTTATTATTACATATATATATATATATATAATATTATACATAAGATTATATATTGAGAATCCAATAAAATAATATTATATTACATTGACTTAAACAAGTGACAACATCTTATACTTATGTAAGGATTAGACAACACCTTACATATTACGTAAGGATCTTATTGACAAATATTAATCACCTTCTTACAATGTTGTTTAAACCGTCGTGACTCCTTCCTTTGACTATGTCTATTGTGGTCAGTGCGTTGAGAACAAACCATCGTGACTATCCATTGTGATAGTTCACTTCACTATTCATATATATATATATATTCTAATTTGTGATGGGAAGTAGATCAATCAATGTGGAAATCTTACTCTCACATTATCAATCTAAATTATATTTTAGTTTTTGTTCTTCCTTTGAGTACATTATCTCATTCAACTATAATCATCAAGAAATAAGAATATAAACAGTACCATTGTAATTCAACTTCTGCATTATCAAGATATATTGGAATTGAGATTTACACCAATAAGATCTCAACATATTAAAATTTACATGGTATCAGAGCCAAATTGGTAGAGAAATCTCAAATTTTGATTGAAGGAAGAAATAATGGAAAATAACATCAGAGTGAAAGACAAACTTGAAGGTGCATCAAATTTCTTCTCTTGGAAAACCCATATCATTACGATTCTGGAAGAACTAGAACTTGAAGACTACATTGAAAAAGATCTCCCAATACCTCAAGATGAGACCAAAAAACTCACCTAGAAAAGATGTAATAATAAAGCAAGGAAAATCATTGTTGATTTAGTTAAAGATTACATCCTTCCTTCTATATCAGAGATCAAAAGTGCATATGAAGTATTCAAGACCATAAAAAATACATTTGAGATAAATAACTCAAGTAGACTAATCACCTTAAAATCTCAATTACTGAATATTAAAATTGAAAAAGGAGATTCTATTCATTCTTACTTTGAGAAAATTTCTAACACGAAGAAACAATTATCTTCCATTGGAAACAAAATAGAAGATCAAGAACTTTCATTAATAGCTCTGAGAGGGCTTCCAATGTCTTGGGATACCTTCATACAATTAGTAAGTAGACCTTCAATTCCTATGTTTGATCAGTTGAAAAATGAAAGCATAGTAGAAGAATCAAGGTTAATCTCTAGAGGGATCACTTCAAATCAAGAGGGAGAGAATCAAGATCTTCACACTGTCTCAAATAAATGAAAGAGAAAATTCATTTAAAGAAAATTCAATAATAATAAAAAGAATTTTAATAAAGATCATTCTCATGTTAAGTGTTATAAGTGTGAGAAGATAGGACACACCTTCAGAAACTATACAAAAAGAGAGAAAATTCTAGCCTCCCTTGCTGAAACAAAGGAAAATGAAAATTAACTACACTATTCCACACTTTCAAGTGAAATAAATTCAAATAAAGAAGCTTGGATCATAGACAATGGTGCATCCCATCACATCTCTGGATTCAGAGATATGTTTGATACATTTGGAACTTATTTCATTGAAGGAGTTATAATTGGAGACAATTTTACCTATCTTATAAAAGGTATTGGGACATGTTCTATAAAATTTAAAGATGAAACTACACTTAATCTTAAAGATGTTTTGTTTGTACTAGGCATAAAAAGAAACCTAATTTCTATCTCAAGTCTAACAGATGATGGATATCATGTCACCTTCAACAAAGACAAAGTACTATATTGGCCTAATAACTCAAATATGAAAAGTGTTATTATCATAGGGTCCCGATTTGGAACATTATATAGATTAAGAAATATTCAAACACAAGCCCTTAGTCTTGAAACATCTAATGTTAATGAATTATGACATAGATGACTTGGGCACATTGGGTTTAGTTCACTTCCTAATTTAGATAAGATAACTTCTAGTACTCCTAAACTAGACTCATCTCATATAGGAACTTACAAAGGGTGCGCTCTAGGGAAAATCATAAAACAACCTTTTCTCTCTAGTGAACATAAGTCAAAATTAGTCTTGGAACTAGTCCACTCAAACCTTTGTGGACCCATGCCCACACCATCTCTAGGAGGTTTCCTTTATTAAAGTCAAAGAATCAAATGAAGTTCTATCAAAATTCAAAACCTTTAGAGCATTAGTAGAAAATTAGACAAGTAAAAGAATTAAAACATTAAGATCAGACAATTGAGGAGAATATACATCTGATATCTTCAAAAGTTTTTGTAATTCTATTGGGATTAAGAGGGAGTATACATTACATTATAATCCTCAACAAAATGGAGTCACAGAAAGGAAAAATAGAACCATCATTGAATCTACAAAAGCTATGTTACATGATCAAAATATGCATGCCTCATTTTGGGCAGAAGCTTCTAAGACTATAGTATAAATTCAAAACAGATGTCCACATTCAATTCTAAAGAATACCACATCTAAAGAAGTCTTCTCAGGGACCAAATTGGATCTAATTCATCTTATAATATTTAGATGTCCAGTATATATTCACATGCCCAAAGAAAAGAGGACTAAACTTGAACCTTCAGGGAAGAGAGGTATATTTATAGGATATAGTGAAAATTCCAAGGGTTATAGAATTTATATTCCTGGACAACACTCAGTTGAAATAAGTAGAGATGTAAATTTTGAAGAGGATTCTTCTTTAGAACTTTCAACTGGCATAGAAGATGAACCAATCTCAGATGATGAGGAAATTAGAAAAACTAAAAATTAGAGGGAACACACACTTGAAGATAGAGAACCAGATATAACTAATAGGAAGAAAAGACCATTGTGGGCAAGGAAGATGCTTGAAGAAAACAATTTGGAACCAGATGAGATCTCAAAAGAAAACAAGAGAACTTGGAATCAATCATGTTACACTACTCTTATAATTGAGCTAAACAAAACCAAACCATCAATAGCTAAAGAAGCCCTAAAGTCACAAGAGTGGAAAGATGCTATGGTAGAAGAATACAATTCCATAATTCAGAATGATGTTTGGGATATTGTAACTGAGCCTAAAGACAAAATAGTTGTATCTTCAAAATGGTTATACAAAATCAAATATGTCGCTGATGGAAGTATCGAAAAACACAAAGCTAGATTTGTTGCTCAAGCATTTTCTTAGAAAGCTAGCATTGACTATGAAGAAACTTTTGCTCTCGTAGCTCATTACACTTCTGTAAGAACAATTATTGCAATTGCAGCATCAAAAGGATGGAAGATTCATCAAACGGATGTAAAATTTGCATTCCTAAATTGGGTCATTAATGAAGAAGTCTACATAGAACAACTTGAAGGGTTCACCATAAAAGATAAAAAATTATATGTATGTAAACTCAAGAAAGCACTTTATGGTCTCAAATAGGCTCCTCAAGCTTGGTATGAAAGGATAGACAACTACCTATCCAAACTTGGATACTCAAAAAATGAATCCAACTCTAACATATACTTCAAAACCACAAATGATGAGATGGTAATACTTGTCCTATATGTTGATGACTTGCTAATAACAGGTGATGATGAATTAATTGAAAAATGTAAACAAGATCTGATAGTTGAATTTGAAATGAAAGATTTCAGGTTACTACACTACTTCTTGGGATTAGAAGTTAATTAGAAGAAAGACTACATTTTCTTACATCAAGGAAAGTACACTCAAGATATTCTAACTAGATTTAGAATGATGGATAGTAAGCCCTTATCTACTCTGATGGAAACAAACTTACACAAGCTAAAGGAATAAGCATGAAAATTTGAGGACATTGATCCTACTCTCTTCAAAAAAATAATTGGATCTCTTATGTATCTTGTGAATACCAGACCCAACATATGCTATGCTACAAATGTCCTTAGTCATTTTATGTGTAAACCTAAGAAGATTCATCTTATGGCTGCAAAACATATATTAAGATATTTGCATGGATCAATTGGCTTTGGATTAAAGTATGAAAATGTTGAGATAAATTTGGAAGGATATACTGACTTAGATTGGGTAGGTTGTTCCTCTAACTGCAAAAGCACTACATGTTGTTGCTTTAGTCTTGGGTCAGCAATGATATCTTGGTTCAGTAGAAAAAACCCAGTTGTTGCCTTGAGTTCTACTGAAGCTAAGTATGTAGCTACTTCCGTGGGAGCATGTGAAGTAGTTTGGTTAAGGAAACTATTATTTGGGCTATTTGGAAAACCTCTAAAACCAACAATGATTCATTGTGATAATCAAATTTGTATCAAGCTATCAGAAAATCTAGTTTTCCAAAATTGATCAAAGCATATCGAGACTCCCTATCACTACATAAGAGACATAGTCAACGGAGATATCATTAAATTAAGTTATATCAGTACAAATGAACAAAATATTGGTATTTTTACCAAACCTCTTGCGAAGTTGAAAATTGTGTACTTTTGAGAAAAACCTTGTATGACATTATTGTAAATGCATTTATTATAATATTCATGAATACAAATTATTTTTTCTTTGCAAGCTTGTATTGTGAAAAGTGACAACTTTTCTTGTGAAACATGACAACGTTTCATGTGTTCTAATCCTATTATAAAGTGACAACTTTATTTTAGTTGATCTGTCTTCAAACAAAAGGTTGAATTTGTATGCATGAATATGTGGCCTCTGCTAACACACACACTTCAACACGGTCATTGTATGCGGATTCATCCCGAAATGAACATTGGATTGTTCAATCCGAAAATCAACCTACAAAGCGACCTGTTGCTTTCTATCTAAAGGGAATTGCTTGTCAGATATCCTCAGATTCGAGGTGTTTAAGCAACCAGACCCTCTAAGAACGAAGGATTTGACAATGAAATTAAGCTAAGAATGAGTATGCAGATTAATCTAGAATGAAAGATGCAATGTAATCTAAGAACAAATAAAGCAAACTAGATTAAACATATGCATGATTAAACTAAGAATGAGAATGTATGCAAGAAATGTAAGTAAATGTGAGCATGAATTTCAGTAGCGATTCAATGCAAATTCTCCAAATTCATCCTCTCAAAATGAAGAGATGAGGGTCTCTTAAATAGACTTTCCTGGAATCCATCAACGGTTGAGATCGATTTCAATCAATGGTCAGGATTAAAGGTGAAGTTCAGTCATAAAGGAAGATTCCCAAATTAAAGGGAGTTAACTAATTTAATTTGAGTAAAATAAGGAGTTAACTAATTTAATTTGAGTAGAAAAAGGAGTTAACTGATTTAATTTGAGTAGAAAAAGGAGTTAACTGATTTAACTCATTTTTTATCAATAGTGAACTGGAAATTTCCCTTTTTGAACTAAAGAGAGATTTTGTTGAGATATTTAATTTAATAAAATGAGATATGCTCTCATAATTACCTTTTCTATTTAATTAAATAATCTTATTTAATTAATTAGAGACACTTTTCTTATTTAATTAAATAACTTCATTTAATTAATTAGGAATCGCTTCCCATTTAATTAAATAACTTTGTTTAATTAATTTAGAAGTAAGTACTCCATTTAATTAAATAATTTCATTTAATTAATTAAAATAGGCACATTTATTAAATTAAATAAATTTAATTCCATAATACATTAGCCTTAGAATATATTTAATTTAATTAAAGTATAAATACTTAGTAATTAAATTAAATATTAATCAAGTAGGTTTAATGCGACTAATATGAGTACGTACTATAGGAATTAAATAAGAAATATGATGAATGCATATTAGGGTCTTCTACATCTGACAATTAAGTCAAGTAGTGAGTAGCAGAATAAGAATTTGCCTAGTGACATAGGACTTAAAAATCGATCAAACATAGACCAAAATTGGTTGAGATGACAATGAGCCAATTTTGGGGTATTACATTTTGCCCCTCTTTGAATGAATGTGTGAACAACACGTTCAATTCAAAGAAAATCAGAAAGCATGATGTGAAGATGAGATTGGTTCCGAAGTTGATGACACGGAGACCAATTGATAAGATTTTAAGGACTATCTCTAGAACAGAGCTTAATCCTAAGGAATCCAAGTAGAGCACTTAGATACCTAAGATTGATAGCATCTAAAAGACTATCTTCAAAACAAAGCGTAATCTTTAAGGATCCAGATAGAACATCTAGATACCTAAAATTGATAGCATTTAGAATATTATCTCTAGAACGGAGCTTAACCTTCAAGGATCCAGATAGAACACCTAGATACCTGAGAATAATAGCATTTAGAAGACTATCTCCAGAACGGAGCTTAACCTTCAAGGATCTAGATAGAACACCTAGATACCTGAGAATAATAACATTTAGAAGACTATCTCCATAACAGAGCTTAACCTTCAAGGATCTAGATAGAACACCTAGATACCTAATATTGATAAAAGATAACAAGGTCCCATCATGAGTCATAGAATCATCCCCAGAACAAGGCTTGATCCTCAGGAGTCAGGGTTTAGACTATCCCAATACATGTCTATCAAACTCTGAGAAGATTTGTTATAAGGTTGATCAATTGATGAAAAGATAAGATAGATGGCAAAGATGCCAGATAAAAGGGAACAAGATGCCCCGAGTGATGAGATGCCCCAAGTGATAAGGACATAAGATGGGAACCAGATGCCCCAAGCAATAGGTATTCAATGATGTAATCACCCTACCCCCTTAGGAGCGAATTTGAAAGATGACACACCGGAAATATGATTTGAAGTAGTATATCATGAGATATAGAAGAAATTTGAGATTTAGCAGAAGCTAGAAGAGATCAAAACGATCTGAAGAAGATTCAGGGTTGATTTGAAATGATTGCAAAGTTGCAAAGACTGAGTTTGACCAAAAGTTGACCAGATTTAGCCACAGTTGACTTAAGTTGACTATTTTCAACATGAATTTTGAAAATATGGAGAATGTAAAGTTGAAAGGATTCCAAGAATCACAAAGTATCAGAAAGATTTGGGCTGCACAAGTGTTCGATCGTGTCGATCCCCAAAATTTTAAAATGCATTTTTGAGGCTCTTAGGTGTGTTAGATTTCAAATTTGATCCCGAAAATGGATCCAGAACAGTCCAATTAGCCAGGGGTCTAATTTTTGCGCAAATTCGGGCACTTTGAAAATTTTGGTCAACACCTATATAAGGGCTTGAAGGGTCATTTTCAATTCATTTGTGCTTATGTCTTGTAGTGATTTTGAGTTCTGATAGAGAAATGGCAGTGAATGTGAGATATCATCGTTTTGAGTGCTCTAGACAACATAGCTAGCCAGTAAACTATGGACCACCAATGAGTCATCGATTTTCCATCTTCATACTTTCATTTTTATGCATTTTGAGTTCATTTATTGCACTTTTTAGCATGTTTTAGGCTTGTCAATTCTTTCTTCACACGAGATTGATCTCTTCTCATGCGAAGATCTTCTTTCTTCACGCGAAGAAATAGGATGCATTGTTTCTTTGCGCGTGGCTGGAGAATCTTTGCGCGGGACGATTTTGGTTTCGCACGAGGATGGGGATTCTTTGCATGAGGTGATGATTCATATTTCGCATGAGAATCTCTTTCATCGCGTGAGCAGATCTATCTTTGTGCGAGGAGATCTTTTTTTGCGTGAAGGCTAGATTCTTCGTGCGAAGAAAGAATTATTTTGCGCAAAACTGGATGTCTTCGTGCGAAATTGAATGTTTTCGCACAATATTTTGCAAATCTCACATGAAATTCTGTGAGAATTTTGTTATTTCACACTTAGAAATTTGCACTTTATTTCATTTTTATGCTTTGATTTGACTTGATACTGATCATTTGTTTATCATTTTTGTTGTGCATGCAGGAGGTCTTCAAAGACGTGTCATTTAAATCTCATTATCTGCCATATGGAGAGTTATTGCAGAGTCTGGATGATGCAGATCAGGCACACATTGCCCGATTGGGTTTGTCTTCACTATGCCAGATTCCAGTCATGATGGTGAATCACGGCCTTCTCACTGCATTGGTAGAGTGTTTCCATTCGAAGATGAACACCTTTCATTTTCCAATGGGTGAGATGACCATCACACCAGAGGACTTATGGAGGATCTTGCAGATTCCTTTTCATGGCACCCGGGTGGTGTATGATACAGTGCCTCGATTAGGGACAGAGACACTATCCATTGTTTTTGAGAGAGAGCTATCGAGAGGCAGGGCCATCAGTTGGGATGAGTTGATGCATACCTATGGACCCACACACAAGTTGGCATCTGTGTTGGGTATTTTCTTGAGCTGCTTCCTGTGTCCTGACAAGGGACAGCATGGGTTGGAGCGTGGATGGGGTGTCATGCTCCGTAAGATGGTTGAGGCACCCGAGATCTTTGGTTGGGGTCAGTGCATGTTGGCCCATCTTTTTTATTAGATGCATGAGGTCATCTTCCACAAGAAGAAGACCATGGCAATGGGTGTTTATGTTCTATAGATCTGGGCCTAGGAGCATCTCCCTGTATGTAGGCTAATTTTTGAGGATTCTTGGGAGCCCATGGAGCCTTACATCTACAGATATTGAGGGCATATTACCTAGGCCCACCTGGGTAAGACTGAGCACTGGTGGACACATCTCGATGACCTGGTGTCTGTTATATGGAAACCCTAGAGAGAGACAGAGGACTAGGATGATGCCCCTAGAGAGCTGCCCTGAATGTTTAGTTCTTGACCGCTGGCAGGTAGGACGACATCAGTCATAGAGAGATTCATGATCTCATGAGTGTGGCAGCAATATGGCCGACCACAAGACATTTCAGCTGAGTATTGTGCCTATGCCAGGGTGTAGAGGGATATTGAGCAAGGATGGCCTCCACGGATGGATCCAGGATGATCCATGATAGACATTTGTAGCCTAGCTATAGTTCAGTGGGACTACCTACCGATGATAGAAGATGCTGAGATGATGCCTACATATCAGGCATTTTTTATCAGTCATCCATACCCATGTTTTACAGATCCAGTGGGGATGGCAGGGCAGGTACAGGGACAGGGAAAGGGACAAGTGCCCCAACAGTAGCAGGCACAGCCACAGTTGCCACCACAGGTCTAGCACTGGGTACAATAGATGCCTATTCCCCCACGTCACATGGGATCAGACCTAGGTGCTGGGGGCAGTGGGGCAGGACACAATTGGTGGAGGAGGTAGAGGACAGAGGAGCAAGCCCCTCAGCAGGAGGTCCCACAGCAGTAGGTGCCTTTGCCACAGGTACCTCCACCATAGTAGGCACCTGAGATGGTTGATGAGGATATGTCAGATCAGCCGGTAGGTGGGGTACAGGATGTGGTATGGTGGTACCATGAGTGGGTTCGTGCAGCCTCCTGATAGTTGGGAGAGTTGCAGATTGCATTGGCAGTCAGGGATGCGCAGCTGGCAGAGAGACAGATCGTCAGAGAGAGCATGCAGAGACTGTAGAGCGGAAGTTGGAGCTGGCACAAGATGAGATCCGTTTCTAGTTAGCTCGAGAAACATATTATTATGCTGCATACACCAGCGTCGTGCCTAACGAGACATTGCAAGTGCAACAATTTTCTCAATATGCATGAGAGTCTGGAGGCACACGACCTCCTATCAGGCCAGATATGCCACCACCACCTCCGCCACCTACTGCCCCTGCTCCTCCTGGAGGCGAGAGTTTGGGATAGAGTTAGATGCTCTGTGTCTGAGTTTTGATTTTGATCTCTGGCTATGTATTGATTGGTGTGCCAGCACCGCATGTATCATTTTTGATCGATTGCGCTCGAGTAGCGCTCATTTTTGTACTGACCCATTCTTTGATATATATATATACAAGATTTTGAGCCGAGTATTCTTGTGTACATGTCATTCTCTATTTTGTTTTTCTTTGATGTACATGAGATGTATGTTGTAGTTAGATAGAATGCATATGTATGAACTGACATCTTATGTAGTGTTGCGTATTTTTGTTTGACAGTCACAGGTATTCCATTGAGATGCGTGAATCAACAAACCAAATGCTTATGCAGCCATGGAGGAATTTGATCCATGTGGAGTATGAACAGAATTACTATCGAATTGCATGCTAATGCAAATGAAGTATGTAATGCAAGACTATGTTAAGTGCAACCCTAGGTCTGGTTACCAAGCCTCAATATTTAATCATCATCGGATATAAAATAAAGCTCATATGTTATACAACTCCCACTGACATTGTAATCATGAAAATATGAATATAACATACATTATTGAGATGTCGAGATTAAATGTAAGCATTTGAGGCACAAGAAGCCAGAATGACCAGAACATTTGTCCCTTTTAATGTAGCAAGTTAACATAAGCATCAGAGCATAAATGCTAGGATGACCTGAATGTTGCTTGCATGACAGGCACACCAAACACACGGGAGATTCCTCTTATGCTAAGTATTCAATATTCATTCTATTTGCAATGGCCCTTGCGTTCATAACCTGAGACAGAAGTGTGCTAGATATCCTTACAGTGACCCGTACATTCACTTAATAGGACAAGTATCAGTATGTACTATAGCATGAAGAGTTCACTCCAACAAACAAGGAGAAGAACCAATGTCATTGATGTATCTGTATAAAAGGAGTCGAGGTACACACAGCCATCCCATACGAGATGGAGGCTCGTATAGTGGACACTCCTCTTATAGGAATAGATCAACTTATTGGAACTAAACCGTAAACAGAAAGCAAAAAAAAAGATCATGCCCCCAGTCATTACTTCTCTAGTCAAAGATGACATCATCGAGTTGCTCGAGGAGATATGATAAAGCGAAACAAAGAAAAAAAAGAAAATGCTCAGCATATCCAAACAAGTATATCATTTTTTTTGAGTTCAATATTTTGGGATTGATGTCAAGTGTCAATGTCTAGAACATGTAAGAAAAAAATCTCTTCAGTAGGCTGACAACAGTAGGCAGACACAGTCAGAATGATTGGTGACTGAGGTCAAAGAAAAATCTTCATGATGAAGAACCTAAGAAGGACTATGCAATAGTAGACAGACATAGCCAGGAAGACTGGTGACTGACACAAAAGAGATCTTCCATAAAAGAATCTTGAGACATGACCCAAGCAACGGTAGGCAGACACAGCTAAAACAACTGGTGACCATTGCGAAAGAGATTCTATGAGGAGAATCTCGAAAAGAGTGACACTAGTGATAGTAGGCAGACGCAGTCAGAACGATTGGTGACTGTCACGAAGGAGATTCTATGAGGAGAATCTCAAAAAGAGTGATACTGGCGATAGTAGGCAGATGCAGTCAGAACGACTGGTCATTGTCGCGAAGGAGATTCTATGAGGAGAATCTCGAAAAGAGTGAGACTGGTGACAGTAGGTAGATGCAGTCAGAATGACTATGACTGTCGCGAAGGAGATTCTATGAGGAGAATCTCAAAAAGAGTGACACTAAGGGGGAATGCCCCCAAGCTGTGACAAGACTCAATCCATGGATACATGAGCAGGGAGCATGAAAGTGACTATATAGAATAGCCAGAAGATGCGCTGCAAGATGGAGCATTGGGAACAAGAGTTGCCTATTTACCAGGTTTTCACCTTCTTGGCAAGTTGTCTCTTCCTTTTGCTACCATGATGCTTGTTTCCAGGTTTTCACCAATGGCACTTTTCTATTTTTCAATTTTTTTTTTAAATTTTTTTTTAAAAACTTTTTTTGGGTGTTACTAAGGCACCTATTGCTAGGTTTTCACTAGGGTAACAATTTTTTCAGGACTTTTTCTGATTTTTAGATTTATTTTTTCAGAAAATTTAAATATGTATAGAGAGCTTGCTGAGATTGAATCAACTGTAAAACCGTTTTAGTTGGAGAGTGTTCATAGGCTCTTTAAGCACTTCTCCTTCGGTTGTGGAAAGCTGATAGGTGCTAGATCCATATACTGCAGTAATGATGTAAGGACCTAGCCAGTTTGGTTCAAACTTTCCCTTTTGCATTCGTTGTTGTTGATTCTTAGGGTTCTCTCTCAGGACGAGATCACCCAGGTGGAAGTCACGTGGCCTAATTCTCCTATTGTAGCTTCGTGCCATTCTTTCTTGATATGCTCATAGATGATCACAGGCCACTTGTCGTCGTTCATCTAGCAACACAAGCTCTTGAAGTTGAGCTATCTTATAGTCATCATCAGTGATAAGACCTTTCATGGAGATTCTCAAAGTAGGAATCTCAACCTCTATTGGAAGTACAACATCTGCCCCATATACCAACACAAAAGGAGTCGTTCCCGTTGGAGTTCTAATGCTTGTTCTATATTCCCACAGGGCTGGATTGATCTGGAGATGCCAGTCTCTCCCTGACTTACTAACTGTGTGATGAAGAATTTTGAGGATCGCCTTATTGGATGCCTCAGCTTGGCCATTACCCTGAGGGTAATAAATGGAAGACCAATGTTGTGTGATCTTGAATTTCTTGCATAGTTCCTTAAGGTCTTTATTTTTGAACTTTCCTCCATTTTCAGTAATGATTGAGGACAGTATACCATATCTACAAATGATGTAGTTGGTGATAAAAAGTGCTACATTTTTTCCATCAGCAATTGTGAGAGGGACTCCCTCTACCCATTTCGTGAAATAATATGTAGTGGTGATAATGAACTTATGTCCATTAGAAGAGGTTGGGTGAATTTTTCCCACCAAGTCAAAGGCCCATTGTTGAAATGGCCATGTTGTAGTAGAGGGAATCAGCTCTCTGGCTGGAGCGTGAATGAGATTCCCGTGTAGTTGACACTGCTTGCAGGACCTAGCATATTTAACAGCTTCTTGCTCCATTCTAGGCCAGTAGTAACCGGCATGAAGGATTTTGCGAGCTAGTGTTAGGCCATTGGAATGAGATTCGCAAATGCCTTTTTGAATGTCAATTAGTGTTCATTTGGACTCGTCGGGTTCTAAACACCTAAGGAGTGTTCCGTCGAGACCTCTCCTATATAGATCGTCAGCAATAATGACATAATGTGAAGCGTTACGGATTAGGTAACATTTCTCATTTCGGGTCAGACCTTCTGAAATGGTTTGATTATGAAGGTAGGAATAGATGTGATGGTAGCGGGATGATTCTTGTCCTATAATAGAATAGATCATCTTGGAATCAGGTGTGTCATAGGTTGGGTAGTGTAATGCTTCCACCAAGAACTCGTGTCGTAGATCACTTTTTGGCATTTGTAGAAGGGAGGCCAGAGTGGCCATGGCGTCAGCTGCTTTATTATCTGTGCGTGGAACTTGTTGGAAGGTGATGTGTGCAAAATATTTCATCAAGTCATCAACCATTCATTTGTAATGAATTAGTTTTTCATCCTTTGTTTGATACACATCATTTACTTGGTTGATGACAAGCTGAGAGTCACTGAAGACATCCAACTGATCTACTCTCTATTCAGCTGCAATTTTCATACCATTGATCAAAGCTTCATATTCAGCAATGTTATTTGTACAAGGAAATAGAATCTTGTATGCTTTAGGCAATGAGTATCTCTGTGGTGTAATGAAAAGTAATCCAGCACCTGATCCTTGTTGTCTGAAGGACCCATCGAAGAACATAACCCATGTATGGTGAGTGAGTGTTAGAATTGACTCATCTCAAAAATTAATGCTTATTGGTAGAAGACTCTGTATGGGTGCCTCGGCCAGCTGGTCTGCAATTGCCTGTCCCTTTATAGCTTTGCATTCAACATATTAGATATCAAACTCACTTACTATCATGACCCATTTAGCCAATCTTCCTGTGAGAGCTACCTTACTGAGAAAGTACTTTAATGGATCTATTTTAGCCACAAGCCATGTAGTGTGGGAAAGCATGTAGTGTCTCAACTTTTGGGAAGCAAAGACAACTGCCAAGAAAGCTTTCTCAATAATGTTGTAGTTTTTCTCATAAGAGACCAATATTTGGCTTAAGTAATAAATAGCTCTTTCTTTGTTGTCATTTTCTTCCTGAGCCAACAGGATTCCCAAAGATGTTTCAGTGGCTGAAATGTATAAAAGCAAAGGCTTCCCATGCATAGGAGGCATAAGGATTGGTGGATTGACAAGATACTATTTAATCTGTGTTAAGCTTTGCTCACAATCCTGGCTCCAATTGAATTTCACACCCTTATGTAAGGTCTTTGTGAAGGGTTGTGATTTATCCGCCAATTGTGAAATAAACCTACGAATAGATTGAAGCCTTCTCTATAGTCCTCTCATCTAACTGATATATCCTAATAGTTTTCCTGATGTGACACCAAATGCGCATTTCTTAGGATTGAGCCTAAGACTAAATTTTTCCATATGATCTAGGATGGGTCCCAAATCGTGCCAATGAGTATTGCATTTAGCGCTTTTGACCAAGGTATCATCAACATAGTCCTCCATGGTTCTATGCATCATGTCATGGAAAATTGTAGTAACAGCTCGCTGATATGTAGCTCCAACATTCTTTAAACCAAATGGCATCACATTCCAACAAAAGGTTCCCCATGCACATGTGAAAGCTATTTTCTCTTGATCTTTTGGCGCAATTTTTATCTGATTGTATCCAAAAAAACCATCCATAAGTGAGTACATCTCATAGCCAGCCGTCATGTCCATGATCATATCAATATTAGGGAGGGAAAAGTCGTCTTTAGGACATGCCAAGTTAAGATCACAAAAGTCTGTACAAACTTTGATAGACTTATCGTGCTTGGACACAAGGACAATATTGGATATCCATTCAGCATAATCAATTGCACGAATGAAACCAACCTTCAAAAGTTTCTCCAATTCGGCTTTGACTAGCAATGCAACATGAGGATGCATTTTCTAAAGCTTCTATTTAACTGGTTTGATGCCTGGTGCTATGGACAAGTGATGCATGATAACATCAGGATCCAATCCTGCAATGTCAGAATATGTCCAGGAAAAATTTATTTTCTTTTCCTTGATAAAGGAAATGAATTGTTCCTTTTTTTCAATTGACAATGACTGAGCCAGATGTATCACATGAGGATGTTCTTCTGTGCCCAGGTTAATCGGCTGTGTTGGCTCTATTAACACTGATTATCTCTCTTGGAAGTGACTAGGAAGGACATCAAATATCTCATCCACAGGTGCCTCAGAGAGGTTTTCACCCTTGGATACGTCTTTTTTTTTTATTTTTTTGGGATCCGATACTACCACAATGTGGTTTTCACCTTCGGACCTCTTGCATTTTTTCTTTTTAATTATGTGACTGAGATATTTGATGTCAACCTCAGTCATGTTGACGCTCTGCTCATTGGTGGAAGACGTTACAGGTTTGATAGCGTTTAGGTAATAGGCAAGAGCATAGTCATTTTGGAATGTGGGGACCTTGTTAGATGCATTGGGGTTCCAATCTATAAGCTCAAGATGTGCGAGTGAGAGAGTAGTGATTGGTTCAATTACGTTCACAGTATAGTCATTAAATGCGTGGACCAAAAATTTGAGACCTACGGCGACCTCACCCACGGGTGTATTCAAACACCTCAGAGTACGAATGTTAGTAATTGATGACTCTAGGACACTAGTTGGATCAAACCCCTGTGACCTATCCCTAGACATTTCACTCACTTTGATTTGATTTTCATAGACATGCACTTGGTCAATGTCTTTATCAGTAGTCGCTTCTAAAATATTTTCAAATTCATATTCATGAGAATCGGTGCTACATGGTGAGAGACTATAGAACTCCCCAACAGTGATAGGGACATACTCTCCTTCAGCCTCTGGATTCTTACACAAATACTCAATATGGCATGACTGACTAGATTCTCCCTTTTCTGAATGATATTTGAGTTGCTCAGCATTGTCCTCAATAGAATCACTAGTATCATCCACAGTGCTAACACGTGGCACAAAGTCATTTGGCTCAGCAAAGAATTTAGCAAGATCATAAGGAATAGGATGAGGGTAAGAATCCTCATCATCAGATTCTTCCTCTCGAGTACCTGACTCAGATTCTGACTCATTTTCAGATGAACTCTCAGGTACGGATATGAATTTATTGGATCCCAAATGGAAAGGGACCTTCTTAAACCCTAGGCTAGTTGTGTCACTATTGCTTCGAGCTGTTGCTTTGATAGGATCTATTAAACCATTGTTATTGCACCCAATAGGGCTGGTTCCCTTGTAACCAAAATGCTTCATAAGCTTAAGACCAGGCCCATACTTCTTAGGAGTGATTTCTCGAGCTTGTTTTGTTAGATCTACTGGAGCCTCTTCTTTGTAAAGCCATGCAGAAATGGCTTTGTTTTCGCTTTCATCTTCTAAGGGAACTGTAGCTTTGACAAAAGAGCCATTAAACTTGGTCTGAGGTGTCAACACGAATGGCTTGTTTGCTTCTGAGGGTCTCCCAAAATGTCGAGGGGACTCTGGAATAGATGTTAATGATAGCACCAGTTCCATTTGGTACTCTCCCATACCAATTTCTTTCAATTTAAATGACTGCTCAATTTGTTTCAACTTATTGTTGTGACAATCAGTAGACTCACGGTTAGCAGGGACGAAAGAATCAGCAGCTTTGAGCATATTGCAAGTGTAGCTAGTAGTGGCAGGAATAGTAACTTCGGAGCCATGAAATGGGAATTTAATGCATTGGTAGTATGTGGATGTCACAACATGCATCTCATGTATCCATGTTCATCCCAACAGAATGTTGTAGGCTAAGAGAATGTCAAGCACCTGACAGGTGACATCCCTTTCGATAGGACCGACATGAATTGGTAAAGTCACAAGACCTAGTGACTTTCATTCTACTTCATCGTACGCTTTAATATTGATCTTTCATTGAGGATCAACGGAGTCCTCAAAATAATCCAATTGTCTAAGCAGAGCAATAGAAACAATATTTAGGCCAGCGCCATTATCAATGAGTACCCAACAAACACGTGTTTGGTGGATCATGACCTCAATATGTAGAGCTTGATTGTGTGGGTGATTCAATGAGTTGTCATCCTCCTCGGAGAAGGTCATAAGATGAGGTGAGGTCAAGTGAACTACCTTGGATTGAAATCGCTCAAGATCAAGATCTTGAGGAATGTTTGCCTCAGTGAGGGCTTTGTCCAGAATTTTCCTATGAGTAGGTGAGATTTTAAGTAGCTCAAATATAGAAATGTGAGCATTGGTTCATTTCAATTAATCCAAAACACTATAACTGGTTGCAGTTAAGTTTATCTTGTGTTTTGCACCTTTACCGGATGGACCAGCAAGGGCTTTGTCCTTGTGTTGTTCAAGATTTGAAGTAGGAGGTGTAAGGCCTTTGAGCACCAATTTTGCATGAGAGCGAGTAACAGCGTTAGCATAGTGTTGCGAAGATGCATTATCCATGTTATTGGAAGTACAGCCTCTCAAGAAAAATGGTGTCTTGGGTTTATCATTATCTTGCTTCCCCTTTATAGTAATAATGTCGCAGTATTCAAAATCTATAGGTCCAACCATGTGAATGACATTGTCATCATTGGAATACGTATAGTTGACCTTATTGTAGGGTTTTGGTTTTGAAGTCTCTCCTTTTTCATAAGCTGGGAAAGGCTCTTTGAATGCCTTGTGATCCAAGTTTTTGTTATGTCCATCTACCACAAGTTCACCAGCATCAATCATGTCCTGGACTTTATGACACAAGTTTATACAGTTGCTGGTTTTGTGTCCCTTGTTTTGGTGATACTCACAAAATGAGGTCTCATTCCACCATGGTGGACGTGGTTGTGGATCATAGGGACAAGGGTTATCCATTGGTGAGATAAGCTTGTGTTGTAGCAATGTTTTGTAAACCACATCCAAAAGTTCTCCTAAAGGCATATACTCTCGCTTGGGTCATGCTGCCAATGAGTTTCTCGATTTGTTCCTAGATGCCTTATTGTCAGGAGGAGGCTTCTCAGCATTTTTGGCCACTTTGAGGCAATCTGTGAGATTAAATGATGATTTAGTAGGTTTTGGTGTGACATTATCAACAACCCCATCGTGTACAATTTCTCGATTCTTGTTGACATGTTTGGTTTTATTCCTATTTGAAGTGGAACCTTGTTTTGAGTCTCTCTGAAGAGTGAGCTCAACTTTCTTGACCATAAATTCCTCAATACGGATAGCCTGTGTAATCATGTCTTCAAAGGTACGTGGACCTTGTAGTTGGACTCTATACTCGAATTCAGGTAAGAGGTTATCAGTGAAAATGTCAAGCTTCTCCGTTTCTGGGATTTTACGAGAATACTTAGTGTAGAGTTGTCTCCACCGTTGGAGGAAAGTGAGAAAAGGCTCACCAACATTTTGTTTAAGGTTGCATAGATCTCGAATATTTACAAGATGTTGAATGTTATGAGAATATTGCTGAACAAATGAATTAGAAATTTTGTCAAATGTCTTGATACTAGGAGGTAAATGTGAGAACCACTCCAAAGCCTAACCACCTAGGCTTCTAGGGAATAAATGCATGAGGTACGTTTGATTATGTATAAACTCCATAGACAAAGCACCAAATTCTTGCAAGTGATCTTGGGGATCAGTAGTACCAAAGTACTTGTCATATCTAGGTAGTTCTATGCCTCGTGGGAAAAGTGACATGTTTATACTTTTGTCAAAGGGGAATGAACAAAGAGCATCCAATGTGTATGTCTTTTTGGATTTCTCTTTCTCATGCATCATCTGAGCCAATTGGTCTTGCATAATTTTTAGTTGTTTTTGGTGTTTACCGGTCTCAGTTTCTTCTTCACATGTGATAATGGTCTCCACATTGAAATGCGTGGGCAGTTTAGCTCCCTCTTAGGCAAGTTTGAGAAAGTACTTTTCTTTCTCTTCGTTCAGTAGGATTCCCATCACCTTCTGAAAGTTTTTGTCTCTTCGACATTTTTCTATGTGTTTAGGAAGGATTTCCACCTCTTCTTGTTCTTCATCAGTGTCATCTTCTTTCTCTTTCTCCTTGTCATCCCTAGGTTGTTTTTGATATCAACTATGACTACCCCGTTCAGGTTCACGACTAGTCATTATAGGAACTTGTTCAGTTTCTGTATGTTGTGTTTCAAAAGGGTCCATGGAGAAAGGATCATACATTGTGTTTGGGAATGCAGGACTTCTACCTATCTCAATATCCTCTTGGTAAAAAGGATTTCTAATTTGTTGCAAATTGGAAAATGTTCGTTGAACTTGAGATGACCTTGCAGGTGAGGAGGACTGTAAAGATGCCTCACTAGCCAAAATGGATACAGATTGCGTAGCGAAAGATAAGCTACCTCTACCGTGATTATGACCCCTAGCACGACCACGTCTAATGTTATCAAGATAAAACACGTTGCCGCTTTTGGTTATGATAGTCATAGGCAAGGACAAGAAGCTAGAACCTGGACAAGGACTATACTAAAACTGAGTCTCAAAAAGGACAAGATAATAGCAAGAATGTTGTTCACTAAGGAACAAATGGTCTGATTTAAAGGCTAGAACAGCTAGAGATTATGACCACTACGACACAAAGTATGACAAGCATTAAAATGAGGACCAAAATTACTTATGAGACGAGACTAGTCAAGGTATAAGACACAAGTCTTCGGCTAAGTGAAGTGTCACTATTTCAAGGCTGTTTGCAAATAGAGAGTGATAAACGGATGCAAAAAAAGGATAGCATATAGGCCACAGATAGCTAGAACAAACCCAAATTGTTAATGCTAATACAAAGTCTCACGCGAAAAACCTTTATAGGTCACGTGAAGATGTTTTACGGGCCATGCGAAGATGTTTCTGTCTCACATGAAGGTGAGTAACAGTTTTTAATTTCGTGTGAGAATGTTTATCAGATCACGTGAAGGCGAACAACAAAAAATTTAATTTCGCGCGAGGACAAAATGGCTTCGCGCGAGAGCTAGATGATTTCGCGTGAGACCCAAATGATTTCGCGCAAAAGGACAGAACAGTTTCACAACAGCGGCTGATTTTGACAAAATTTTTAATCATTCCAATAACCAAGCAGATAAACAGGCACATAGAACAACAAGCAAGTGATTTCAAGTACGTCTAAAAACAATGAGCAAGGGCAAAAGCAACCTTGCGCATGAACAATCAAGTGACTTAGTTTGTGCTAATCCCTAGGAGAGTTATTTGTGTACATTTTTAAAGAGTTTTGCAATTACGCATACATCTCTAGAAAATAAAAGTTGGCTTCTCTAAGGTATTTAGTAATGGTTTGACTCTGCAACTTTTATGACTCACAGGGGTGACCTCCAATCCTGGCGCACTGAGGTTTTGACACAGTCCGAGAACTCAATCTTTAAGAGTTGCTAGGGAGATCTGACAACCCACAATGAACCACACCCATGGAGATTTCTTCCACAAGGACATTTATATAGTGGTTGTCACTACCATGGCGAAAATGGCCATTACCACTTGAGGTTTCGTCAATGCAGTTTTCCCTGTAGAGGGATTGTCTGCTACGGTTAACCCTCTCTAAAGGTGACCGACTCACAATAGTATACCACAAGGGGACTTAGCTTCCAGATTCAAGGTTTTGACACCTTTTCACCTTTAGCCCAATCAAAATAGATAGATTAATCCGACACGCTAAACTAAGATTATCTCTTAAAGATCTATGATATCATCTTCCTGTGATCTATCAACCTCTCTAGAGAAAGGATGCCTTAATCAACAAGTCAAAAATTCATCTATCTACGAGATGCTCAAAGTATCCTCCCCACCTACAAGGAATCCATCTTAGAGAGGAGTTTCACTAAGAACCCACTCCCTCAAGATCCACGAATAGTGTTCATGGGGGCTTAATTACTATGTGTGTACAGATGTTAATTTCTGAAAGAAAATCTATCCAAAAGCAATCAAAGAGCACAAGGTGGTACACTTAACGCTTTAACTAATGTGAGGTGAGTCCAAAGATGTGGAACATTTAACCCCTCACACAAGCTAACGCGAGTCCACAACTCATAAACTAGTGAGTTCTAGAAAGCACAAAAGGGTTGCCTAGTGGAGCATTTAACGCTTCTGTCCTGTAGACCCCTCCCCTTTAACGTGGTGTTGATCTTGCAACCATAGGGTGGAACGAGGGGCCGGCAGATTAGCGAGCCCAATAACCCAAAATAGCTATCTAAATCTAACCAAGTTCCTAAGCCTGCTAAATGAATACTAACAAAGATCACACCCTAGTATCAATTTATGCATGTGTTGTAAAATGAGAATACAGAAGGAAACACACACAAGCTCAACACGAAAGATGTTTTTTTTAGATCCAAATGAAGTGTTATCAGCTGAGGAAGGTTACCTGGTGATCCTCACAACACGCTTAGTAGATTTTACCTATTTTTAGTGACTTCATCACGCTTTTCCCATTATCTCACAAATCGCTGTTATGCTGTCCCAAAAAAATTAGAAAACACAAAAACATGAGAAACTGCGAATAGCCAGTAGAAAAACCAAAAAACACAAAAATCAATGCAAAAAAATGCCTCTGTCAGTAGAGTTTCGCGCGAAATTCCTGATAGCCCATGCGAAGAAGTTTTATGGCCCGCGTGAAATTAAATTCGGCTCGTGTGAAATTAAATTAGACTCGCATGAAGAAACAGGTCTCGTGCGAAGTTTTGCATGCCAAAGAACTTTCTCGCGTGATGCGAAAAGAATCTTCGTGTGAAGATTCTGGATCCTCACACGAAAATGAACAATCTCACGCAAAGATTCTCAAATCTGTACAGAACTGTATGGATAGAAAACATGAAAATGATTTTAAAAATGTAGAAAGAGGCCAAAAAGGTTGATTTTCTCAACCCCACAGTGGGCGCCAAAAATGTATGCGTCAATATGTGGCCTCTGCTAACACACACACTTCAACACAGTCATTGTATGTGAATTCATCCTGAAATGAACATTGGATTGTTCATCCGAAAATCAACCTACAAAGCGACCTGTTGCCTTCTATCTAAAGGGAATTTCTTGTCAGATATCCTCAGATTCGAGGTGTTTAAGCAACTAGACCCTCTAAGAACGAAGGATTTGACAATGAAATTAAGCTAAGAATGAGTATGCAGATTAATCTAGAATGAAAGATGCAATGTAATCTAAGAACAAATAAAGCAAACTAGATTAAACATATGCATGATTAAACTAAAATGAGATTAAACTAAGAATGAGAATGTATGCAAGAAATGTAAGTAAATGTGAGCATGAATTTCAATAGCGATTCAATGAAAATTCTCCAAATTCATCCTCTCAAAATGAAGAGATGAGGGTCTCTTAAATAGACTTTCCTGGAATCCATCAACGGTTGAGATCAATTTCAATCAATGGTCAGGATTAAAGGTGAAGTTCAGTCATAAAGGAAGATTCCCAAATTAAAGGGAGTTAATTGATTTAATTTGAGTAAAATAAGGAGTTAACTGATTTAATTTGAGTAGAAAAAGGAGTTAACTCATTTAACTCATTTTTTATCAATAGTGAACTGGAAATTTCCCTTTTTGAACTGAAGAGAGATTTTGTTGAGATATTTAATTTAATAAAATGAGATATGCTCTCATAATTACCTTTTCTATTTAATTAAATAACTTCATTTAATTAATTAGGAATGGCTTCCCATTTAATTAAATAACTTTGTTTAATTAATTTAGAAGTAAGTACTCCATTTAATTAAATAATTTTGTTTAATTAATTAAAATAGGCACATTTATTAAATTAAATAAATTTAATTCCATAATACATTAGCCTTAGGATATAATTTAATTTAATTAAAGTATAAATACTTAGTAATTAAATTAAATATTAATCAAGTAGGTTTAATGCGACTAATATGAGTACGTACTATAGGAATTAAATAAGAAATATGATGAATGCATATTAGGGTCTTCTGCATCTGACAATTAAGTCAAGTAGCGAGTAGCAGAATAAGAATTTTCCTAGTGACATAGGACTTAAAAACCGATCAAAAATAGACCAGAATTGGTTGAGATGGCAGTGAGCCAATTTTGGGGTATTACAAAATTTAGCATTATCATTATTCTTTGGGTCTGATTTTTTCAGACACATTGATAACCTTCATGGGTCTTTGGGTGATTTTTGGACACCATGAAAACCTATTGTTTTGAAGTTAGGGTTATCCTTGTTCTTCGGGCCAAATTTTTCCAAACACATTGATAACATTCATGGGTCTTTGGGTGATTTACTGGACATTGTGAAAGTCCATTATGTTTTTTTCTTTGTTCTCTCTTAATTTAAAACATAATGATGATAACACCTTATTGTGTGAGTTAAACTTGTTTCAATTTCCCTTGCTATAGAGGGAGTGTTAAGAATGCTAGCTTGTGGGAAATTGTATCTATATTTTTGTGCCCAATGTCTTTACCTAAGTTCTATATTATATATTTGATTCATTAATTATATATATATATATACACACACATACATATAATATTATATATATACATATCTTATTATTACACACACATATATAATACTACACACACACACACACACACACACACACACACATATATAAGATTATATATTGAGAATCCAATA
Organism: Cupressus sempervirens; assembly: GCA_028749045.1. Lineage (NCBI taxonomy): Eukaryota > Viridiplantae > Streptophyta > Pinopsida > Cupressales > Cupressaceae > Cupressus > Cupressus sempervirens. The sequence goes on along the minus strand of CM053791.1, from coordinate 255,564,971 downwards.
AAGTAATATTATATTGCATTGACTTAAACATTTGACAACATCTTATACTTACGTAAGGATTAGACAGCACCTTATATATTACGTAAGGGTGTTATTGACAAATATTAATCACCTTCTTACAATGTTGTTTAAACCATCATAACTCCTTCCTTCGGTTGTGTCTATTATGGTCAGTGCATTGAGAACAAACCATCATAACTATCCATCATGATAGTTCACTTCAATATTCATATATATATATTCTAATCTGTGATGGGAAGTAGATCAATCAATATGGAAATCTTACTCTCACATTATCAGTCTAAATTATATTTTAGTTTTTGTTCTTCCTTTGAGTACATTATCTCATTCAACTATAATCATCAAGAAATAAGAATATAAACAGTACCACTGTAATTCAACTTCTGCATTATCAAGATATATTGGAATTGAGATTTACACCAATAAGAATATCTTAGCATATTAAACTTTACACTTAGGACCTCTCATTGAGGGAGAAAATGAGGCTGGACAATTGAATTTAGCTAGTGAACTCATCCCTACTATTGAATAAGATAAAGGTTATACACCTGAACAATAGGTGATTGTTATTCTAGAATGGAAAACTAATGAAGAGAAAAGGACACAAGATGTGGAGCCTAAAGGAGTTAAGGAGAAATAGAGATAAAGTGTAGAGATTACCACACAAAGTCTACAATTATCTATGTTGAGCTCCAATACCCTGGATTCAAAGGGGAAAAGAATAAAGAAAAGAAAGACCAAATCTCCTAGAGGAATACAAGGTAAACCTATTACACTTGATGAAGTTATTATGATTACAAAATGGGACACAAACAATTTAACATATGATCACATGGTTACACTTCGAGAGCTATTGTCCAAGAAGACAAAGAAGGAAGATATGAGAAGGGAGTATCAAAATAAGCAAGTTCTACATGAAATCAGAGACATATTTCTTGAAACTATTGATGTAGAGAACTTGGATGATCAAGCCCCTATAATGATACAATTTATTTAGATCATTGAGAAAATTAATGACCCAGTTATTGATGCTAATGAAAATTTATTGGAATGGTTAGAAAAGAAAGTCATGGCGAAAGTGGCAATAGAGATTGTTGTGGGGTAGGTAGAACTTTCCCATCTTGTAAACAATTTGGAAAGTGTAGTCAAGAATGTGCATACAATGTTCAAGAAATTGTGTGATGTTTCATATTTCACAAAGTAAGTGCAGACAAGTATAGATAAACTTGAGGCAAATTTGACATATTGTGCACATACATTGAGCATGGATGCAAGTTCAAGTTCTATTCATTTTTCTAAATTGGGATTCATGGAAGGAAGGAAAGCATAATTAAAGGTTAAAGATAGTAGAATCAGAGCTAAGCTCATTTCTATTTTGGTCATGTTGACACCTCATTTAGAGGTTATGCAAATACATTTAAAGAATGCTAAGGAATTAGTGTAGAGAGATCCAAATCTTTCTATTGTGGATAATTTGGTGGATCTTGTTGCTAAGTTAGAAATTGAAATTTGAACACTTGAATCCTTAAGGACAAGCTGGGATAATGCATTAGCCATGATTTTGCAAATTCACAAAACACTTTTGGACAAGTATGGTTTGACCCCTACTCCCCAACAACAACCATGACAAAAACAAGGGGGAAATTATGTTGATCAAGATAAAGGAAAGGACATAATGGTGGTGCTCATGTATATACCAAGGAATAGAGTAAGAGGATGTCAAGATGGCATGGAGCATGTCCCTAGGGGGAGTTTTGGAGTTTTGAAATTTTGAAATTTTGTTATGACTGAACTGTTGATCATGCTAAGTATTTTTTCCACTAATGCCAAAGGGGGAGATTGTTTTTCCCTAAGAAAAAGTTATCTATTAGTGTCAAATACTTAGTCATTCACAAGGGAGGATTGGTCAGTCATCATTGTAACCAATTCATCGAATATAGGTTGAGTAATGTAATAAAGACTTGTACATATTTTAGTTTAGTATCAAGAAGTTTTTACTATTGAGCAAGTGAGAGGTCACTAGTCACTATAGTATAAGCTGAGTTGGTCAAGAGTTAGTATATATTTCGAGTGCATACATATGATGAGTGTAATAGAGACCAAGTATTACAATGTATGGCGAGTAGAGTTGAAGTCGAGCGACAACATGCAAAATAAACAGGGTTGAGTATTATTAAGCTATTCGTGTCGAGTAAGACAGTTTGATATATTTGTTTGGAATGACACCAAATCTTATGTGAATCATTTTTTCCAAGTTGGAAGTGTATTTCTATGATCAAAAAGTTGGTTAAAGAGGTAATTACACCTTTAATTACAGATCATTAACCCCTATGTAGAGAGATTAGCCAATCAAAAAATCATAAGGACTAAGCAAAAAAAGGGATGAATATTGATCATTGATTATGATCTAGAAGCTTTACCAAATTACTACTTAAGGAAGTATTTAGACCTAATTCATGTGTGTGTAATTAAGAGTTTGGATGCAAATGAAATTAAAGGTGAATTGGGTAGAGCGATCGAGTAGTGCAATGAATAGTTAAGAGCAGAGTCATTGAAGATCTATCATAGAGAGGTGATATATTGTTCAATAGAGGAGATTTTTCATCAACATTGAAGTGAAAATTGGAGGATCGGGTACTCATACATTTTAACAAGTGTTTCAGGGTAAATCTCTTAATAAAGTGGTTTTAACAGGACTTTGTAAATCTCTTAACAAAGTACTCACTTAGTTGTGAAGCTAAATCCTTTAATCAAGGTAGACCTAATAGTCTTGTATGCTCTTAATAGAGTAGATCATCAGAATTGATCAAACATTGTGGCTTCAATAGGCACACTTTATTGCTACAATAGTGAAGATATTTGTGGGTTTCATCCCCACCACACTTTTACCTTCACTTTGGAGGCTTTCTGCATTACCAAGTCTTTGTGTCAAGTGTTTTACCTATTTTTGAGTTTTGTTCATGCAATTAGATGCTAGATATTATATTATATTGCAATGACTATTTGATTTGGTATAATGTTGAATTGAGATGAGGATTAATGATGAAGATATCAAAAATGGTTCATGTTTGAAGTGTTAATTTTTTATAGATCCCGATCCCCCCCCCCCCCCCCTTCCCCACCACCCTCCCTCCTCCCCTTCCTCTTAGTATCTTACTTTTCCTATTAGATTTCCAACAACTATGAAGATTTTTGTGAGTTATCAAGGACTTAAGTGATGCTCTCAGGAAGAAATAGAGATGAGATGAATAGATGGGTTTGATGGGTGAATTGATCATTTTTATGGCCAAGATTATTTAATTTTTGAATTGTTATGTTTAGGTTTGACCTTGTATATTTTAAATTTGGGTTTGACACAATTGTTGGAAAAAATTAGTTAGAAGGCCACCTTGATCTAAGGTATTGGGAAAACATTTTAATGACTTAAAAAAGAAATGGTTATAAATGAATGGTGAAGTCAATTTTTTGTGTGATTGTTAAATTTGTAATTTCTCAGTTGGTTTGTTTGATGTAGAAACTAAAGCATGGTAGATATTGAACTAGATATGTTAGATAGTAAGTATCATAAATAGGTCATTTCATCTTGGTTTCATCTCAAGGAAAATCCTAATAAGTTCACAAATTTTATCCTCTAGCTAAGTCACTCCTAACAAGGAGAGCATGGCTTCTAATTGCATCTATCAATTAAATTTAACTAGATAGCTCTCCAGAGTATGAAATCCTCTAACAAGGTATTCTTAACACAACTTTGATTCTAATTTTAAATTAGGTAATGATACACTTAATCAGGTATACCTTGAAAGGGTGTTTGTAGTTGCTTGCAATAGAGCATATTTCATCATGTAGTAGTAAAATATTGTGGGAATTACTCACACATGTGGTTTTCACCCCCTAATAAGGGTTTTGACAGTAAAAGTCTTGTGTCAAGTGTTCTATTTGTGTGAGTGCTTTGTGTGATCAATTTCTATGTGATATTTTCCTTTGCATGCTTGTTATTGTTAAAGGTGTTTGAGAAGAGTTTCAATTTTTTTACTATACTAATTAAACCAACCCATAGCTTCCTTTAGGAATACTGCATATGAAAAAAAGAAAATAAAATTCATTAAAAGTATCACACAATACTATCTAAGAGTCTAGCTCAAATTAAAAGTCTAGACACATGATAGGATGTGGACATGATAAGCACTAAACTTGTCATATTTTTTCATCTAGTGCAATTGACATGGTGAGTTGTCTTCATACATAGAGGTGAAATAGAAGATAAAATGAATATATATTTTCCTTATATGGGCATTGTAGGTTTTCCACTTTGGTAGAACAATTTTCTCATATGTTGGCATCTTGAAAACCTATGTAAGCCATTAATAAATGATGGCTTCTTATAACAAGTTAGTGATAGGTTGGAAAAATGCTAGAAGGCAACCTAGATCATGATGTGTTGCAATGAAATCACTTACCTATAGTAATTTATGTTGGATTCTTGTACAAAAGTGTATGTGAACCCTATCAAGAACCTACAAATAGTTTGGTTCTTCAACATTCAATAAAAATGTAAAAATAACACGTGATAAATTATATCTGTTCTATTGAACAAATACAATATGGTGAGATTTCTATGTCAAATATTTTTTGGTTGAGAAAGTGTTCTTAATATTTTTGACATTTGAATTCTTATATCGTCATATGTGAAAAATTTTGTGATAATTGTAAATCCTATAAGAGAAAAATTCATACCTATTATTTGTAAAAATCAACCCTAGGTTTAAGGTATATGAGATGGGTCAGAAAATGATATACAAATGTGATTTACATAAGGAAAATTTCTTAGAAAATGTTACAAAATGAATTGCACAACCCCCTCTTTTTTCTTTGTCTAGAGGTTATTTTTAACTTGTAAATCTCTATAAATTGTGCATCTTCTATTTGGGTTATGGAAATTGAGGAAATGCAACAATAGGTTATGCCCTAAAATGTTCTAGCAAAATGGGGAATAAAATTGGAGCATGCCAAATATTAAGAGGCTACCATTTATTACATGTATCTAACTTAATTTGCATCAACACAAAAAATTGTTACTTTACAAAAATATTTTTGTTTCTTGAAAATGAGGAGATGATGTTGTAGATGGGCTTCATGTAACCTATATAGTTATACAATACATTTGTAAGTATCTAGAAGTTTGAAAATAAACCTATCAAAGTTTGGATTCTTTTCCCTTACATGCTTAGGAAAATGTGTCACCAAGGCATGGCCTCGAATGTTTCAGCAAGCTGGGGAATGAAATAGGAGAAAGCCTAGCATAAACCAACATACTCAAACATGTTAGTATCAACAATTTGTGCCTTTTCTAAATGAAATGACAAATGGGGCACTCACAAGTTTTCATTGCACGCATCTCACAATTTTTGCTTCAACCAAATCTAATTCTTCAAAAAAAATGGCTATGAATTTTTAAAAATAAAAAAGAAAATACCATAGATTGACTCATGTGACCTTGAAGATCTAGATGGCTCTTTTTTTAGTTTCATAGAATATGATAAATAATGCATCAAATATTGATAGCCTTTTGTGCATAAGATATATTGTAGAAAGTGAGAGTAGTGTATGACATGGAACACTCCAACAAGCTAGGGAGTGAAATGGATTGTGGTGTATTATCAAAATTGAGTCTCTTAAAAGTAAATATGGCTCTAAAGATGGTTTTACAATAATAATTCAAACAAAAAATTGAATTATGTATGCCAATAATAGTTGACGATTGTCAAATTAAGTATATTGAATTATAATTCCTTTAAAATGAAATTGTTTATTATGTTGTGTTCTTTCTTTTTTTATAAAGGGAATTTTACAAATGGTGGCCCCCTTTAGTCTAATGGGTTCTCATTGTGGAGGCTCTAGTTCAAATCCCAAGAGGCACATCTTTGTGGAATTCTAAGTTGTGACTCTTGATCTTCCATTGTTTGTATTTGTCTTATTGTAAAAGGTGGATTCTAAGTTGTGACTCTTGGTATTCCAATATTTTTTTCTAGTGTGGTTGCTCATAAGGAGCTTGAATAAACTTGTAAGTCTCATGTTATTGCTCAAATGAGCACAAGGCTTGCAAACAATTTGTAATATAAAAATGATGGTCCCCTTGATGATCAAGGGTCATATCATATTGATAAGGTAGAGGATTCATTGCATGGCTAAGTGAAATAAAAGTGATAGAATTTAATATATATTATTGAAAAATAAACATACACTAAACACATATTGTTGAAGTTGATGAAAGATGAACCTCATGGCTCCCAAAAATCACTTGCATGCAAACACCTATCAGTGAAAGAAGAGGCAAAAGCTATTGAGGCTAGAATTCTCAGATCTATATATGAGAATTTTTTGATGAGAAAAAAAATATTATTATTATCAAAAGTGAATGAATAAATTACAAAAAGATTAATCCTTATAAAAGGAGATCAAAACCCTAACAAGTAAAACCTAGGTTGCATGATAATAATTAATAAAAGAATTAATTATTATATGCCCAAAGTTTAGTTTAAGTAGACTAGAGATAATAAGTGACTTAATAATTAAATCAATATGATTTAATTAATAAGAAAATACTTTATTACTCTAACACCTCCCCTTAAGATAAACTTAGGGAGTAACTAAAAACCTAGAAAATACTACTGAAAGTAAATTTGGGTCCCGACAACAAGGCCTGGTGAGGTACCCAAGCACAACCAAATCTCTGAAAAGAGGAGAAAATCACATTGGAAAAGCCCTTCTCCAAAAAATAACTAGTGAAGGAATGAAGAAGTCTCCAAACTAGGAAATGTCCTAGAAGATAGGAAGAAAATATGATCATGAAGAACACCACTAAAGCATGAAGCTACAAACACTGTCAAACTATTGATCTGACGAACTTCCATTGTGTAGAACATGACTAGGTAGAGAAGACTAAGTCTAAAGAGATGATCAATTGAAGATTTAAGGTATCTTCATGGCCTCCAAAAAAATAAATGAAAGAATGTCTATATGGTAAATGATCCATCTCACTGAAATGCATAGGTATCCAACCACTGTAGTTGCCTAGTACATAGGATCAAATAATGAATATATAGCTCACTCCATTGAACCAAGAAAAAAATAGAATCAACATAACTCCCCTATAATGTTGAGAGTTAAGACATGAACACTAAAACATAATTCAATATCCCCAACAGAAAAAAGAACCAAGAACATCGAGAGTGCAAAAGAAGTAAAAACACCTATAATGACACGTGTCATCGACACATCATGAGACTAATGTCATGGAAGGAACACTCACTTGACAAATGAAGATGATGAATATGGCTAACATGAAACCCCCAAGGAACTTTATAGTGTAGTGCAAGTACAACAAAATGCAAAGATGTGCAAGATTTTGAAATACAATAGAGTGACACTTTATCTCATTGTGTTTGCAAAATTACTACAAAATGATGTCAACAAAGATCAAAAGAGACATAAGGTTGATACAAGAGATAGTGCAACTCATGAAAAATCATCTCAAGAAACAAAATCAATCTTTAGACTTCAAACAACCAAGATATCCACCAGAATGCCAAAAAGTTACAGAAAAATGAATGGAATGTGCCTGAAGTAGAATCTAGAAATTAAAATGCCTCAAGATATGTCTCTTGGGGTGCAAAAAAAAACTCTTAAATTTGACAGCCAAAACAACCATAAAAGCACCAAAACTACAAATGACCTACACCACTAGAATGAGCTTAGAACCAGCTTTTCGGTGATATCTCGAATGCAAAAAATGAGGTTCATATGAGCAAGTTACTACCAAAAAAACCACACATAGGTCAAAATAGAGTTGGAAGGAAAAAAAAAAATAAACATTACCGCCTCAGGATCTGTGTCAAATGCATCAAAAAGTATGCCCACCAATACAAAAAATTGCCTCGAGAAGCATGACAGTTTTGCACAATATTATCTCGATTTTCATACCAAAAAATATCAATTTGTGTGCCAAAAATCTTGATTTTCATTTGAAAAATCTCAATGTTCATGCCAAAAAACATTGATTTACATATCAAAAAATCTCAATTTCCATGTCAAATTTTTTTAAATCATCATCTCAAGAAATGTGCCCAGTCTTTGAGCAATAAATTTTTTGCCTCAGATTTCAACTATGTCCATATTAGATGAATTTTATTTGAAAATAGGGTTTTTGGGTGCTCTAGACTCCACAGTGATGTCCATTTGGGCTCAAAGTGACCCAAGAATCAGTGAGCCACCATATCCAAAAAAAATTATTTTGCAAAACTAAAACCCTCTAAAAAAAAGCATAGATCTGAAAGCCAAGCCAAGCTTCTCATAAACATAATAGGGGCATGAAGATTTGGAGCTCTGATACCATGTTGAAGTTTATGAAAGATCAACTCCACAAATCTCAAGAAACACCTACATGCAAACACCTATCACTGAAATAGAAAAGCAAAAGCTATGGAGGCTAGGATTCCTAGATCCATAGATGAGACATTCTTGATGAGCAAAATGTGAAATTGTTATTATCAAAAAAAGTGAATGAATAAATTACAAAGAGATCAAACCTTATAAAAGGAGATCAAAACCCTAACAGGTAAAAAACCTAGATTTCATGATAATAATTTAAAAAAAAATTAATTATTATATCAATAGAGATAATAAGTGACTTAATAATTTAAAAAAATGATTTAATTAATAAGAAAATACTTTATTACTCTAGCATATATCTACTACTATCTAAATGTATATATGTGATATAAAAAAAAGTATGCACCTGATCCGCATATGGTTCTATAGCTATTGTAGGAGGGGTCATCATCGATGAAATGGGTACTTTCATTTCATGTATAAATATGACAATATTGTAATAAAATTATCGTACATGTGTGTATAATTGTGATATTGAGGAAAAAACATCTATGTTTCCCCTCTTCTTCCAATGTGCTAGGGGAAATCATTAATTTTGTAAACCTCATTGGTGGTTGTATATATAAGAGATGAAAAACCTACGACTATCAATCTAAATGTATGTGAATAATCATAACACATTTGAAAACTCAACATCAAAAGGGTGCAAGAATAACTCTTACAAGCACTTTAAACTAGCTTTTTTAATAGCATTGCATTCAATTACCTTTGCTTGGTCAATTGATCTCAAGGAACAAGTTGGCACAAGTTCTACTTCATTGACACTTGACATACCCTATAAGAGTGAGATAAGATCAAGATATAATGTTAAAACATAATTTAAATAATCAAAGTTTAAATGATGTACATATCCAATTAGATTTATAAGTTTGAATGTATGGATAAAAACAAATTGTATAGCTTTCTAGGCCAAATGAAATGGTTGTAAGGCTAGCATCATGGACCTATCAAATCTAGTTCATTATTAATGCCTATCAAACCCTACCTAAATATGCATTAGCAAGTTAATAAATATTATAAAATATTAGTTTGTGTTGCACTAAGTTACATTGACTGGGGAAAATGTTAAGAAGAGAATTAAAGTATTGAGTAAGTAGGAAGTGTTGTCATTGATTGGTAATTAGTTACCAAGAAGTGTAGAAGTGTTGCAAGTATAACTACTAGTAGATTGGCATACCAATCTCAACATAAGAACAAAGGAAGACCTAAAAGTTTGATGGTTGTTGCACAATCACCAATTATGTGAAAGAACAAGAGAAGGTCTAAAATTTATGTGACTTGCATGCAGAGAGAAGCATCAAAATACAACTAAAGCACACAAGGTCTCAAGTCTAGATGTAGACATGTAGATGAACAAGCTATCCTATGAGTATAGGAATCTATGAATAGGTGGTTACAAGTGTCTTGTGACTATGCTCACTATGTGATTCAAATTTCAAATTTGGTTTGAGAAAGATAAATTTTAGGCTTTCCATATACAAATAGTGAATGTGATTTAAAGATCGCTCGGACTTCATTATGAAGTTGGCTGGAAAGGAAAGAGAGAAGGCTATTGTTGAGAGAGAAGAAAAGCTCGTCATTGTTGTTGTAACTATGTGAAGCAAAGATATGTCAAGGAAAACTAGAACAATTATGAAGAAAGAGTAACAATAGAAAGTTGTGGAAAACATGAGTAGAAGGAAGAGGAAGTGAACAAAGGAAGTTCACCAAGCTAGAACAAAGGAGGGAGATCAGAGAATCTTCGAGAGTTTTCATAGAGTATCTACTAGAAAAGGTGTGCCAAATATTTAGATATAAACTTTAGCTTTCTTTCTAACCATAACAACTATTGTAAGCCTTTAATAGAGCAGACTTGAAATAAGTCTTTTAAATCCTCTAACAAGGTATCTCTTAGAAAGAGATTGAATCCTCTATAGCCTTGACAGGATTTTGTAATCCTAACAAGTTATAGACATTCCTAACAAATTTGTTCTCAAAAGGAACATATCTATAAGCCTCTAATAGGGCACCCTTTTACTTGCAAGGAAAGACAAGTGGGTATATTACCACCACCATGGTTTTCACACTCACACTAGGGGGTTTCCACATAAAATAATATTTTTCATTGATGTATGCATTTGTGTGTGATATTGTATAGTTTTACTACTTAGCATTTATCATTTCCTTAATAGTCAAGGTGTTAGTAACATAGTATATGTTTAAGTTAGTTTCTTTAACCAATAGATTTTGTAGAAGTGAGTATACCAATTCATCCCCATCTCAATATTGGTTGGGACCAACAGTTGGTATCAGAGCACAAACCCTAGTAGCAATGCACCTAATAGCTTGAGGGAAGATTAGATGGTAGCTATGAAGCACAAGATGCAACTTGAAGAAGTATTTGACACTATTAAAGATCTAAAAGACAATTTGAGAGAATCCTTAGCCAAAAGGAAGAAGTTGATAAAAACATTGGGAGAAAGCCAAGAGCTGATAGAAAAGCTTGAAGAAAGAAGTGATTTTGAAGAATTAGAAGCAATCTCAAAACTCATGGTCGAGAATGAAAAGGTAAAGAAATAGATTAAAATGATGAAAAAGGAACAAGAGCATGTAGTGGTAAGATTAAGTGAAACACAAGATGAGAAAGGGATTACATCCAAGAAAGAGGTCAAGCCTATGAGGAACTCAGACTAGTTCAGGAAGCAAAACAATGAGCTAAGGATCTAGTAAAAGAAAATGAGATAGCTCTCATGGAAGAACACTGATATATCACCTAAGAAAACACTATCCTAGTTGAGCATGATCACAAAAAAATAGAACAACTGAATACTCTAGCCAAGGAAGCAAGGAAAATGGAAGAACACATTTGCCAATTGATGGACAAATTCAAAGTAGTGAAGGAAGAATGTGATGGACTAGAAAATCTAAATGAAAACACTAGGAAGGTGGATGAATGATTAACCACTCAAAGAGAGACAACAAGCTCAATCGATCTAGGATTTGAAGGAATTGAAATAATTGCAAAAGGAAAGTCTTTAAAGGAAAAAGACTCAAAATCCACAAAGAACAATAGGAAAATGAAGAAAGGTATGTCATCGAACAAACATACTTGTTTTTATTGTGGTAAAATAGAACACAAGTCAAATGTGTGTTCACATAGGAAAGATGCAACCAATAGATAGGATGCCTATAGAAGCCATTGTTATAGTTTTCACTAGTATGGACATAGTGCACATGAGTTCAAGGATCTACAAATGAAGCAAGAACATAAGGTTATTGCTATTACTGTGACATGAATGGGCATAGTTCCAAAGACTATGGATCAAGAACTGGATCGTATCATTCCTCTCCTAGGAGTAGTCTTTGTATGTGGTAATAATGGTCGCAGTGCATCTCAATGCAAGTAGAGGACATGTCATTAGAACCATGCGAGGCCATGGAACAATGCAAAAAGAACACACTATAAATGTCACAAAACATGTCATGTAGCCAAGGACTGTTGGGTTAGGCATAAACCCAAACAACTCTATAGTGACAACAAAGGAAAAGACAAGGCCATTAATATAAAGAAGGTCAACAAGGAATTTTCTAAAGTATAGTGACAACAAAGGAAAAGACAAGGCCATTGATATAAAGCAAGTCAACAAGGAATTTTCTAAAGTATGTACCAAGAAAAGGTTAGAGGATGTTGGAGTGAAGATTGGAGATGAAACAAGCTCACTAACAAGTGACAAGTATTTCCAATAAAGTTAAGCTAAGAAAAACTTAAGAGGGATTAGGCAAGAAATGTCATCTTTACATTGGTCCCCAGTATTCAAATCACTAAGTTGCAACATGTGACTCAGTGAAAAGTGAATGTGTAGCTACTAAAAGGTGAAGACAGATTGTCACCAAAATGTCACCTTTGGATTAATCATCAAAAGATATGTATTGCACAAAGGTAGAGGTAGGTAAGAGAGAAGGTTACCATTAGGACCTCAACATTATTGTTTAAGACCACATCTATAAATAGACACATCATTCAACAAAAGTCACTACTGCAATCTTGAGATCTGAAGAGCTTTTGTTTGTAAAGCCTTAGCTATTAAAAGAACATTCTTGTTGAAAACCAAAGTTTGTTAGTCACTTTGTAACAAGGATCTATTGCAAAAAATCATGTGTAGATAGACCATTTCATAATCACATTTCACTATGGCACAATACCATGGCCTATTTGAGGTTGAATTGGTCAATGGAAATGAAATAGAGCCACATGTCTATGAGTTGATCTTATAGAGCGCCAATGAAAAGGACATGACAAGAACCCTATCCTCATTCCCAAGCAGTATATTACTAATTAAAGATGTTGACGACTTCCTCAAGGCAAAGATCATAGAGGCAAGAGATACAAAGATCAAGAGAATGTATGGAAATTTTTGTAAAGATGACAAGTTAACATCAATCTATGAGGAACTGGAGAGGACAACCCTAGCCCATGTGATGGATATCCCTAACTTCTTTAGGGATGACTAGGTGAGGTTCATGCTTAGAAGAGTGCACAGTGAGTACATATGGATAGAAAAGCCATACAAGATCACAAAGGAAGTGATCAAGAGAGTAATGGGGTTCAATAGAGCTACAAAAGATATTACTACTCGGAAGCACAAACTGCCAGCAGTGGTAGAGTTGACTGGATATTGCCATGATGCCAAAATGTACTCATTGAAGGACATTATGGACCAAAAAGTGTAGTTTGTTGCAAAGGTATGAATTACACATAGGTTCTATCAATCGAATTGATTGAACAATGTGCCAAGTGCAGTGGTGTATGGAGCACACCAAATCATAATAGAGAAAACCCCATGTAACCTAAGTGGGTGGTTGTGTAAATGACTATTAAATAATGTTGATAAGATCAAGGACAACAACACATGCATGTTTAAGTTTGGTGCAATATTGGTAAGCATACTCTTCTATTTTAGAGAAGAATTCCTTGGATACAAGAAGTTCTAGTGGAGATCTAAGAGTTTCATCACAAGTCAGATAACAAGCATGAACAATAGGATGAGCAACAATGCTATAGATAAGTTTGAGAAGCATTTCAAGCAATCTCAAGTGGACATTCAAAGAAGGAAGAGGAAACCTGTAAATTTGATCAATGACCATAGAGGAAGCATCTACTTTTGGACAAGAACAGACAGGTGCATAGCCATGATGATTGAACAACAAACACATTGGTTGACCAAACTATCCTATGAGGTTGAAGAAGACTCAACCAAGAAGGCTATTGATATACTTCTGGCAATGCCCGCAGATAAGGAATAACAAAGGTTCAACACAACCAAAGAGAAGAGGAAAGATCTCATGTAGACACACATCCCAGGGGGAGAATGTACCTAGAAGAGAGAACCCAGAGGTACCCTAGAACTATCCATTATCATTGATGATAAAAATAGGGAGAAGATGCTAAAGAAAAATGAGGAGCATACTAAACAAAAAAAATGAAATGAAGAAAAAGGGGGAGAGTAAAATTAAAGAAGTTTAAGACAAAAGGGGAGAGACCAAACGAAGAAACTAAGCGGACAAGAAAAGAACTAGGGAAACGATGAATAAAGAAATCAAGATGATGATGAGAGAAGGAAAAAGAAAGAGATAAATAGGAGAATATAAAGAGGCAATCAGTAAGGGGGGTTAGACTTGGAAATTCTAGGGCCACAAAAATGTAAAAAGGAGACATGTTAAGTTAAACTTGTGAAGCATTGTAAGTCTTGTTAAACTAGGAAATTTACATTTAAGTATAATGGTTTTTCCATCAATGCCAAAGGGGGACATTGTTGGAATAAGCTACATTGATTTGGAAAAATGGTAAAGAGAACTCAAGTATTGAGTAAGTATGAAGTGTTGTCATTGATTGGCAACTAGTTAACAATAAGTGTTGAAGCATTGCAAGGGTAACCACCACTACATTGGCATAATGGTCTTGATAGAAGAACAAAGGAGGATGGGGAAGTTTGGTGGTCTCTACCTAGTCACCACTAATGTGACATGTATGCAGAGAGAACTAGTGAAATGTTACAAAAGCACGCAAGGTCTCAAGTCTATATGTAAACTTACAAATGTACATGTTAACCTACAAGTATAGACATCTATAGATAGGTAATCACAAGTGACTTGTGATAATGCTCAATGTGTGATTTAAATTCAAATTTGCATTTTGAGTGTGATAACTTTTAGGGTTTCCATCTATGAACAATGAACGTGATTTAAAGATCACTTGGACTTCATTTTGAAGTTGGATGGAAAGCAAGGAGAGAAGGTTGTCTTTGAGAGAGAATAAAAGGTCATTGTTTTTTATGTAATTGTTTTCAGTGGAGATCTGTGAAGACACACCAAAATAATTATAAAGAAAGAGTAACAACAAACAGGTGTGAAAAGCACAAAAAGAAGGAAGAGGAAGTCAACAGAAGAGGGAGATCAAAGCAAGAGTTTTCATGAAGGATCTACTAGGCAAGGTGTGCCAAATATTTAGATATAAACTTTAGCTTTATTTCTAACCATTGTAACTACTATAAGTCTTTAATAGGGCAAACTTAAGTCTTTTAAATCCTCTAACAAGGCATCTCTACAAAAGAGATTGTCAACAAGGTAGCCTTGATAGGATTTTGCAATCCCAAAATGTTATAGGCATTCCTAACATGATGTGTTCTCAGAACGAATAGATGAAGCCTTTAATGAGGCACAATTTTACTTGCAAGGAAATGCTAGTGGGTATATTACTCCCACCATATTTTTCATCCTCACATTGGGGGTTTCTACATAAAAGTGTATGTGCCATTGATGTATGCATTTGTGTGTGATATTGTACAATTTTACTACATAATGTTTATCATTTCCTTAACCGGCAAGGTGTTAGTAATAAAGTGTGTGTTTAAGTTAGCTTTAACCGATATAAGATTTTGTAGAAGCGAGTGTACGGATTCATCCCCCTCCCAGTACTGGTTGGGACCAACATTTTAAATACAAAGTTTTATTTGATTCTAACATGTTATTAATTTTGTTTACCTCTAATGAAGATGCAACTAAACAAGTTATCGTATGAATGGTTGATGATTTACCACCATCTATTACTACATCTTGAAATGCATAATATTTGTATCAATTTAATTAGATCTATAATTAAAACCTATTTAAATTTAAAAATTAAGCATTTAATGAATAAAATATTATAAACCCAATTCAACAAGATTCTTATATATTAATGCTTACACCTATTGTAGCAAGTCATTTGCAAACACCACAATATGTGATGCACAAGCCTAATCAACCCCCATTACTCCCATAAAATTAATATTTTCAATGTGAACAAAAATGAGAGATCAAACCATTTGCATGTATGTATCTCCCAAAGCATAGATATTGATAATTAGAGCACATGTGAGAGTTGGGTGCACTAGAGGTAGATGATCAAATTGGTGCACCATCATTTGAGCCAAGAGACTGGGATAACTATATGGCATGCTGGATAATGTTGTATTTGATTAATTTAAAACCAAGGTTTTAAAAGGACCCTAAAATCCTTTACAACTTCTCAACAAGAAGATATTGAACTAAATATTACCAAAAAGACCAACTGTCAAGAGTATCACAAAAATTCAAAAAAATGGCCTAAAAGGAGCCACACAAAGTTGGACCAAAAAAGAATGGAAAATCAAAAAAAAATGAAAGAAGAATCAATCTGTCCCAAGGGAAAGAAACCCTCAACAAGAATAAACAAGGAAAACACTAGGATTTTCCTTTACCTCCCTTCTTTTGGGAGTGAAACATCATGTCAAAATGAGGAGAGCACTTATTATGATTTTTTTTCCAATAATTGAGATCCATCCCTCCACTAATGCAACCGCCCTCTACAAATCAAGAGTAAGAAGTTATGGCACTAGAGATCCAATAGACACTTGAATAGAACTAGTTGCAACAATAACAACAAAAGAGGGAACTACAACAAAAAATCCAACACTAGCAGAAACCCTAGCCAGAACAAGCTTTGCCAGAACAAGGGAACCCATAGGAGCAATAGAGAAATCAAAAGATTTGTCCAATGACTAAATACCGATCTTGACAGCAGGGGCATGACCAATAGAAATATTAGAAGAACATGGTGTAACATAAATAGTACCAGTGCCAATAGTTGCAACAACATCCAATCCATAAATACCAATAGAACTAGTTGAACTTGTTGTAATAGAAATAGTGCCAAAACATAAAGTTGCAACAACTAGTCTAGCCACATCAGAATCCATAGAAACATTAGGATCAACAGTGGAAGAAACTAGAACCTGCTTCTTAGCTATCGTATAATGTTCTAAAGCAGCCCCCTTCCACCAAGAAGCCTTATTAGACTTTGGCCTCTAAAGACCACTTTGGGCAGCCAAATGCCTAGTGTTGTAGCATTTTCTACATATGAAGAGAATCCCTTCATAGTCCAAAGTTTGAATCTAGCTACTCTCATTAGAAAGCCCAACTTTAAATTTCTTGGCAAAACCCTCAAAAATATCCACCTCAGCAAGGATTCAAGCATAAATAGAATGCACAAAATTTGACAATTCTTCATTAACCATCAAGAAATATCCAATAGCATCTCCACGGCTTCCAACAAGGACTCAACCCAATAATGAAGAGGAAGGTAAGGGAGTCGAACCCAAATTGGAAACTTAGTCAAAGGTTCAAAAGTAGGGGAAAATTTAGGATGCCATGGTTTCACCATCAACGGGTGGTGTTGAGATGACCAAGCAAAAGAAGGGCCACAAGGATGTCATTATGTATGGTTGATAAACACATGTGCCTTCTTTCATGACTTATGATAGTTATTAAATTATTTTGAAAATAAAAATAAAGTGAAGCATTCTCATAAAATCCTTCTTAGTGTTCTACATATCCTAGTTTTGGCAAGAAATCTATTTCTGAAGTGGGAAATGAATGTAAATATGTAGGTGGTATTCAATCATTATAGTATTTCATGCTATGGTATTTATAATAAAGGTTTGTTTATGGATGTTTTTTCAATTTGAAGCATATCAATGTTACCAAATATTCCTCACTAAAAAATAGTATAGATCAAGGTACTACATTTATGTACAAAAAAAACAATGTGGCATCAATGAATGGGTCATATTAAGAGAGAGATCTTCAAGATATAAAAACCAAAGTAATGGTTAAATAAATTTGCATATGCTCATTAGAATATGATTTTATAAACATTATCTATATAACAGACAATTCATTTGGATTTTCCTAAAACACTACAAGATTAGTAGGAACTTACATTTTGTAAACATTTCATCCCTTGAAAACTCTCTATACTAAGACTTGATTGAAGAAAACTTTGCAAAACCAATATTTAATAATGTTAGGTTGCAAAGATAGCTAAGACATAATTAAATTGATCATTAATCATATTGTATCAATTAATAACTCGTTATATACATAAAATACAATGATTACATAAAGATTGTTTTTTATGAAATACACATGTATTGACTATGTTAAGAGCTCAAGTCTCATAACATATATTTTAATTTTTTTGTCCAACACCCTCGATTATTGTCCCAAATCATAAAATGTGTGTGTGCAACTACCTACATGTTAATATGGGTGTGTACACATGGACGTGTATATGGGAGTGTGTATATGTGCACATGTAGGCATGTGCATGCATATATGCCTACAGTTGTGCATGTGTACATGTATATGTGAAATCTAGAAGAATCTCTTCAAGTTTATTGGCAGTGGATTCTGATACAAATAATGTGCAAACTTAGTATTGGTAGAGCTACATGAAGTTTATATTTTTACAAACAAGAAATAACTTGTGAGCATATAGATAGATTTTCACAATTGTTAGGGAGCTAGTTCAAAATTTATATTTGATTAATTACACCTTTTAGCGATAATGCAATCAATTGTTATTGTTTTTTCTTTAATAACCATAATGAAGAGAAATCAAATTATAGAGCTTGTAAAATGTTCAATAATTCTATGCACGGGTGAAATTTTCCGATGGACGATAGAAGTATCTAATACTAGAAATACTAAAAATAAACTTCTAGAGTTAAAACTATATAAAAATAAATGAAATTGGAAGCGTAGAATTACAAATACTATGTCTTTATGCCCTCTAAAAAAGATGAATTGATGAGGGTTGAGAAAGAGTCAATCAAATGTTTCCAATTTTCCAAATAACTCAAAAGATCACTACAAACACATTACAAGAGATAAATAACTAATGGGGTGTCGAATCATTGAAAAAGAAATCTAACAAGTTGTTGAAAAAGTTTACAACTTCAAAATCCAATAGAGTGGCATTCAAATCATTTGGAAGAATTAGTTACAAGCCTGATCAAGAAATGCACTAGATCAAGGAAAATAAATCATGCCTAGTTTAAGCAAAAAATAAACATATCCAACAAAAGTTATCTACAAGAAACACAATCCATTTGTGATAAATGTGAGAATTTACTAAAAAGGAAATAGGAAAACATATGCAACTATGGTCTCTTTCATAGGTTTAATTTAATAGATCATTCAAAAAATACAATTTAACCCAACAATGCTTCTATAAACACTAAAATCAAATGTAAACATTGTGCCAAAATATACAATGAGGTTAGGGATTCTATCTTATCAAAAGGAAGATAGGTTAGAAAAATATAAAAATTGTGCTCTTGTTGGCTAAGTTAAAGCATAAGCTAACTCTAGTATCCTACCTAAAGAACTTCCAACCATATATTCACAAATGATATTGACCATGGCCTCATAAGTTTTTAACTTGATAAACATTATGAAACAACTTCCAATACCAAGGGATATTTGTTGGCCTCCAAACATATATCCATCTTCCATTGTAACATGGAGACATGTCCTTGCTGTTTTTGGGGGCCACACTCGAGACGGGGACACACCCAGGAATGAGGGATGATGTTCTCACATCCCCAACAACACCACCAAATCGTCGTCGGGAGGGGGATGTCCCCACGTCCCCATTGGGTACATAAGGGGCAGGGACACATCCCATGACCCAGCTAGGGACAACTGACTATCCCCCTCTTTTTGGCATGAAAAAGTGCAAAAAAAGAAAAAAAAAGAAAAAGGCTTTGTTATAATATTTGTTAACCCGAGTGTATATGGGGCCCATCTAGAAGTTGAAATCCCATTAAATCTTTATGTTTTCTCATTTCTATTCATTCCATGGTTTTCTAATTTTTGCAATAGCAGGAAGAAGAAGAGTGAACAGCTCATAGAAGGGAAATTATTTAGTGAAAAGAGTGTGTGGAAGGCAAAAAGGAGTAAGAAGAAGCAAGAAGAAGAGGAGAAGCAAGATTTTTCAACTTGTTCAAGAGATTTGTGAAGCAACAGGTGGGGTTTTTCATGATTTTTTAATTTTATTTTCTAATTTCTCAAGTCAAGATCATTGTTTTTTGTATCTAGTTTGTAGCTTTTAGTTCTTAGTTGAATTTTATTTCTAGATTTTAGTAGATGTTTCTCGTTTCATTTCCAAATTTTTGTTGCTTAAATTTTACTTTAAAAAATAGTGATTTTGAAGGATAGGTTGAAAGCATGTATTTATTTTATTTTATTTTTTCATTTTGTGAGATGTAGTAATAAAATGAGCTCCCAAGGTCATGACTCAAGTGGGTCAAATCACAATGATGATGAGATTGGTTTAGAGGCACATTTGCATAGCAGCCAAGAAGATTATAACTTTGAGGTTGAGCATGATGAAGATATAGATTCAAAATCAATAGATAATTGGCCACCTAGTCCACCAGCTACAGATAGCCCCTCCACTTTTTTGGGAAAGTAGTGTAAGAGAACCTAGGCTGATTCCTAGTCCTAGTTCCACCACATTTTGGCTTTTGGCTTGTATTGACCTTAGCCAAGTCAGCTAGGCTCAATGAACCTTAGAAGGTCATGTGATTTCGCTCCTAGATGGATTTGACTAGGCTCAATCCATTCTAGATGTTTTTCCTTACCTTGTGTTTAGAGTTTTAGGAAGCAAGTTTAGGGTTATAGGTCTTATACCCTAGAAGTTTGGGGAAAGGTTGATTTTGAGTTTAATTTGTCCCCTATGGTGTTTTTACATCTTTTTACATAGGTTGGAGATCATACATTATCATTTGATGCAAAGTTGGGAAAGATGTCAAAAAGATGTCAATTGTTGCAAAAGTTGTCAATTAGACCAAATTGGTCCAAATCAGATAAGTTGATGTTCTGAAGACCAAATAAGCTTAGACATCACAAAGAGACCATAATAGGCCTATTTTAAAGTTTCCAAGGGTGAGATGCAAAAGTTGTTAGTAGTTGCAACAAGTTGTCAGCAATTTTGAAAAGTTGCATGACAAGATTTGACAAGAATGTTGCATAGCAGAAGGATGGAGTTGATAGTTATGGTAATTGTCTGAAATCTTTGAGAGAACCTATAAAACCAAGAAGAAGACTCATTCCAAGGGTTGGAAGTTGTAATAAGTGGACTTGAAAATTGAAAACCGTGATTTTGTTGTTATAGAATTAACAACTTTTATCTTTTTTATTGTTGTCTTTTTGATTGCACAAATACTTTAATGGATTGAAGGGCTCCAATTCGTGTTGGATCCTCAAATTTCATGTTCTTATAGTGCATTTTGATTCATATTACAAGTTGATAGGAGTTTGTTTATTTGCAGTTTGAAAATCATTTGTAAATAGACTACTTCTTGTTCCTATTTTGGCAATCTTGTGAAAAATGACTCCTACATGAGCTCTCACTGTGGAATCATCATGGCCTTGAGGGATATGGAAGTGGAGTCCTTGTACAGTGTACAAAGAAAAGGAGAGGCCTGGACAAACTTGTTTGCCATTTTTCAAGTGATCCGTAGTCAAGCTTTCAATGCATGGCTAGGTGATCACAGTGCTTGCAAGGTGATTTTGGTAGATTGAACGCATTAATAACTTCAATCTAAGTGTTGTAGAAGGAGGGATGTATGTGGAAGCCATGTGTGGGAGGAGGAGTTTCCAAGAAAAGATTTGCTAAGGATTTCATTAGACCCTAATAGTTGCTGATATGAAACCCTTAATTATAGGAATAAATACAGCATTGGGGTGCATGACAAATTGAGAGTCAGAGACCTCTAAAATCTAGAAGTACTTCCAAAAGGATATCCAGATTTGAGATTAGTTTTCCATCCTATTAAGGGAAATTTGGAGTTATAGTCCAGAAACCAAGTTTGGAGGTCTAATTCAACTAGGCCTAAATTGGGCATTTTTGCCAATCTTATAGAAATTGATAGGGAAATCTATGGACTCTAAAGCCAAAAGTATAGTAGAAGCCCAAGATCCCTCAAGTTGAATCCCTTACTCCATGTTGAAGGTAGAGTGACTAAGTTTGATGAAATTGAGAGTTTGAAGGACGAGGGAAGATGTCTCTAGGAAGGGAGCAAGTTGTAAAAGCATTAGTGTAATTGGGTAGGGAAGATTGGAGGATTAGATAGCAATCCTCTTGAGGCTAGGGTGACAAAAGGGAAACCCTAGTAGGCTAGAAGAGAAGCCTAGGTGAGTCCTTAGTGAGGAAAGGGATTGAAGCAATATAGTTTTACATCCAAAAGCTAGCTAAGGGTAGTTATGACTCTAAATATCCTTTCAGATAGTTTGCAACAAGGATAATTGCAAAGACAGCTAGAGGTGGTGGTACAAGGAAGGAGAAATGTAACATTTGTAAGACACGGTGGTTTAGGAGCATCACTAGAGTGAATGCACATTTCCTCTTTTGGAAAGGAAAATGTGTGGGTGCATGCAAGTTCTTGATGAAATCAAAAAAATTACATTACAAAATTGAGTTCACCAATCTTTGAGGTTCTCCAAATGACTTGGGCATTGAGGTACCTACCACCTTGACTAGTAGGCAATAGGTTCAAAGTCTTTAGCAGGCTTATGAGCAAGGACAACCATGTTTTATAACTCCTAGTCTTAGGGGTAGACCACAATAGAAACCTTCGGCTCCATCATTTGTAGGGGCAGCCTTGGGTCCTTCTCCATCTAGTGCTATGCCTAAAGCATGGTCTTACAAAGGGGAAAAAAAGGTGTCATCTGAAAGTAACCCCACTGTTGATTTATTTAATGCCCATCTAAGAGATAAGATAGAAGAGGTCATTAGTAGATTTCTTATTTCTAGGGGCATACCTTTTCATGTGGCACGGTCTCCTTATTATAAGGAGATGATGCAACTAGTGGCAAGGGGAGGAGGACCGGCATTTGTGCCACCAAGTGAGCACAAATTGTGGACTACAATTTTGGATAAAGAGTATGCCAAGATTGTTTTGGAGAAGGAGAACTTGAGGCCTATTTGGGAGGAGTGCAGTTGCAACATCATCATGGATGGGTGGATGAACATTAGGAACTGCCCACTCATCAATATCATCATTACATGCACAGAGGGGCCATTTTTTCTTAGGGTTATTGATTGTCGAGGGCATTGAAAGGATGTTGATTTTCAATTTCATTCAGGATGTTATTGAGGAGGTTGGGCCACAAAATGTAGTCCAAGTAGTGACAAATGTGGCACTTGTGTGTAGAACTATAGGGAGACTTGTTGAGATAGCTTATAGACATATTGTAGTGCCTACCCTCGTTCACATCTTTGCTGGACATTGTTGTTGTTATTATCAAACTATGATGGACTAGTTTTATGTTGATGGATTAATGGTATTGCTTTGAGACTATCAGACATTATGTTATGGATTCAGAGATTATGTGATGACATCATTTAGACTTTACATTTCATGTATACATGATGATCATTATATTGTTTCCAGCTATTGTTGATGATTAGTTGATGGTTATTATCTCATGTGTTTTATTATGGATACTTACCCCATACTTGCATGTGTATGGTGTGCGTGTTTTCTTATTGTATGGCGTTTCTGATGTGGTTAAGGAAGGGAGTCGTAGTCACCTGCTTATCGGGATCTACACGATGCGCCACTTCCTTCCATTCTCTGTTTAGCTTAGCATTATATATTGTATGTACATGCATGGTTTTTCTGCAGGTTGCAGGTACCGGGTATCGACTTCCCTTAATTGCCAAGAGGAGCGTACCCTATTATACTATCTCAATGATAAGAGAAGGGAGATAAATTCTCAAGTCCAAATCCCAAACCCTTAAGCCAATTGTCCTAGTGAGGTAGGACAAGTATTTGGATATTTTACCCACCGAATGTGCCGGATGACATGATTCGTGATTTTTAACCCTTTAGACTGATTTTGAGTAATTTGCTCTATGATCGGTTTTCATATTTTATTTTGAAGATCTATGGTGAATTTTCTATTAATTAAGTCTTAATAAATAGATTTAATTAATAAATTAATTATTTGAGAAAATTAATATAAAATATCATGTTATTTGATATTTTGATTATAATTAATTAAATGAGAATTAATTGAGGAAAATGAATTAAATAAAAGAAAATTAGAAATTAAAATTGATAACAATAATAAAATAATAATAATAAGTAATATATAAATAATAATAATAAAAGTTATAAAAATTAAAATGAAAGTTATAAAGATTAAAATAGAAGTTATAAATATTTAAATAGAAATTATATAAAAGTGAATTGGAGTTATAAGCTTGCACGGGAGTTAACGCACTTTTCTATTTCTCATATGTCAACAACACGGGGGTTAGTGCATCAATTAAGCACATGGTGTCTACAACCCTATGGCTCATCTTGAAGGTTGGAAAAGACCCATGCTTAGTTGGTGACACCTTCCAGCTGTTTCTAGAAGCATTCTAGATGTTTCCTGAAAGCTTTTTATATTCAGGCATTCTTAGAAGCTTAAAGATAGTGGTTGGAGTGCAAATTTGAGCATTGGAGGACTCAAGAACTCTGAAGAAGGGAGGAGCTTGCTCTGCGGGTTTCTGAGGAAGAGCGAATTAGCATCAGAAATCGGGTAGATTCTTGTGATTTTACTTATGCTATTTCCGAATCATGCATTCCCTGTCTTCTTCGTGTCTTCCATATGTCTTCTGAAGAATTTCATAATTTATTGTGCATTCTCAATATGGGTAGATTAATTTATTTGAGAATTTTTAAATGCATGGACCTAAAAGAGCACGGGGTTAAGGTTGAGATTCATAGTCAAACCCATTAGATTAATTATTGAAAATTTTGAGAGATCAAAAATTTATGGAGGAATTATGAAAATTGAAGTTGTATTGTTATATTATCAATTTGCTTATACTTATATATATATATATATATATATATATATATATATATATATATATATATATATATATATATATATATATATATATTGTGATATTATTAATTCTGCATATATTTGTATATATATACATACATATATATATACCTTTATATATATATATATATATATATATATATATATATATATATATATATATATATATGCTCATATATTGTGATATTATTAATTTTGCATATATTTGTATATATATACATACATATATATATACCTTTATATATGCTCATACATTGTGATATTATTAATTTTGCATATATTTGTATATATATACATACATATATATATACCTTTATATATATATATATATATATATATATATATATATATATATATATATATATATATATATATATATATATATATATATATATATATATATATATATATATATATATATGATAAAAACGGATAACATACTTGTGGGCGAAAACGTTTTAAACCAAATCGCAAATGGAAATCGCATTAGCGATTTTTAAAAAATAATATAATAAACATTATCAACATTGAGTCGGGGGGGGGGAGACCCACACCCCCACTGCGGTCGCAGTGTACCCCGTCGCAGGTACTGCGACGGCAGTAGTACGCAGTACCACTGACGTCGCAGGCCCTGCGACTACAGGGTCCTGCGTACCGGCAGTCATATCATATAATGTGTCATTTAAAAAAAAAAAAAAGTTTGCCATATTCAATTTTGGCATTAATCGAATTTGATTAATTCAATTTTGTTAAATGATAAAATAATTTATATATTCATATATGTATATATATATATATATATATATATATATATATATATATATATATATAAGTATGTATATAATATGTAAATACGATTATATGTTTTATAATTGTAAATTGATAATTGATTTATATCAAGGCTCATGATTAAAATTAATTGTTCTATTAAGTATATTGAATTGGTGGGGGACGTTTGGATTAAAATTATAATTAAAGAATGAATTTGTATTCATGTATAAATGTCCCTTCAAATTCTTTTTCTAAACTTGGAAACGTAAACCGAGACTTTTGCATTTAAATTCAATTTTTAAATTTAGCAAAACCAAAACATGTGTTTGCATTGTGTATTCTTTATGCTATTGTTTTGGGTTTTGGGTTGACTAGTGTTGACCAGTATAGGACGTCTACCAGAGGCTTAGGAGTTATGTGATTGTGATGACATGATGATGTTTTAATCTCAATCTTTATAAACCCACCATGGTTATGTGATGGAATGCTCTATGTATTATTTGTAATTACTGATTGTTATAGTTGAGATTCTTATGTATGTGACACTTGACTTAACCATTATTTTTTGTCATCGATCAGTTAACCTTGGTTTTTTTTAGTCGCCATGATGGGACTGTGATGTGGATTTATTCTTGATGATGTCATGTTGTGACATGTTTGACTCAACCATTTTTGGAGTCTTCGATTAGTATGATTGAGATATATATTTTGGTTATTGAGAACCATTGGATACTTTGATTATCAGTGATACTTCAGTTGCCAATAGAGAGCTGTTGTGTTCATGATTTTCTATGGATGTTTGCTCATGGAGAATTGATGCTTTTATGCATATTTGATGATTTTATTATGGATTATCTTTTGTGATTTTGAGATTTATGATTCCATGAGCATTAGGGTAGGATATCTACATGTAGTGATGGGAAGTGGCTTGCAATGGGGGTCGGGGCCCTAAGAGGCTGCCAGGGTAACTCATTGTAAGTTGGATTAATAAGTGATAACATTCACACCTAATACTAACTGAATGAACCTAAAAAGATAAGAGTTTTGTTCTCGCCCATGCCTTCATTGCTTGTATAGGCTAGGATGAGAGTAGTGAGACGCATGGTTGCAACCTTGCATTCCGTAGTATGCCTCGTCAGTATGAGAGGATACTAGTGGCCACATGAAATCAATATGGACCCGTGGAGTTTAGCTAACTACCACGGTAACTTGTACGTGATAATTGCAATGACACTTTTCCGCTTGCATAGTAGGTTCCTACATGTCATTGTGTGCCTCTGGAGATTAGATGTCAGATTTTGTGTTTGAAACCTTTGAGTTAGTATACTTTTAGGATTCCTAGACTTATAGAGATTTGTGCTATGTGATTTTGATAGCCTGTTTGGGTCTTGAGATTATCTCCTCAACACGGTGGGAGTGGACCACTTAGGTACCACGCGGTCGGGTGGTAGTGTATTTTCCACTCTTATCATTTTGAGATTCATTGAGACATCATGGCTGATGTGTCCTTCATGATGATGGTGGATATGTATCCTTTTCATTAATGATTAGCATATGTTAGATGATGTTATCTTATGCTTATATTTGCATGTTAGATTACTTTCTACATATGATGTTATATATGTTAGGAGTGACATTCCTACTATGTAATACCGATGATCTCTTCGGTGATTTGGAATGTTACGCACGGAGGGATGGCTAGGATCCATGATGGTCTAATGATGCTATTAACGGTTGGGAGGGACCATGCACTTAGTTTATTATGTTTGATCTTTATGATGGATGTATATATCTTCTATGATGATGTATCATGTGTATCATGTGATTATCTTTACTTTGATGTATCATGTATTAGAATAGGATGATGTACCTTATTATATGTATGTATATTCTTTTGAGCTTGTCATACCCTGTGACATGTACAGTGGATGATTGAGTATTTGAAATGTAACGTATAAACATTGGACTTATCATTATTATTTCATGTGGATGTTGTACTAGAGGGATTCATGTATGATAGATGTTTCTAGATGTAATCCAACGTTAAGGGATCTTAAAGAATGTAATCTGTTATGTATGTTATGTTTAATTTCAGATGGACATTACTATTGCTTTCGTTATTGTGCATTAGTTATACGTGGTGTTTACTTTCAAAAAAAAAAAAATGCTACTAAACTTAGTGAAATTCTAAGTTAATTCTTTGGATCCCTTGGTGAGACATTACACATATTGGGTAGAGTCCATGTTGTGTGCATGCCATGAACAATGCACTAAAGGACATAGGGAAGATTCCTTGGATTAAAGGAGTAGTGAGCGATGCTAGAGATGTGGAGATGCTTATCTGCAATCACTGCACATCACATGCCTTTTTTAGGAGCTTTGCAAGGAAGGAGTTCCTGAAACCAATTGAGACCCAATATGCATCCTTCTTCATTCTTTTCGAGAGAATGATTGAATTGCAGGACCCATTGCAACTCATGGTTATGATAAATGAGTGGAATAGGTGGGATGGTTATAG
This sequence comes from Cupressus sempervirens, assembly GCA_028749045.1. NCBI lineage: Eukaryota > Viridiplantae > Streptophyta > Pinopsida > Cupressales > Cupressaceae > Cupressus > Cupressus sempervirens. The sequence goes on along the minus strand of CM053791.1, from coordinate 255,536,965 downwards.
GACAAAGAAGGGGTTAAGGGTGAAGGAGATAGTGAAGAGCGGTGTATTTTGGAGTGATGCAAAATACATGGTCTCTTTCGTCGCTCCAATTTTCCAGGTCATCAAATATGGGGATGCGGATGTAGCTACTCTTAGAGAGGTGTACAAATGCATTGATGCTATGCTTAGCCAGATGAGGGCAGTTGTGCGAGAGAGGGACCTGAGTTTAGCATTCTACACTGAGCACATTTGGCCTATTATTCAACATAGATGGGATAGCCTCAACACTCCCTTACGTATGGTTGCTTATATATTGAATCCAAAGTGGTACATGCCTAGGCCTAGGAGAGTTACACCATTGAATGATGATGAGGTAATCTATTATCAATTTCAAAATTAGCACACTTGCACTTGAAAGTTATAAGCCAATACACTTGCACTTATGAATATTTAATTTTTTAATTTACAAATTTTTTAATTTGAATTTGAAGTGAAGGATTCTTCAGGTGCATTGATAGGATGCATAACATTAAGACACCAGGGAAGGTTCACACTGAGTGGACCAAATTTTCTACTCTTAAGGGCTATCCAACTAGAGAAAAGGCCAACATAAAAAAAAATGGCACAAGAGGATCCTATTTTGTGATGGAATTATCATGGACCCAAATCAACAACTACCACACTAGCCATTTGTCTCCTATCTCAGGTTTCATGTTCTTCAACTTTAGAACCTTTACTTTCCACTTTTAAATTGCAATTTCATTTTTACTTCAGTCTTTTACTTTTAGTCATAAATTTCAATTTCAAATTTCTGATTCTCATACTAGTCATTTGATTGTTATGATGTTATCTTAAGTATCTAGTTCTTCAACTTCTAGGAGGAATTGCTCTACTTATAGCTACATCCACTCTCTTAAAAGGAAAAGACTTACCTCTAAGAAAGCAAAGAAGCTAGTGGTTGTACATTGTGCCTTGCATATCAAAGATCGCACGACACGTGTACAAGGAGAGCCTTGCAACATGATGGGATGTAGAGCCAGAGGAGCTCTCACAAGTTGATGAGGATGCAAATACTTCTGATGTGAGATTGGTTGGTATTCCTCTTGCAGCTCTTACCCTTGAAGAGGTCAAGAGTTTGGAGGATGAGTTTGTTGAGCCTCAGCTTCAAGTTGACATGGATTATTAGCGGCCTCTAGGTAACCTCTACTGCATTTTGGCATCCCTTGGGCCTTTAGTACTTAACATTTTGTCTTTTGATTTTGTAGTTTGTACTTGAGACTTGGATATTGTCATATTTGTCATTTTAAGTTTGAAACATTGAACATTGAACATTGTGATCATATCATGGTTGTTGCTATTTGATGTAATTAAGTTTATGATGCCATTGAATGATTGATGAGATAATGATATTCGTACTTTGATGCCATTTGAATCTTTAATCTTTGATTATTTTAATTTAAGTTATTTGATAGAAGTTAAAAGTTAGAAGTTAGATCTCTTTCATTGTTCATTGTTTATTGTTCAATGCAATGTAAAACCAAACTAGCAATAGCAGTCTTGATGAACATATACTTCATATTTATGTCTTATATTGTTATACATATTTTCATAATTAGCATTTTAAGTATCATATGGGTAGTATATACTATATAACCTCAATCCCCCTTCATCATCCCCCTGTCGTCCCCAAATTGAGGCCCCTCTATCCCCTCATCTCAAAAACTTGCCCCCCTATCCCCCAAGCCAGTGTAACTATGCCATCCTCGTAACAACTAAGCTTTTCACTTCTCACTCTCTCTATCTAGTGAACACTCTTTCACTTTGTTTTCTTCTACAACCCTCTTTGATCAATATTAGTCAAAGTTATGCTCCATCCTCCTTGTTGACTAAACATTTCATTATGATCTTCCTACATGATATCATATGTTTTAAATATAATACCAATTCAAATCTAGGGCACTCTAAGGCACAACCCACTCTTAGTGTATTTGTAATAGTGAAATTTGTATGCTTATGTGGATTTGTATTTAGTCTTGTGTCTATTTAGACAATGGACTAACACAATTACATAGTAAAAAATGGCATAATTTTGTATGATTATGAGTTCATTCCATGTTCTTTCACATATCCCTGTTTACCCACATTCTTATGCATTTGATCTTATCCCATCCATTCCTATACATTTTCTCACATGCTTTGTAATTACTGCATCCCCATGTAATAGACGTAAAATATAACAAAAGTTAAAGAACTTTGTGGATTCTGACGGCCGAAAGATGATTGGCTGCTATTTTCATCATAACTTTTAAACCATAACACAAAGTCACAAACTCTTATATGTGATAAAAATTGATATCCGAATTAAGTTGTTTTTCGAATTTGATGGATTGATACCACACTAATGGAACTGACCTCATAAATTTCAAAATTCAAATTCAAGTTCTAGTCAGCTCCCACCTAGTTTTCGGCCTAGAGCTGACTCAAAACATGTTTGCAGTATTTATTACTATATTATCTAATTGATGGAATTCACTTGCATTCATTTCATAATCAATAATAACTTGAATATCAATTGCATTGATGAAAGAAACATTATAGGAGCACTTCCACTGGAGCACCTAAAATGAATTTAGATTTGCATAGCCATCATAGAAGCATATGTATGTTTGCTATTTTTTGTCCTCCATCATTCACACAACCATAAAGCCAGCCATTTCAGAAAATTGAGCTAGGAGAACATGTATCTTGTGACAGCCTTCGGAAGGAACTTTTGAATGCCGCTAATCATCACTACAAAGCAGACCGCAGTGAATTAGGCCAACAGAAACCAAGAGAATGTGTTGTATCATAGTGTCTGTGATCAGAGATCAGAAATGCATCTGTTGAAATAGCCTAGACCTGCATCTTTTAATATTTTATAATTAAAGGGATGGTAGACTGTTCTAGCCTCCAGGAAAAATACATAAAAGATTCATCATGTCCGATTGCAGCACATCCAGGTTTCAGCATCTGCAACAGATTTTCGTGTCTTCACTGAACTTAAAGATAAGTGCACCTTATCCATTACATTAACTTCCCTAGTAGAGTATTAATTCTGAATAGTCTATGCCTACAACTGTCATTTATTAATCTAGGTTAATTTGTGCTAATGCTTTTGCATCATTGGATTAGCCTGGATCAAGTTGAATCTTTCCCCTTCTCTGCTGTGAGGTTCACACCATCTATCCACTTTTCCTCCTCTGTTAAAAACAAACTTTGATCTTTTTGAGAAGGGAGTTCATTGCAGCACAGAAATTACAGTAAGGGCTTCATTCATGTTGGATTATTCTCAAAATGATCGGTATTTAAGTTGCAGAAGGCCTTTCTGAAATTCCCATGAGTTTAAATTCTTCTTTCCATTGACTTGAATTCTTCTGCAGCACCATGAGATCAGATCAAACATTCTACGATGTCTTAGATTTCTTTAAACCAGAATGGATGAAATAAGCCTAGGACCATCACAAAGAACGTGAGTGTTTTGATTATGGGGTTAATGAAGATTGATGCATGATGTTTGCAGCAGTAGGTAAGCCAACTCCCAGCAGCAGACAATTTAAGCCTAAACTTATTCAGCCCATTTATAAACTTGCCCACACCAAAGAAGCAGTGTCATGCTTGAACTGACTTCCAAAGGAACATACTAGTTGTCGCCAATTAGTCAAAGCTCTCTGGCTTGATATTCTGTGAAAGATTGTACATGATCTCAGTTGCATCCAAGGAAAAAAAATCAAGTCAAAATTGATTTCACTTCCGAATATAAGGGTACTATAAATCAAGTAATCAGAAGAGGAAAACTAAAAGAAAATCATAACCAATAGTAAATCTGAGCACATTTTTCCCAGCCAGGAAACTAAGATGATGAAGCATATCAAATACATTTCAAGGTGGTAAAAAGAAAAACAAAATGTAACAAGGATATCAATGAAGATTAGTTTTAGTCTATTTCTAAATATTTGTTCAACTACCAAAATCTACATAGTTTACATAATACGCCAAGGTCAATAATTTTCAAGGAGGGAAAACTTAATAGGTACAACATACCTAAATTTTGTTTAATCAATTTATAACTTTACGAGTTGTGACCAATAGTATGCATCCTCTTTCATATACTCGTATAAGCCATATAAATTATATAGCATCACTTATCTGTCTTTATTATCATATTTAATTATTTATTTCATATTTGGATTCCCTCCTAACAAGGGATGTCCTAGATTTGAATTATTACTTTCCTATAATGTCAGCTATTGGGATATTCCTTATTTTTTATCTAGAATAAAAGTTAAGCAAATACAGAATAAAGTACATTTCAGAAAAACAAAATTAACAACTTTTCAATCTTGATTCAGATCCTGCAGCCAAGTTAGTTATTGTTTCTAATATAATTGATGATGATTGTCTAATATCTGTGAATGATTGGAAATAATATAATCAATAATATTATAAGGAAAATCCTAATCCTTACATCACCCTTGCAAGTTTCATGATGCACATGTAGAACTCAATTAAAAGCTTCCCCCAACAACCGGTCTAGACAATGGAATACCTCGGAGAATCATATAACACGTCAAGATCCTGTCCTTTCGAGTCAAGCCCAATAGTGTGAAATAAAACCCACTCATTCAGCCTCTTGGCCCCATGTAGGGGTTGGTATGCTCAATGGGGGACTCGGTGTTGCTGTCACCTTATTTCTCCTTTTCAATCAAGCCCAAGAGCATAGATGAGCACCAAGTCATTGGGCCTCTTGGCCTCACCCAGAGGTTGGCATACTTGATGGAGTGCTCAGTGCTATTGCCTCCTCAATCTGTTTCTCCCTTCCAATCAAGCCCATGAACATGGAATGAACACCCAGTCATTTGGCCTCTTGGACCCACCTAGGGGTTGGCATACTATATGCTTGATTGCTGAAGACTGTTCTGCTCTCTTATGCTACTGATTGGAATGTTTTTCCCATGATGGTTTGACGCTGGTTGCTGCTCTCTTGTACGAGTGTTATTGCTCAATAGTTCCCACTTCCTTGATTGATGTCTCAAGGTGCAGGTGACTGGTGATTGATAAGTCCCTTTCAATGCTTGGAATGAATTATCCCTCAGACTCTATTGGTGGAAGGGTCACCACCTCTCATAAAAATTAAGTCACCACTTTAATTGTTGCCTGTCAGAATAACATTTTATTCCCCAAATCAATCTCCCTTTTTCATCCCCTCCTCAAATAGAACCTTCTCCCCTTTATATCCTTGAACATGAGGAAGAGTCGCTCCTCTTCATAATGGTCACAACCTTTCAAAATTACCACCATTTGAAAGGGTCAAAACCCTTCATTATTACTGCCCCTTTGAAAGAGTCACTTCCTTATCTTCTTCCCATTCTTTTCTTCTTCCATTGATGCTTCCTTAATTCATGTGCCCCATTCTTTCTTCCTTTGTCCATATGTCCCCATGTCAAATGAAGTTCACTTCTCTCACTTTTGTATATCATGTTTGAGGGAGTCGCAACTTTAGATTTCATGTCTTGTGACCATTCATTAATGGTAACTAAATTTTATTTATGTTATATTTTAGTTTTATACTTTTATAAAACTAATTTAACTTTTATTTCCATTCTTTTGAATTTCAACTTTATTATTATTGTTTACTATTAAATCCTATTTCAAAAGGGGGTCATAACATTTCCCATCTGAGATATTCTACTTGAGATACATTTAAATATGGTTTCTCAACTTTTTTTATTCCAGAAAGAGTATAGGCAACCTTTAGTTGCTTCTTAAGTTATGACGTTTCTTATTGTCGCAATTTGTTTTGTTTAAAGCAATATTCATTATCTTCAATATTGAACTTGTATATAATAAAATCCAATTGCATGTGTTGCTTGCTGGTGTCAATTACAGATTCCATGATAATAATACAAAATGTACAAAAAACAACAAAATAATTTAAATATTGTCATTATGGGCATGGTATGATGGTTCGGTTGTTGCATTGTTGAATCAGCCACTTAGATTCAAGTCCCTGCTGGGCTGCTGCACTCCTCAACTTTAAACCCTCACCAGGCCGTTCAGACTCGGAAAATGGAAGCTCATTGCTTATAGTCTCACCAGCTGATGCCCAGTTGTGCCTAGACATTACTAATCAAAATAAATAATAATATTTTACATATTCTTTATGAAAAGAGCTTCATATGATTTTTTTCTCCAGACGCAATCCTAAGACTACTTTCCACTTACAAGGACTCCAGAAACATAAATGAATCCTTCAAATGGTTACATTGGCAGGAGAAGCTTTTTGGCATATGGCCTGAGCATATCTAGGCGCATCTGGGCTTGTTTCCTCCAATTTGATAATTGTGGAGGTGGAACACCCTCATACTCTGCCACTGACAAGTAATCACAGCATCACTGTCAAATATGCAATATTTAATTACACAAAAAATGAATGTAAATGGCAAAAGTTTAAATTGTATTATTTTCATGAATAGTCGTAGAACACTGGAAAATCAAGGCCATTGCAAATAAACCAAAACATTGCAGCATATGACATTATCTACCCAATTTACAAATTTATTACACGCCAAAATTGCATGAAAAGATACTGAAGGCTTTGATTAACACATTACTCTAGCAATTGTACTACTCCACCCTCCTGCTTCTAGATAAATCATTAATTTGTTGCATGGTTGAATTTTGATGAATCATTAACATGTCATAATTTGGGGTTTGTGATTAAGTTTAGCTAAGCAATTTTTTGATGAGCTTTATGCTTGGTACACTTCCCATTATGATGTAAGCATATGGTTGATAGCAAATAATATTAGCTGTATATGCATACTCTGCATTGATTGTTAGCTTGGGGTTGATTTACTCTATGTTACATTGTCATTGGTTTAAAATCTACACTGTTTAATTGATTTCCCCTGTTTTACAATGTGGAAGGGGATCAGGAACCAAAAAAACCTAGTGGATCTTCAAGTAGACTAACATTGGGATTGTACAATGTATGGTGTAATTGAAAAATTGTTGTAATTACTTTGTTTATCCTTGTCCGTAAATGTTTTCAATGCGATGTATGTTGTGACCCATTGCCAACACGATGAGTTGTGGAGAAGGTCTGCAACACAATAGCATTATAGTTACATGGCACTGGCACGGCAATCTGAAAATTTAGAAATTATTCAACAACACAGTTCTAAACAAGAAAAACATAGAAAAAGCATCACAAGTTGAAAATATGTAAGAGTATTCATAAATACACAAAACAAACCGTGAATGTTATTTCAAGTATACCATACTAAAAGAAAAGCAAACTTCAAACATAAATAAAGATCCAATGTTGCTGCTAAATCTCAAATTCTCAACACGTGTAAAATTTTCAGTCAAATATATACTGTATCCATTGGCAGTTATAGCGTACATTTTTAACTACAAAACAATAGCTGAAAGAACAATTAGCCTCTAAAGATCGTAGACTACAGAATGTGATGCAGTGCAAGGTAGGAGAATCCCCAAAGGAGATGTCCTAGTCCCCCGCTATATAACCACACAGCAGAAACATAACAGAAAGAAGCAACAATGCAAGATCTGATACCAAATTACAATAATTTGTTCATAAAATATAACTGATTACATGCAATATGCCCAGCTGTAAAGCCTTCCGGGTTAGGGCCAAACACAAACAGCAATTACAAAATCAGTTCTACAAGATCCCTCAAGATCCAACTCACAACACTAACCCTAGCTAGTCCAAATCTGTAACATAACAGCAATCAGGAAGAAACCACCAAGGAAATCTAAACTTGTTTTCGCAAGCCCACCAAGAAATCTCCTTGTTGTCCAGCCGCAGCCCTAGCTCTGCTCCGTCTTTATCCAAGATCCAAGTGTAAACTGCCTCACATTCAGCGATTTGTCCACACATTCACAACTCCATCACAATCCTGTTGTAAATTGCCTCACATTCGGCACTCTGTCCATAGACTCAGAAAAAACTCTCTCTTCAGTTGCTCTCCACACTCAACTGAATGACTAAAAGACTCCACAAGACTCCTACTTATACCCAACTAAGCCACAAGTCAACCCAGAATGCCAAAAACTAACATTAAATACTTGAAGAGCCACAAGTCGGCCTCCAATTGAAATTAACTGTCCAAAAATCGATATCCGAGCAAAATCGCGGTATCTCCTAGCTCCAATTGAATTAGAACTCAAGCTTTGAACCAAAGGTAGAACTTTAGGTCCACTACAACCTCTTAAATGCACAAAGGCTGATTCACCAAGGATAAGTGCGCATCCAACCCGAAAGTCACACACAGAGAACTGTCATGTAGAACTTCCAGAAATGGATACTCCGGGAGAATTGCAATATCTCCCAACTTATGAGGAATTAGAACTTGCACCTTTGACACAAGGAAGTACTCTAGTTTGGTATCAGATCTTGCATTGTTGCTTCTTGTTGTTGTGTTTCTGCTACATGGTTATATAGATGGGGGCTAGGACATCTCCTTTGGGGATTCTCCTGCCTTGCACTGCGTCAGGTGGTATCAAAGCGAAGGTTGTTCCTAAGTGTGTAGACAGATTGCCGAAGTTGTGGCAGTTTGCACTAGGACTTAGGTTGGAGAAGTAGATCTGAGTTGATCTTGATCTGGTGGTGGATTTTCTGTCTGGAGTCCTAGATCTCTTGGTTGCGAGGTCGCAGATCATGGTTCTGACTTGCAATTGCAGAGGGCTTGCAGATGGATCGATGGATGCGAAGATGGAAGATTGATCTTGTTGAGGCATGATCGTAGAGAGTTTGTGGATTGCAAATCCATGGTCTTAGACTTGTGATGTGGATTCTGATTGTTCATGTGAGGTGGTAGGTTGCGATCTAACTTGCAAACAATTCAATTTTGTCACAAGGAGCATGGGAAGGATTTGTTGCAAAGAGTTTGTGAATATCTTGGAAGATGGCTCCAAGAGGATTGGACCTTGAGATGATTGCAAATCTCTGTATTGTGCTAGAAAGGAGATTTTCTAAGATGTCTGCTCAAGTTGAAGCTAGTTTGGCTGATCGAATTAAGAAGGTGGTTGCTCAGTTTGAAACTATTTCAGCCAATCGAGATAAGAACTAGATGAGGAAGGCATTTCGTAGATCTTTGTGGAGTTGGAGTCTACTGATCCGGAAGAGAGTTGTCTGGCCAATTAGGAGACTTGTCCGTGAGAGAAGATGGCATGACAAGGTAGAGGTGAAAGAGGTTGGTTTTGTTGATCAGTTTGTGAAATCTGATATAGAACTTGCAGAGCAGCTGGAGGTTGTTGCTGAAGATATTCCTATCCTTGTTGATGCTAGGACAAAGGTTGGTTTTCATGATTAGTTGGCTGAGTCTGACATGGAAATTGCAGAGCACTTGGTCATGGATGATTTGGTTGCTGTTGGTGGTGAGTTATGTATTGTAGAGCATCTTGTTGTGAGCAATGAGATGGTTGGTGTTGAGAGTTTGGCATATGTTGCTTTGGAGTTACATATTGCTACTGATATGGAGTTTGTTGCTGCTGGTGTGGATTCACTAGTTGCTGATGTGGATGAGGGTTTGCTGATGAAGCATTATGTTTTGTTTGTTCTTGGTTGTGAGCATGCTCATTGGGTTGTTGATGATGATGTGTATAACCTCAGACATCAGTATGGACAGTATGGAAAGGAGACATTCATGTTTTACTAGTGAAACAAAACAATGGAATTAAAGAAGAGTTATTTTGTTTACAAAATAATTACTTGACCAATTTGGGTCAACAACCTAGATGTTTACTCTAAGTTGGAAAAGTATATTATGGTCTTAGCCGACCTAGCAACAATTTGTGAAAAGGCATGGTATTTTTGCAAAGGACATCTTGCGAAAAGAAGTGTGCAATTGTATTGTAATAAGTGATATGCAAACTTTTTGTGAAGCGATATATGCAAAGTTTTTGAAAACTTGATTTTGTGATCCGAGATTGAGCTAAGGTCAAAGATCAGTCAATAAAGAAGTTACAACACCTATATACCTGAGGACTAATTACTTATTTGGGCAGTGAGCTCTTCTTGTAATTGGTAGTGCATGTTTGGGTAGTGAGCTCTTCCTGCATCTACTGTACTACAACTCCTAACAAGGTTGGAATCTCCTAACCAATATTCAATGTCTCTTAACAAGGACTCCCTCTACTGAATTTGCTCATTGACTCCTAACAGGGTCCATCCTCTAACAAGGAACATATATATCAATATATTATCTAGTGGGTATCATCCCCACCGAGGTTTTCCCTTGGTTAGGCTTTCCCTAGTTAACAAAATATGGTGTTATGAGTTCTCTTTATGCATGGTTATTATTTCTGTTTAACATTACTTGTTTACTTTCTTACGCATGGTACAAAGTAATTAATAATATCCAGTTGGTGATAAAAGTTTGTAGAATATTGATTCACCGCCCCACTCCCCCCCCCCCAACATAGTATTCCCTATTTCTAACAAGCTAGCCTATTTCTACTCTAGCTTTCTAGCTAGTTCCTCTACTCATTGTCTAACTTTCTAACCCTTCGACCCTTTACAAATGAGAAGGATTTGGCCTTTTATAGGTGTTAAATAAATGAAGGGCTAACACCATTTGAAGATCAAGGACCTACAAACCCTTATTAGGGTTGCTAAAATTATAATCAATTACACAAGGGTGCCAAATCATGGGCCAATAAGAAAATTACAAATCTATTAATATCCAATGAGAAAACTAGACAGTTAGCATGGTTTGATTGGTTGTGCTTGAAATTGGAGTTCGGATTGGAGACAGCAACCAATGTCCACTTCATCATCCTTATCTTGTGGATCTATTTAATCATGTACTTTGAATTTTGGCTTTAGAAGATATCTGTTAAAACTGCAAATATTTCATGCTTAATTGTTAGAAAGTAAATTTGATCAACTATTCCAAAGCTATCGATTCTAGAGGATGATTATGATGGCTCACGCTTTTAAATTGCCTCCCTCAAATCTTCTCCATATTCTTTTCTAATGACTCGAATTGAATTTGCATCTTGAAATTGTAAACTTGATTCGAATTTGGTAGTACTCGTTAATTTGATAATGTTGTCTTTATTTAATGGAATCCTTCCGTGATCTCGAATTTGAATTTGCATTTCAATAGCTGGACTTGGATCTTTTCCTAACTTGGAGATGTTAGACTTGGAGCATTCCCTCTTGTAGCTTGCACCAAGGGCCTTGAAGTTCTCAATCATCCTCCCGCCAAGCCCTTCCTTTTTGAAAATGACCTTGTGTTAAGGTACATCAGATCTATTGCAGATCACAAAAATTGTATGTCTTTTAATTTTCTTGTCTCTTGAATGACATCCTTACCAACTTATATTTACTTGGCAGGTTATAATCAGAATGGAGTTGAAATTATATTTTGCAAGTATTGTAAGGATTCTGAAATACTAAAATTGTGATTCTGATTATTATATATTTTCAGATCTGAATATGAATAGAGATTGAATTCTAGAAAGGCTTTGCCGAATTGACTTTTGTGATTTCCTTCAAGACCAGTTTCAAAAGTTCCTCCTTGCTTTCAGATGTTGAAAGATTTGCTGATGCTGCTGAAGATATAGAGGAGGCTGTCATTTCAGATCAACCACTAGCCACGCTTGAAGAAAAAGTTGTTCCTAAATATGATCCTATGGATCTTCTTAAAGAAGAAAAAATGTTTCTGAAGGGGATTCTATTGATTCCCTTGAAGGAAAAAAATATTCTTGTGGACCGTGAAGCAAGCACAAGCAGTTCCAATGATGTTTGAATCATGGAATTCGATGTAAGTTGTGCTTCTATGGGATATGGTGCAGGAGTTAGGCTGATTTCACCCGATGGAGAGTTTTTCCCTTTTTCATACAAGATGCAATTTCCCAATACCAATAACATGGCGGAATATGACACCTTGATATTGGGATTGAATATGGCATAGATCAAAGGAATCCAGAACTTGCATGTAAAAGGAGAGGCCGAATTCAAGGTATGTCAAGTTAAGGGTCAATATCAAGCCAAAAATGACCGACTTAGACATTACCGTGATTTAGTTTAGAATTTTTATCAAGATATTTGATGCTTTCAATATCTCGTTGATTCCTCGAGAACAAAATGATAGGGCTGGTTCACTTGTTGTTTCAGCCACTCTTTTCATTCTTCATCAAGATATTGAGGATGGCATATACAAGATACACTTGGTTTATTGACCAAGTGTCCAACACAATTCAGAACATTGGCAAGCGTTTAATGATGATATGCAGACCATCAAGTTTTTAGAGACCAAGGAAGGATTTGGTGATATGTACTTTGAATGAGGCGAGAATTTGCCAAATGAAACCATTTCCAATGAGGATCCTAATAGGCTAATACTGGTCAAAACATTATTCAATTGAAAGGAAATGAGATCTCCAAGTGTCTGATTTTTTTGGAAATGTTGTTTGATAAGCATGGCAGGTATGTCAAAGAGCAGCAAAAGACAAGGACAAGTTCTTCAAGTTAGTATCAAAAGTACAACACTGGGAATGAAGAGGATCCAAAATTGGTTAACATTGGTAACTAGTGTAATGACAAGGAGAAGGAGAAATTCATAGAGTTACTTTGTGAATACAAGGACATTCTGGCCTACTCCTATGAAGATCTGAAATCTTTCCATCCCAAAGAAGTCCAACATGATATCTCTTTGAAGTTTGGCGCAATACCTTTTTGCCAAAAGTAGAGGCAATACAATCCAAAGATTTTGGGTACCATTCTAGCCGAAATTTAGAAGATGTTGGAAGCGGGTCTTATCTTTCCAATCCATCATTCATCATGGGTAGCCAACATAGTTCCTATTAGAAAGAAGAATGGAGAAATCCGCATGTGTGGATTTCCACAATCTCAATCAATTATCTCTCAAGGATAACTATCCACTGTTGGTCATGGACCAAGTGTTGCAAGTCACTATTTCAAAAATATGTTGGACGGTTTCTCAAGCTACAATCAAATTGAAGTTTGTGAAGATGATCAGCATAACACATCATTCACTACCCCATGGGGAACATTTGCATACCTGTGGATGCCTTTCGGTCTTATTAATGTCATAGCCACATTTTAGAGAGCAATGAATCTTGCTTTCAAAGATCTTATCAATGAAAGCATTGTCATATACCTAGATGACTTGATTGTTTTCTCCAAAACACATCAAGATCATTTCTTGTTAGCATGAATACTGATGCTATGGGGGAGCATTGCAGAACATTGATATGATGTATTTATAACTGTATTTGTCATTGATGACATAGTAATAAGTTTGTAAAAGATTGACAGAGCGACATACTGTGATTTTTGTATTGAGAACATTATATTACTTATCTGATGATGCACAATTACTAGCGCATACTACATTGTGTATTTGTTACATTGGCAAGTGCGCAGAACCTAAATCGAGAATGTATGGAAGATATGATTGATTTACAAAGAACTGTATAGAAATAGAGTATTGGGAAAGTAGTTCCTATTGTATGATTGCTACAACTCGTTACAATTGCAGTGAAGGGTTGTGCAGTGAACTAGAGATAGTTTACTAACTGTTGATGACGTCAGAGAGTGCGCATGTACGGAAGTCGCACATGTGAAAGTTTGTGTATAACTATGAGCCGACAGCATTAATTAAATGTGTATTTCATTTAATTAACGTATGATAATGAAGTATGAAGCCAACTCAAGGATTTATTAATTATGGTATAAAGGAAAGATGTTTTCCGTGTTTTAGAAAGAAGTAAAAAGAGAAGACTTGCGAATTACTAAGCAGCAGAGCAGAGTGACATACTAATGCGTGTAAGTGACCTTAAGGGTTACTATTACTGATCACGGAGTTCCAGATCTGATTGCATGATCTGAAGGTGAAGAAGTGCGACGTACTGGACAGAGGAAGAAGTAAAAGCCTATTACACATCTATTATTTTGAAAGGAATAGTACCAAGGTCAATTGGACAGTGGGTTCATTGATCTGATCCTGAAGCTGTTTGGACAGTGGGTTCAACTGCCTTCCACAACTCCTAACAGGGATTCAATGTCTCCTAACAGAGACTCTTTGTACTAAATGTTGTAATAGACTCCTAACAGGGTCCATCCTCTAACAAGGAATTTTCATATTAGTACATCATTTCGTGGGCATCATTCCCACCGGGGTTTTCTCTCTGATCAAGGGTTACCCTAGTCAACATATTTGGTATAATTGTTTATGAGCATCTCTTTATGGTTGTTGTTTACTTTGGTTGAATGCTCAAGATTGTTTAAAAGGATAAATGTTTTAAATTATCATATAACTGATTCCCCCCCCCCCCCCCCCCCCCCTCTCAGTTATATTGGTGAACTATTATTTCTAACATTTCTCTCATCTTCAACAAGTCTTGGAGAGATGCAGACAACATGGGGTATCAGTGAATACCAAGAAGTCAACTTTTCGTCTAATGGAGGGCAAGCTATTGGGATACACTATGTCCAAAGAAGGTATTAAAATTGATCTAGATAGGGTGAAGGCAATTCAAAGCCTATCCCTACCATCAAACAAGATAGCAGTTCATTCTTTCTATGAGAAGCCCCACTTCTTGAGAAGGTTTGTACCAGACTTTGCTAAAAAGACTCGTCATATTCTATTTCATGTTCCTATCATACTCATGTAGACACTCACAATATTTTTAGTTGAATTCTCATATTCATATCTTGTATAAGAGATTTTTTCAATGTTCAATAATTAAAATTAAGATAATCTTACAAAATTTTGTAGTTCCTCAACTAACATGTTCTAGATCATAACTTGATCACAAAAATTAAATCACTCATACATACCATCTAGCATATGGTAATCTTTAAAATAAGTAGGTCATCCTAGTAAGCTCATAGATCACCTAAACGGTTAATGGATCCATGTTTCCATTTATATAACCTAGGCTTCCATGCCCATCTTGCCACTAACATTTCATATAATCATTTCACGATAGAAACATATTTCATCTCTAAAACAATATAAAACAACTCAGTATGTCTTAATACTCTAATACCATATCAAATCAATACTGCATGTGTATTATACATGTATAACAATGTGTCAAAGGTAAAAACATGATATACTATAAAAAGTCATCATATATCCAATCAAGATCATAGAGGTTATGTTTAACATGGTACCACACTATCTATATACCAGTCTCTTAGCACTTGGACTACATGCCCACATGCAATTCCTGACACGGGGGTGTGGCGCTAATGCTTGTATGTTCTGTCCACCATATACCGATTGTGGCTTAGACCTCGAGTCCGGTCTCTCCACAAAACTCTTTCATTTCCATGGAACTCCACCTTTCCTGCTGAAATTTCTTAGCTCAACCCATCCTTGGGTCATAAATTGATTGTAAGCATATGAAACAAATTTGCATAGGGTTCTTATCAAGTAGATCATCTGAGCGTGTTGGCCAATCGCCTGTAAATATTTAGGAATTTATCTTTCCCATTCGTGTGACCTAGCTTTTCATGCCCATATTGTCATCGTAATGTTTCAAAGAAAAACTCAAGTCAAACAAAAGTTACATCTATGATTAAGCATTGTTAGTTTCAATTTTACAAGTGTGCTTACCCCATACTAGAGCACAAAATGGCCTTCTTGTTATTTAGTCAACATTAGAAAGGATTATCATTTTCAAGTTAAAAAAATTCTCAAAATCATGGTTCACAATTTTATTTTTCCTTCAATTCAAGTTAGAAAATGGGTAACAAAATATTAACTACCATTTCATATGAACAAGAATATAATTGCATAAAAGTATAATGCTGAAAACATGCAACTGAAAAGAGATATCTAGTCACCATCAAGGTTTAGATAACACTGTTTACCGCATAGGGTAAGAAGTTCAACACAAGTATAACACGATTCAATTCCGAACAGGTACTTTATTCATGTATGCACTTGCAGATTACAATGACTACCATGATCTCCGATTACAACGATGCTTCCAAAGTCCATCTCGGACGTGTACATATACCTTTCCGAAGGGGTGACTCAAGCGTCACGCGCCCGTTCGGATACTACTCTACCCGTCGGCTACACTATACATTTTACCGACCACATCATCCCCCCTCCAAAAGAAAGGTCGTCTTCGGACAACAATTACAAAATATCTGAGACAAATTAACAACAAAATATATTAATTGACTAACTACAACAAGATAGATCTATTTCTGTCGCATCACTTTCACATTCATCCTATGCCTGCACCAAACTGGTCTCCAACCCACGTTGTATCTGTAGCCTCTGCTAACACAATACTATCTCCTTAGCTGACCTTGATAGCCACCTGTGCTGTTTTCTCTGTTTCTAACTCCTGGTTACACTGAGCCAAGTGTCGCCATACTGCCTTCAACTGGATGATCAGCTCCTCTCGAGCTCTCTATGCATCCACCAAGACAACCTCATGCCCAACACCTACTCCGAGTGCCTCCTCTAACACACAAACACTCATGCCTACAGCAACAGCTCTAGGTCTCGTCAACTAGTCACACTTCACATGACTGATATCCGCAACGATTGGGGGTCTAGGGGGCAACGCCCCTAGCGGGGTCGAGGGGCAGCGCCCCTCGCCGCCAAGACCAAATTAGCACTTCGCAACTCATACAGAAATGCACGGAACACACCATTCTTGTCATTTTCTGTCGATTCCAGACTCTTTCTGGCAACCACTAATGCTTCCCCTTCCCTTTGGCATCATCTGCTACTCATTCCGAACAACTTGAATTTGTTGTCTTTTTTTTTTTTTTGATAGCTCTTCCACTTCCTCTTTCCTGCAGACTTACTTTGTGAATCGGCTATAGCAATTCCTCTTCCTTTCCTAATACCCTTCGTCTCTGGCTATTCTTTTCCTTGCGGCTTTATTCTGGTCACCACTCAGTACAATGGCGTTTTTGTGTCTTGAGATCGTACGGTCTTTTCCACTTTGCCCTCAATCCGTACGGACAGACCGCATGGTCTTCTTACGCTATCCCTTATGTTTTGGGCTGTACGGACATCGATGATTCTCTGTATTTTGACTTGCCTTATGCCCGTACAGTCTTCCTTTGCACCCTTCACTATTCCACTGTACGGTATGGTCTTTTCCACTTGGGGTCGTACTGTCTATCTTCCGTACGGTACGGTATGTTCCAGTACAGTTTAACAAAACTCAATGCCGTACAGTCATCTAGTGACCATACGGTCATGTCAAATTTTAAGCTTGCTTTATTATTATTTCCAACATAACTCCGTTTGAGGCCGTACGGTCGTTCAACGAGGCTGTACGGTCATCAAAACTCTTATTTAATGAGCTCTCCCAGCCGTACTCTTGTCTATCCATTGTCTGTACGGCAACTTGTTCAGCCGTACCTCTGTTCCTTGTTGGCCATAGGGTCTATAATACCTGACGTCCTTGATCGTACGGTTTTCTTGTGTTGATCGTACGGTCTATAATATCTGATGTCCTACTTCCTCTGGCTATACAGATCTTAGCCTGTTCTTGTTATGTTCTTTGCCTGATCTGCTCCTTAAGCCCGTATGTCTCAATGTCAATACAGTCTTCTTGATTTCCATTCCCAAGATGTCATACAGTGTTTTTAACTCCTGGACAATATATCCCTCAAGGCCCGTACAACATTTGTTACACATTTTTCTTTACTTTATTACTTCACAGTGGCACTCAAAATTTATGTTTAACTATTATCTTACATATGTACAGTATTTACATATATACAATATTTACAGTTGTTCTTTTCTCAATTGTTCGTCCACGGAGGTGCGTTATTTCTTTCATGGTAGACTTTTAATTTCGAACCATTTACTGCATTGGCTGCTACTTCCTTCCTATTGAGTGTCCATAACTTAGCTATCCCGTTATATCCAACTTCCCGTATCTTGTATGGTCCGACCCATTTGACTTTGAACTTCCGAAGTCTAATTCCATTCTGTCTGTTATACTTCAGTACTAACTGGTCGGGTTGAAGATTGTTTAATTTTAAACGCTTCTGACACCATACCTTCCACCTGTTTTGTGCAATTTTCATGGCCCATGCTACATAGTTCTGATTCCTTCGA
Organism: Cupressus sempervirens; assembly: GCA_028749045.1. NCBI lineage: Eukaryota > Viridiplantae > Streptophyta > Pinopsida > Cupressales > Cupressaceae > Cupressus > Cupressus sempervirens. Next base: position 255,518,840 of record CM053791.1, on the reverse strand, counting down.
TACGGCCGCTTCTGTACAGGTACCGCACCTTCGATTAATGGTATCAGGTGGACACATACTCTGGTGGTACTCCTTTTAAGTCTTTATACATCCAAGCTGTTGCCTTCAATACTAGGTTCCAATCATTTCCTACAAGAATGTTCTTCGGATTTTCTTCATCACCCAAGTTCATTGTTTTCACCATCAGCTCTTCATACTTCATCGGTTTATCTTTACTGGATGTATGGGCAAGTGTTTCATCCACCTGCGCTTCCCCCTCCTTGAGTTCACTGTACTCCTTTGGAAATTCATGGCCTTCTTTTCCCTCCTTGACACTCAAAATATTGCAGCTCGGAAAGACCTCATGGTCTTCCATTTGCCAATGCAACAGTCCATTCACGGAGTCTAAGTCGTCATCAGTTGAGCCTCCTTCTAGTCTCAATACCCCTTCATCATCTGGTTCCATCCTTCTTTTCCCTTCGTCGTCACTCTCGCCATTGCCTTCTGAGTCCGACGACGCAGCTTCTTCTCCTACCATCTGTGTATGCAAATTGATTATAAATCTCCTACCTCCCTTCTCCATTGACAGGGTGTTCCTTTTCCAATCATGCTTTACCTTAGCCTGCACCAACCACCCCCGTCCTAGCATGGCGTCATACCCTCTTCTCTTTAATGGAATAACTACAAAATCCAGTAAAAATGGTTGTGTCCCAATTGTTACCGGCTGCGCCATTAGAGTGCCCAAGGGTTTTATCCCATGTTGATCTGCTGTTAGTAACTGAAAGGTGGGTGGCCATAGTGTTGGTTGTCCAAGTTTTTTCCAGATATCTTCCGACATCACATTCCATCTCGATCCTCCATCTACTATTGTATCTGTTAACACCGTACCCAGAATGCCCATCTCCACTACTGCTGGGTGTCTGCCTGTTGTCAGTGCTAGTAACATCGGATCTGTTGCTGCCGCCGAGGTTGTTTCCTTGCTATTCTTTGTTTCCTCCTGGCCATCCTGTGCTTCTTCCATTGCTCTCGGGAATGGTGTCATATTTATAATGGTCGTACGCAGCTGTGGCATGGTAATAAGATCATTTAATTTAATTGGTACTTCCATTTGCATTATCTGTTTCACCATGTCTTGTTCCGCCAAGTTTCTTTTTGAAGTTTCCGCAGTATCTTTTACTTGTGACTTCTCCGCTCTCATCTGCTTCTCTATCTCTATTCGGGCTTTTTGTAGCCTCTCCTTCTCTTCTTCCGCATTCGGATATTTTGCCTTCCTCGCTTGTTCCCGCGTGATCGCCAACACGTTTTCATTACATGTTTCAATACTTAATAAATTTACGCCTTGCTTTGGACATTTTGAATCTTCATGGTCCCCCAGACCACACCATCTGCACAGTAGCTGCGGCGTCTCTTTCGTAGTACAGTCCCTCGCGAAGTGATCCCAAAGATTACATGCCCAACACTGTATCATCGGCCGTCCACTCGCATCATATTGTATTCTACTCCGGCCTCGATTGTTATTGTTATTGTTTCCACCCCATCCGCGTCTATTATTATTTCGATAACCACCTGAAGTTGCATCATTGCCCTCGTTATTGCTATTGTTCGACGCTTCCTGCGTGAGTAACACCTACTAGTGTCCCTTTGCTTTCAAGTTAAACGAGCACTCTTTCAGGGAATGCCCCGCCACTTGGTAGATGTCACAAAACTGCTTCTTCGGGCATGAACCCTTCATATGTCCATCCTCCTTGCAATCTGTACACCACAGTTCTCCTTTTACTGAATGCTTTCATCATCCGTAGCATGTCTTTCTGTAGCGCTTTCACCTTGTTGTTTGATTCCTCATCACTACTACTACTCTCCGAGGATGAATCATCTGAATCAGAGGACTTATGCTTTTTCTTCTTACTCGTCTTGTGTTCACTTTCCAAATCCATAGCGCGAGTATACGCATCGGTGTATGATGCCGGTGGTACAATTTTCATTTTCTTTTTAAGAGCCGACCGTAGCCCCTCCATGAACCACTGTTTTTTCATTCCATCCGCTGGTTGACTCTCCATCTTTCCGATCAATTCCTTCAGTCGCTTGGCATAGGTTCGAACTATCTCATTCTTTCCTTGTTTGGTGCTGTAGATTTTTGCCACTATTTCATTATCATCTCGGAGTAGTCTGAATTCTGCGATAAATTCTTTTTTAACATTCTCCCATGTATTAAGTTTCAAAGGACTAGTGTCAGAAAACCAGTCTATCGCCACACCCCGTAGGGTCACTAGAAATTGTCTTACCCAATCATCCTCATCTGTCACACCATTTGCCATCCATATGGTTTCACACGTTTTACAATGTCTGATAGGGTCTGCTAAACCATCACCGTGAAACTTGGATAACTTTTCTTTAGGGCCAGCCATCGTTACTTGTCTTTGATTCTGAGGTACTTGTATACCTACGCTATCCTGAGCTCCCGTGTTGTTTTGTGCTCCCGCACTGTTCTGGATTCCCGCGCTGTTCTGTGCTCCCGCGCTGTTCTGGACAACAATTTTGTTCCCAACAACCGCGTTGTCTGGTGATAGGTCTTCAAGTGATGTTCTATTCTCTACCTGTATCCGTTCGTCCGATGTGTCAAGAACGAAGAGATCCCTCCACGCTCGTGCGCCCTCGGTGCTCCGAGCCGTGTGAGTTGCTTCCCTTCCGTTCGGACACTCTCCCCTCGGTGTATACAGGTTAAGGAATTCTTCCTTTGTTTCCTCCACCAAATTCAAGCGTTGTCGAGTTTCTTCCAGCAATTCCTCGGCACTCCTCAGCCTACTAGGTGAGTGCACTCCCTCCGTCTATGCCTCTTCACCCCTTTGGTGCCCCTCAGCAATCTGCTGAAGTCTCTATCTACGTTCTGCTTGCTGTGTTAAGATTAAAATTTCTTTTGTTGTACTTAGTTCATTCTTATCTTTCACCTTATTCCGATCTTTGTTTGGCAAATTCGGCATCAATCTTCATATCATTCCTTCATTCCAGGTACATCTGGCAACGGCGCCAAATGTTTACCGCATAGGGTAAGAAGTTCAACACAAGTATAACACAATTCAATTCCGAACAGGTACTTTATTCATGTATGCACTTGCAAATTACAATGACTACCATGATCTCCGATTACAACGATGCTTCCAAAGTCCATCTCAGATGTGTACATATACCTTTCTGAAGGGGTGACTCAAGCATCACGCGCTCGTTCGGATACTACTCTACTCGTCGGCTACACTATACATTTTACCGACAACAAACACCACATCAAGGTTATAGTAACTGGTTTGTATTGTGCAAGCCTCGACATTTGGACCTAGTGTAATCTTCTCATTCTCTACTAAGAATGGCCCTCCCTCTTGGGATAAGGCACATGTACCATTCTGGTCCTGCTATCTAAGCATCCTGGTGTTAGAGTGTCCACTCAACAACAACAAGGTTGAAGATATACCTCCACCAACTTTCTCCCTATCAGTTGGCACCACCAACCTCTTAGTGATCCATTTAGGCAAGCATGCCTTTTAATCTACCTTGGCCAAGAATTTAGATGGGTAGATGAATAGCCCGATCACCACCACTCGACTTGCCAATCATGTTATTTTCTTTAGTTTGGATTCATCTTTATGATTTTGCAATTTATCCATTTGTCCATTTCGTATGGACCAATTTATCACCTCAGCCCCTTCTCAACTATTTTGGATAATCTCTGGTGTGATTTCCCAGCTTACATTGTATAATATTCAATTTCACAAAATAATTTTTCATTCTATCCCATTCAACATTACATTTTCAGTTCCTCTAAAACAGTGTTGGCCCCAAGGTTAAGTGTCGAACCTAGAGCTCTGATACCATATGTAACACCCATTTTTTTTAGGTCTTAACTAACAACTAGCATATCAAATAAATACAATTATTACTTCATATTCATAGGAAGATAGTTATACAGTTATGTTCATGTGAATGAGATTAATGGTTATAATAGGTTAAACAGAAATTTCATAACTGACAATTGATAGCATCATCAATAAATGTAAATATAGAATGATTTTTTTAATACCCTAAATTCTAAAACCGGAATCTACCTAGGGAAACATCTACAAAACTCAGGTTAATCCACATATACCACTTAGGGCACAAATAGTTATACCACTGTCAATTACCATTAAATACCACTATAGCATTTAGGGCATCAAATACCACTGTATCATTCCTTTTCTTTCTATTGCTAACTATGGCAATAATCAAACAATTAGAACATACGCTCATATTCACGTAAATGAAAGACAGAAATAACAATCTATCAAATAAACCTATCTCTTGCATATAGATATATTTCATGTTTAGTTGGAAGATCAACCTATCTAATTGGTTACCAATTATATTGATGAGAAGAGTTGCTTTCATTAAAGGAAATAAGTGAATCAATGATTTATATCAATCCATCATATCTTCTACTTGTAAAAACATCATAAAAGTTAAATACCTATTACCAACAAATGTTTGAATGCATAACTTATCTTTGTCTAGTGCATGTCTTGGCATCTTGTGGAGAGGGGAAACATTGTCAGAGGCTTAACCTCCCAACCACAGACCTTAAACTTATCCCCACACTATCTCTAACGAGAAAGACCCTTCCTACCCAAAAATAAACATGGAACAACTTGATCAGCCACTGAGCATCCTGGTACTAGGGTATCAATCTCATTGCTCAACTAGGCATCAAGATCTAAGTATTGGACTACCATGAGCCAAATCTTGTTAATTAATATCTCTTTTCGTTTGATCTTACAATTACTATTATGAATGGTTCACTTATTTTCATGTAGGAATAACTCTGCGGTTCAATGATTTTCAGCTCACCCTTCATCTCAGCCAAGATGGCCCTCTTGGATGAATTTTCAGGGTGTATGCTTAAGTGTTCTTTCTGATTTATAGTCACAGTCAAATTCTTATGTCCTTTTTGGACTCATCACAAATTCATGAAGTATACTTTACTTGCATCTTCTTATGCTTGTTGCCCTTATCACATGGACTAATGAGTAGATGTCCCTATATAAGGTGTATATCACAAATTTGACTAAGCAAAATCATATATTATTATGAGATTAATTCGAAATGGAAATCACCAACAATTAGTTGTAATTCGTTATTCAAATTGATGGATGTACCCTTCCATGGATATCAATCGAATATGAATCAAAGTTTGTCAAGGAATTCGCATTCTGATCTGATATTAGAGCTTAAAGAAAAGGTCTTATCCACTTACATTCTCACCCATCGGGTGGCTACCTACACCGCACGAGCCATGAAATAGCTTCAAATTTAGATGCACATATTTTAGAGTTCACATCAAGATTCAAACATGAAATGCAAAAGATGACTTGGAATGTGCTCCGCCTGGAGTTGGTTCTTACAACTTGTTGCCGTATTCTGTCAATCCAAGATACATGACAAGCACAACTTTCCAATGACTCTACACGAGGGTTTGTATGAACTCAGAATGGAGGAAGAATTTGTGTCTAGCAAATGTACGAACTCGGGCTATAGTTATGAGGAATAACGATGCAAAAATAGAAGGTAATCCATGCTGCAGAGGTTATGCCATGCAAACAAATATAAAATCAGACAATTGTGAGAGGAAGAGGAATGTTTCCTAGGCAACAGGGAGAATAATAAAAATAAATCATCTGTACATTATCTTAGTTACAAGACAGAGAGTGGCGGTGAGAGCTACAATGCAAACAAGAAATCATTGCCACAAATATTTAAAATGGTCATCTAAACTTATAAGACCCGATGGAAAATAATATAGGAATATGAAAGGTGGCCTCACATGAAATAATATTAGGCCATAGCCAAGATGAGAGAAATAATAATATTGTCTTAGTATATAGTATCATGGTATCTATAGATAGCTATATATATATGTATGCATATAAGTGTACATGCGTAAACCCCAACCATATATTTCTTATATATACACCAAATATCAAGTATGCGTATACATCCTTATATATATAAATTTGGTTTACATATGTACATGTACAAACATTTAGGTATCATAATGTTGATATGATAAGACATACTTATACACTAGGGGGCTCTAACCAACAACACAATTACAAAGGTACAAACTTGCTCAAATTTCAATTCATGCTTAGTGATCTCTTTTACTACTTAATGATATGTAATTTAATAAGTTAGCTCATGGTCATCCAACGTACACTTTTGCTTGCCTAGTCATTTACCTTAGCCATGGTGGTTCAAGGCTCGTACCTATTTGCTCAATGATGGTGGTGCCCCCATGCCCAATTTTTTTTTGGCAATGCTTTCCCCCCTTTGACATGCTCCTACAAGGGAATTCTCCATGATTATATCATATTCCTCAATATTATAACAATTTACCATAACAAATTATTGTTCATAAACCATCATAATGGCTAACTGCCATTCCACTTCCCATGATGAATAACCAACTTTCTAACATTTCAAGATAACAATATAATAGCATCATAACAATTAACTAACATGTCGTCTTCATATGAAATTATAACAATTAACCATCTTACCATTTCACATGATCACAACTAATTTTAACTGTCAACTGACTTCACGTAAAACCTCAATGACTATACGAACATTTTAATTGAGTCAAAAATTGGGATGTAACATTCTCTTCCCCTTGTGTTTCATCATCATCAATGAACTTTGAAATTTTAACGAAATTATAAAGAACATTTGAAATTGGACCGAAAATTGGGATGTAACATAGTGTGCCCTGATTACACAAAGAGCTTCATCATGTATAGTTATGCTTCCGAGCATACTATGTTTGTCATCCTAATGCAGAAGAATGATGAAGGTATTGAATCACCCATTTCATTCATGGGTTTCCCTTTGAAGGTTCATGAATTGAAATACAGTCAGATGGAAAAGCCTGCGTACGCTATTGTTGAAGCAGTTAAGCATTTCAAGTTCTACATTTTGAACTCACATATCATTGCTCTAGTCTCGGATACTACTGTCAAGACCATCTTGATGCAACAAGAGTTTGGTAGGAAGAGAGGAAACTGGATTGCCAAGATCTAGGAATATGATATGGAGATACGACCAACCAAGCTAGTTCATGGCAAAGGACTCTGTCATCTTATGGCTGAAAATGTACTTTTACAAGTAGAAGATGAGAATTCCTCATCTCTTCCTACTTTTCTATTCGTCAGCACTACAAATGACTGGTACTCTAACATGGCCTATTATCTAAGTAATGGAGAATGTGCCTCGCATTTGTCATATAAAGAATGGAGGACCCTCGAGCTCAAAGATTCTAGCTTCATCCTATAGGAAAATGGTCTTTACAAGCATGTGATGGATGGAACTTTCTTCAAATGCGTGGACAAAAGCCAACAAGTGTTGATTCTGGATTCTTTCCATAATCAAGCATGTGGAGGACATTTTCAGCACCTATCACTGCACATAAAATTCTAAGAGCATAATATTATTGGCCCACACTTTTTCAAGATGCTTATCAATGGGTAAGAAAATGCAAATTGTGTCAACAATTCGTAGGGAAACAAAAGCTTGTTGCTCTGCCATTGAAGCCAGTAGTCATCGAGAAACCATTTCAGCAATAGGGAATTGATTACATTGGTATCACCAGTCCACCCTCAAGCAAGGGTCATACTCACATCCTAGCAACAACAGACTACTTTACCAAGTGGGTAGAGGCAATTCCTATGAAGGGCTCTATGTTAGATATAATATGACTTCCTGGAGCAAAACATTTCACAATTTGATGTTCCGAACAAAGTTGTTGCGAAAAATGCAGTTGCTTTCTCTTCCAAGAAAGTAACTAGGTTTTGTTTTAATCACGAGATAACTCTAGCACATGCGTCCAATTGTTACCCACAAGGTAATGGTCAAGCTGAATCAAGCAATAAGAATATAGTGACCATCATGAAGAAGCTTGTGGAAGAAAACCAAAGAACCTGACACATGGTGTTGTTTGATGCTTTGTGGGCTGGCGAGATTACTCCAAAACGAGCAATTGGAATGTCATCTTTTTAGTTGCTATACGGGATCAATGTCAAGATTCCAATAACTTTAGAGCTTTCGGCTCTTAAGTTGATACGAGTCATTGAAGATGAAACTTATTCAAACTCCTCGAATAAGAGAATTATGTTTCTTCAGCAATGGAGAAGCAAAGAAAAGAAGTGGTGGATAAACTCATTACTCACTAGCAACAAGTCAAAGTTCTTTTTGACAAAAAGGCCAAATATAGAGAATTCCAAATTGGCGGTCTTGTTCTACTATGGGACAAGAGGTGAGAACTAAAAGGAATGTATGGAAAGTTTGACACTCTTTGGCGAGGACCTTTCACAATTCACAAGATTGTAGGTGAAAAAAGTTTATGGCTTGCATATCGTGATGGAACACCAATGCCACTGCCTTGCAATGGACAACATCTAAAACATTACTTCCATTGATTATCAAATAAGTATCCCTTGTACATAGTTTTATCATTTTTTGAGTTATAGGATCTTTGTTTTTAGTTTTGTTTTTGTTAGTCGCCTGACTCTATAGCCCAATGGAGTGGATGATGACACTTAGAGAACTAGATTCTATGTCACTCTTTGTTTCCAAAAACAAATGAGTAACATTCCCCAGATAGAGCTAATTGTTGTCCTGCATTTTGTCACCACAAAATGTAGGTAACAGTACGAAACTTTTTCAATTTTGTTTCACATTTCTCTCAAACATTCCAATATTTAATTGGCCAATATTGATCAACCAATCAGCCCCAATTTGCATAATGAATCTTTTTACTGAAGGTTTTTGTCAAGTGCTTTTCATTTTTCATTTATTAAGCCTATGCTTGATTTTTGAAGCCTTGTATGTCTTTATTTGCATTTTCAAATGTTTGTTTCATTGCTTTTAATCTTTTGGTTTTGTCCAATATCTTGCACTCGGTTTTCCCTTCGATTTGGTTTATCTTAGGGCTTAATCAGACTTGGTAGTCAAAATAAATGACCTTTTAAGTGCCCACAAAGTGGGCTCCCTAGGCATAATCACATATTTAATATATGAATGTTATTATTCATAGTTGAGATTCATTTTTTGAAAAATAAAACATAAATTGACTTTATGCTATGTTTTTAAGTTACGTCATCACTTAAGTTACTATAGTGCACTTTATGTTTTATTTTAAAACATCTAGGTTAAATATTAGTTTTTGAATACAATTTGCACATGATATATAAACTATAGTGTAAATATTATTTTTGACCCCTTTAAGTGATTAACTCAAAAATCAATTAGACATGTGCTTAATTGGTCACTTAAGTTGTGCAAACTCAATAACATGTTGTTTTACATGTTCACATGCAAGTGCATATGTGGAGTCTGATTTTGGCTTGAAAATGCATATTTTAAATATCTAATGGACTTCTAAGAGTCCATTTACCTGAAAACTTCCCTCTACATGCAAAAGGCATTACATTTAATAGCATTTTGAGAGTCCGATTTGCACTAGGAATGCAATTTGTGGAATACAAATTGAAAAGCATATTTCAAATATGCAATGGGCCTTCAAGACCACGATTTGCACAAAAATCACTTTTCCAGCCTTTGTGCAAATATGCAACGCTCCTAATAGAGTGCAATTTTGCATAAAATACATGCAATGAGGTCACAAGAACCCACTTTTAAAGCTTTTTAAGGTAAAAAACACTCAAGTCATAGAATGCATTACATGTTTTATTTATATGCAATGGCCCATTGAGAGTGTGATTTGCACCATTACAAATATTTTAAACTTAACCCAAATATGCAATGTCTCTATGAGATTGCGATTTGCACCTCCAGCCATCATATAAATACATTTTAAACTTGTAAATGCATCGATAAGGTCCAATTTCACCATTCCAACACTTGCAAATGGATTTGGAAGTCACATTTTTGCATAGACCAAGGAGAGGGTAAAGGCTGCAAAACAGGTGAATTAAGAGTGACCACCAAGAAGTCAAAAGATAGCAAAACGTCTTCCCAAAAAAAAAATAAAGGAAATCCCTTGTAAGATGACACCTCAAACTACCCACTCACTTAATCAAACTCTCTTTATAACCTAAGAAAGCTTTAATAAAAGTATAGAGCAAACCTAAGAAATATCTCCTTGGCCCATTTGTCTAATGACATAACAATGAACCTCTTTAAAAACAATATATAAATTGTCCCTTTCTAAAATGTTATTGAAGAAACTTGGAAAATAATTAAATCATTGTTTGAAAGTTATTTTCCTCAACTTATCCAAGCTTAAGAAAAAAATTAATTATGAATTTAGGTGCACTTACTTATTTCAGTCAAAAAAAGAGACATAGAAAGTCTCAACCATACAAGCACAAAAAACCGAGTACCGTTTATACACTACTGTTGGAAATGGTCTATAGCCTGAGTTTTCCAATATCTCCTCGGTAGTTGACTGGGCAAGCAAATACCTTTGTAAATTATAGTGCCAATGGACTGGACACCCACAAAACTTATCTACTCTATAACCTAGACCCATAGAGCTATATTCTTGGAATGATATTTACATGATAGTTACTTACTAAAGCTTGCTGCAACACTCCCCCACAAGCCTGCAGTCAATAGGTCATGAGTTTTCCACCAGCCCATAGCAAATGCACCACAGAAGGTATTGCCACAACCTATTGGATCTACAACTCTTCCAATAATATTCTCTCGTTGCAATGAAGGGTTTTGTGAAGAACAAATTGCATGAAAGGCTGGAATTTCCCATGTCTCCTGGGTATCAGATCTAGTGAGATAGCACAAGATAAAGTCAAACATAACCATTTCCAGATGAATGGCAATTTCTACTTTTGACAATGAAATGAAAGTATGTGACATGAAAATAAGAAAATAAAATCTTCAGTGAACATTATTATTAACATCTTGCCTATGAACAATGCTTCCAAATGGCCCTCTTCTAAGAGTCACCACCTGCAACATAAATGTATTAGCATTGCATTTGAACTCCAAAATTATTGCAATGTCTTACAAGCATTGATAGTGCATATCAACATAAATTCAGAGTTTCACAGATGCAGAACCTCAGCTCCTAGTTCTGTAATTCGTTTAATCATCTCCACTGGTGACCCTGGTCCAACAAGTGAAGCAGCCTCTTTCTCATTCGAGGAAAAGATATTACCAGACGAAACTAATTTTCTGTCACACAAATAAGCCAAAATCATTATGTTATTATCTTTCTCAAAAGAACTCGACCAGTAAACATGTTCTGTAACTACTATTTCTGAAAAGGAAAGTTTGTATTTTCATATTGCAGATAATATATGCCATGTAATATGGCAGTATAAAAGCTAATTCTGATAACTAGCCTTATACTGTACAGTAAGATACAAATACTATTTACACCAAAATTGGAAAACTAAATAAACATGATCAAGTCAGGAACTACTAATTTTGATTTTCTTTTGAGTGGTTAAGAAAAATGGAAAACAAAGAAAAGACCCTTTTAAAAGTGGATAACTCAATCAATAGATGAAGACAAAGATACAGGTTTAGTTTACATTGCAAAGGACTACAATAGACCCATTTTAAAATGCACTCTATATCATAAGGATGCTTTAACAAAAATCACGCTCTTGCACATTATTCTTAATATATTCTAAAGAATATTATTGATTGTATATGAGTCATAAAAACAAAACAAAAGATTATTGGTTTTATAGGCACATCTTACTTGCCAAAACTATTAAAGCTCAAACAATGGACATCACCAGCATTCCTGTCTAAAGAGTATAGGAACTCACAAAACTTAGCTCACATCAACATGTCATCATACATGCATGGCCTAAACTCAAGTGGGAGAATCTGCATGTTATTCCATTTATCCAGTATTTTATCATCAGTCCATCAACAGAAGATGGTCAATTTAGTAGAATAAAAATTGCAAGGGGAGCATTTGATGATGTGACATTAACAGGAATGTTAGTGTAGTTTTTTATTTTTCCTATTTTGCTAGGTTTTTCCTACACTTTTAATAATCTTGCTTAGGTTAATAAAGCATGTCTTATTAGGTGAATGGTTGTGAGGTGTCACCTTCCTACATGTGAGCATCCATAGCTATCTTGGGAAGATACTTTGCTATCTTTAGTCCGATAGATGGTTGCTCCTCATTGGTTGGTGTTGTTACCTCCTCCCTCTTCCTAGCCTATATAAGCATACTACGTAGCTTGTATTTGCATCTCTTATTTTTGCATCCTCTTAATGCTATTTTGCTTCCAACATTTGCATTACTCTCTTGGAGACTAACTCTATGATGCTATTTTGATTTGTATCATTTGCATTCATAGTTTAGATATTTATTCTTTGCACTAGTTTTTTGGGTTATTAATCTTATCAGATTCTAACATGATATCAGAGCTTTTCTATGTGCAAGAGTAGATTTTAGTTTCCTTATTTGAGAGATTCGGAGGGGGCTAATAAACTTTATTGTAGTTTTTTGAAAAACGAAGTATGCTCTTCTCTTGCATCTTTGGATGATCTTGAGAATCAGAAAAGTTTTGACAAAAACGATTTTTCTCTGGGGTTTCAATCTCAAATCTAACAACCAACTTGCATATTTGGAGTTTTCAATCAGTATTGCAGGTTCCAGCATGCCATTGATGGACTTAAGAAGGTGATCCAGCATTTATGTCATATTTTGGTTCCTGGAGTCGTTTTTTGATTTTTGGAGCCATTTTTTACTGTTAAAGGCGTCTAATTTACACTACAGCAGCATCTTCTGTACATCAACAAGGAAAACGCTTTCTAAGTTTTGTTCGCAGCCCCGAAAAACCATCTGGGTATCTTTTAGATTTTGCATGCAAGTTGTATATTTTGCAGAATCGAGCATGCAAAGCTACAGCCATACCCCTCTCCATTTGCAGTCGCAGATTTGAACGCAGTTTTCAAATATCTCGTTCTTGCTCATACGGACTCCGATTTTGATGATTCTTGTTATGAACTTGGCTATTTTTTTGTGCTCTATCCACTCGTGGAGTTGTTTTTTGATTTTCATGCATGAATTCTTCATAAATTGCAGATTCTTAGCTGTGACTGTGCACAGTTCTCGTTTTGAAAACTTCAGAGGATCATAACTTTCTCATACGACCTCGTATCGAGGCGATTCTTTTTTTGAAAGTGCATATTTTTCGAGTAAATCACAATGGTGCTATTTGTTTCCTTGATTATTGTGCCCAAGTTTCACTTTTAACATATGCTCTTCATGAGGGTTTGTAATGCATTGAAATCAAGACCACTAAATATTTCTTTCTAGTGGTAGTTGTAAATGCACTAAAATAAAGTGTCAAATCATATTTCTTTGGGGGGGTTCTTTGATTGAGTAAAAAGTGGGGGGCATTGTCGTGGCTGAGTTCTCTTCTTTTTAGCATTTCTTCTCTGCATTTCTTCATCATGGATCAAACAAATATGCCCATCCTAACTCCATACAATTACTTTGGGTGAAAATCACGCATGACAATTCACTTAAGGAAAGCTGGATTAAATAGGATAACTATGGGACTTGAAACTGAACCTGCTAAAGATGAAGATAAGCCTAAGTGGTTTAACAAATGTGATGAGGCATTTGGAACATTGTGTTTGTCTGTTTCTCCTGACTTGCTATTTCACATTGAGTCTTTGGATACACCAAATGAAGTATGGACAAAGCTAGAAACACTATTTGGCACACAAGATTCAATGAGGGGTCATATGTTGGAAAATGAATTAATTAGTTCGAGTCCAGGCAATTTCAACACAATCCAAGATTTCTTCACCAAATTAAAATCACTAAGGCTGCAGTTAAAACAATGTGGAATTGAAAAGAAAGATGAACAACTGACTCTTAGTATTCTCTCTAAGCTAAGTTCAGAATATTCTGTGTTTGTCTCTACCTTCTATGCTACTAAGGGTGCACTTGGTACTCAATTCACCATGCCATCTTTAGATGATTTTGCTGTCAATCTCACTCGAGAACGGGACAAGCTAATCTAGATGGGCATTCTTAAGTCCTCTAAGTCACATGCCTTGGCTGCCAACCAAGGCACAAAAGAACAACAAGGACAAAGTAGTAACAACAATAGTAAGGACAAAAAACAAAAGAATAGCGAGGAGAAGAAGGATCAGATGCTGGTTTCTTCAAAAGCAACTATTGATACACCATCTTCCAAGGGTGATAAGCTTAAGAAAGAAAAGGTCAAATGTGTCTATTGTAAAAGACCTGGTCATGATGAACATAAATGTTTGCAGAAACAACTTGATCACTTAATATACATTCTTGAGAAGAATAATATCAGTGTTCTTGAGTCTATCAAACAAAGTTCTAATGAAGGGTCTAACAAAGAAAAAGAAAATAGCAAGGGGAAAGGAAAGGGCAAGGCCCTTTTTGTAGTTGCTTTCTCACCATCCACTTGGGTTCTTGATTCGGGTGCTTCACACCACATGGCTTCATTTAAGGAAGAACTTGCATCCTTGGAGCTATGTACTATGCCTTCTATTTTGATGGGTGATAATACTCTTGTTGAGGTGTGTGGGAGAGGGTCTGTTGATGTGGGGGATGGCACATTCCATGATGTTCCTTATGTACCCTCATTGTCAACTAATCTCCTATCGGTACACCAGATCACTCACACAGGTTTAAGCAAGCAGGTTGAGTTCACTCCTGATTCAGTGGAGATACGTGAGTTGCACAATGATTCTACAGTTGCAGTTGGGAGAGCAGATCATCAGTCACGACTCTATATGTTTTCTCACTTTGTTTCTGATCCTCCTTTGATTGTTTTGCTCACTCACTTTAATGATGTGAGCAGATTATGGCATGAGCAGTTTGGCCATCTTAACTTTCACTACTTGCATCAGCTTAACCAGCAAAGCATTGTCATAGGGTTGCCTTCTACTTTGACATTGGAGTCACTTGGAATACATGATAGATCTTCTGATGGGTCAGATTCACTTGAGCAGTCTTCTACTTCCACTTTTGATGCAGAGAGTGATTCAGAGGACTCACCTCCTTCCTCTCCTAGTCATCATTCACAGGTTGATGATTCTCCTCTAGATTCTCCATCTTTTGGTCCAGTTTGGGCTAGACAAACCTTGCAGTTTGCAGGTGATTGGGTTGGGGATCCATCAAACACCAAGCAGACTCGTTCACAATTCTAGGATGCTCTACATATCTTCATTGCTATTGCCTCAAATCCACAGTCCTTTCATGAGGCTTCTGGTATTTCTAAGTGGGATACAGCTATGCAGAAGAGTATAGTTCCTTGATGAGGAACCACACTTGGGATCTTGTCCCTTTTTCTAAGGGAAGAAAAATTGTTCGATGTAAGTGGATCTACCAGACAAAATTTGCAAGCTTTGCTAGGGGTATGGGATGCTTCATCTTTTGGAGGGGCGCTTCCTCTCACTTGGAGTCCTAATTTTCTTTGGGGAGTCTCTTTTCTCTCTCTTTTGGGGGAATTTTATGTACATGGGTACCTCATCAGGCTTGACTTGCCGAGACCCATTTCTACATCCACCTAAGCTTCGCTTATGGGGGGGTGTTAGTGTAGTTTTTTATTTTTCCTATTTTGTTAGGTTTTTCCTACACTTTTAATAATCTTGCTTAGGTTAATAAAGCATGTCTTATTAGGTGAATAGTTGTGAGGTATCACCTTCCTACATGTGAGCATCCATAGCTATCTTGGGAAGATACTTTGCTATCTTTAGTCCGATAGATGGTTGCTCCTCATTGGTTGGTGTTGCTACCTCCTCCCTCTTCCTAACCTATATAAGCATGCTACCTACCTTGTATTTGCATCTCTTGTTTTTGCATCCTCTTAATGCTATTTTGCTTCCAGCATTTGCATTACTCTCTTGGAGACTAACTCTATGATGCTATTTTGATTTGTATCATTTGCATTCATAGTTTAGATATTTATTCTTTGCACTAGTTTTCTAGGTTATTAATCTTATCAGATTCTAACAAGGAAAACCTTGAAAAGATAGCACGTGCAATATTGTAAAAACCAAAGTGAAGCTGATTTTGTTTGACAAATTTAGTAATACCAAATTGGCAATTAAAGCCCTGCCTCCTGTTATTTTGTTAATTTATCAAATCAAACTGACGGGAATCTTTAGAGAAGTATGGTACTAATATCGTAAAGTTGACAAGTCAAACTTAATCACATTAGGTGGGGTCACCAGCCTAAGGACCTTTAGCACACAACTGCATATTTTATTTTTCCTTGCATTATTTTCCAAATTTTGCCAGCCTCTAGTTACATGAAATGGAAAAATGGGAAACTAAATAATTCTTGAGTAGAGGATAAATATTGGATGCTCACAAAATATTCTAAAATATGTATTCCAATAAATAAGCTGTTAAGCTGCAGCAATGAGTTGAATTCTGGTACTCAGTACATGAGTTGGAAAAGATGTATCCACTTCAAATCATATTTAAAATTTCATTCAAACAAACTTAAAAAGTTCAATATATTACCCAAAAAATTATCAACTACCTGATGCCATAGAACTTAAAAAGTACTAAACACAACACTTGAAACCACTAAATTATATATATAGGTTGTACTCATTAAACTAGGAAATAAAACTCACATGAGTTCTGATCGAGTCACAATGTCCAGTGCATGAGTATACGTCTCTACACTTACAATTTCTGCCCCAGTACTCCTAAGTTCCTGAATAAATGCTGCATCTCGCCCACTTGGATGAACGCAAATATGGTAAACCCTTGCATTTCTGCCACCAATATTTACAGTGAAATCAGAAAGAACAGAAATAGTTTCCTTTCATACCAAATCTAACATTACAATACAATAGTATATTTTTATATAATTGAGTTTCTTTTACATGGCAGTACAATATGTTGAATGCAATAGCTATATTGAAAGGATAGAGCCTTCAAATGAATGCAATAGCTATATAAAGGCTTTTTCCACCTCTAGCTTACAATCATACCTTAGTGCTCAATGCTGCCATTATTTTGCTAGGTGGCAATTTTGTAAGTCACTGTGACCACAACTTGCAAAATTGTGGATATTTTGCAACCGACAGTTTTTAAGGATCAATTGCAAAACAACGGTTCCAGCCATAGCATGTGAGATAGTCTCTCCTACTTCTGAGGGTGTAATGTCCCCATTTTTCAGGCTCTTGGGATTAACCTATCATGTAACCCTCATAGGCTAATGAGGATGGACAGAGGGTCTCTTTCAGTGGGCATCTACTTTAGAATTCAGTATCCTTTGGTTTGGCTTTCGTTTGGCGTCATTCGGACTTCATTTTCTATAGTTTGCCATGTTTACTGTTTATAGTGAGTCTGATATTGATCGAGAAGGACCTTTTCTATTTTTGGAAAGTGAATTTGGTCATATGGGGAAATAATAGGTGTGATTCCTATTTCAGACGACATATTAAAAGGATAAGTATTTTGGGAGTTATTATTATTTTAATGGCCAAATTATTATTAAATCATTAAATGGCTTATTATAAAGTTATAATTTAACTTTATAATTTCACTTAAGTTGACGATTGAGTCATCATGGGAAGGGGTCATTTATTTAATTAATTCATAGAAGCCTAAGCCAAGGTATTAATTTAAAGTATTGGAGTAAATGAATTATTAAAAAGAAAAGTATATCTTTTTATCCCACATTGGTAAGAATTGTCTTTGAGCTCTCACAAGAAAGAATAAAAAGGGACTTGAGAGCTCATTCTAGGATATCCATTGTTCATTTGATGAAAATTTATTAAGTTTCTTGGCTGTGAGAAATGGCTAGGGTTTGAGGACTGATTCCTCTCTTGGCAATCTGAATCATCACTGGTTGATGATGAATTTTGCAAACTAAATTCTCAGAATACTATTATGATTCTGTGGATGCAAATTTGGTGTTGTTGTATACCGAATTTGAAGAGAACTATTAAATTGCTGCTATTACAGAGGTATACATAATTCTGGTTCGATTTTCTCAGAATATCTCATTGTCTGGAAGGCTGTTTTATCTTCCTGACAGGCTGCAATATAATTCTGGAAATTGGTGAGAACTCAAGGTGCTGCATTTTTTTTTAATTTTGGAGAAGATTCAGTAATTCTGGGTTGCATATCAGTTTTGAAAGAGCTGTATAACTTTTTAATGGCAATGTGACTAGCATTAGAGTTAGTGCGCATTCATGGAGGTCTGCGTCTCATTTCAGCTAGGTGCTTAATTCAAAAAAAGGTGCTCATTTAATATATTTAATTGTTGTGTTATATGACAATTGAAATTAGAATAAATTTGATAATTGTGATCATTTCTAGCGAAGTGTTGAATTTTATAATAAATTGTTATCTTTCTTATTCAATTCTGGACAAAATTCAACAAGTTAATTTTTATTAAAAGTGAAACACAAGACTTTTGCAAGCGAATTCAAAAATTAATAATTACTTCAGAAGAGAGCCAGGCAAGCTCATTACAATGGTATCAGAGCTCTGACCTTGCCATCCTGTGGGAATTGATTTCATTATTTGTATGAGATTATTCTCAGAGTGATCAGTATTTCTATTTCTCAAACATGGATAGATACAGGAGGTCGAGTTCGGGAAGTCAACACAGTAGCAGAGGGAAGAGAACAGGGTTAGATGCTTTGGTGGAAAGTGTCGAGAAATTAAGATTGCATCAGCAGCGACTGGCAAAGAGATTGTCGGATCCGGCTACAATTGACATGGCGGCGAGATATTTTACTTCTACTTTTAGTAGGCCGACATCGGGTTCGTAGGGGAGAAGACTTGAGTTTTCTCCGTCTGCTGATCATGATGCTGATGTACCATTATCTAGTTCAGCACCTGCTATTACCATCCGTAGTGCTGATGCTAGTTTTGTTGCACCAAACTCGGTGGATGTTTCTGTGCCACTGGAGGACAGTAGTGTTGAGCATCACTGGGTTGAGGCTCCCAGAGCAGTTACTGTGGATTCTACAGAGGCAGTTGATGCTGTAGTCATCTTTGATCATTCACATTCTTCTTCGGAGGGAATTGTCATTGGGGATGTGTATGTCAGCTTTAGTAGCGTGGCTCCAGTTCAGGAGGCAGTGGCTTCTGCAGATAGGCCCAAGATGCCGTAGTCATCTCTTATCATTCAGATTCTTCTTCGGATGGAATTGTCATTGGGGATGTGTATGTCAGCTTCAGTAGAATGGCTCCAATTCAGGAGGTAGTGGCTTCCGCAGATAGGCCCAAGGCCTCTATGGAGTCTCCCAGTGGTGTACTTGGTGATCAGAGTATTACAGAGGGGACACTTGATTTCAGTTTGGGCTCTAGCATTGTTGGTGTATAGGTTGACGATGAGTCATGTGTACAACGATCCGTGTCTGCAGTTGAGATTCTTGCAGGTGATGTGAGAGTTGTCAGTATGGACACATCTGAGGACACTTTCGAGGATGTTGTGAGTTGCATTGGTGACAATGCCCCCTGTATGATATTGAGTGATGACTGTGAGGAGAGTTTGAGCTCTGACAATTTTGATATTTATGATAGCAATCACAGTATGGGTTTGGTACAAGAGATAGTGTTATATTCCTGTGCTGAGGATGTGAGCATGGAGCTTTCTAGTGACAACACTCAAGATGGGAATGTTATAGATGTTTTGTCTGATGACACTCCATGCTACAGTATAGCTTATCCACAAGTTGACGTCGAGTTGTGTACGTGGTCAGAGTCGGTAGAGGAGATGCAGTTAGAGGATATATACACTAGCATTCCAAATTCATCCATTGTTGTGAGTGAGGATGATGAGTGTTGTAGTGTATTTGGATTTTTATTTCCGACTTTGGGTATAGATTTAGCGTCAACAGTTGGTGGAGATAGGTTCCTTGATTCAATGTTGCCGAAACCCATAGATGAGGATGAGGTAGACTCTGAGTGGCAAGAGTTTGTTTCAACCAGGGCTACCTTGTCAATTGAGAAAGTTACTTTGTCAGTGACCCCTAATGATATTTGTTAGGATCTGGACTCTCAGTTAGTTGCAGAGGACAAGGGAGTTGGAGATTGTTATGATGAGATAGTTTCAGCAGCAGCTTCTTCGGAGTTAGATGAGGATGAGTCCGATGCTTGCGTTCAGAGTGTGGAGGTGTAGTCAGATGTAAGTACATTGAGCATTGGTGATCTTGAGGGGAGTTCGTTTGATTCAGCTTTCTCTCATAGTGTGGATAGCATATTTGAGACGGTTTATAGGAAGCCTGTAGTGCAGAGTCGCCATGTGACCGGCCAGTTGAGAGATGGCGAGAGAGATATCACTACTGCTCTTGAGCATTTTGATACCGCTCGTCAGTTGTTGGTCGTTACTGGTTGGGTTGCTTCTATGACAGATGAGTCTAGCGGTGGTTACCTTTCTTTGGCAGAGGTTCATGCCTTGTGTGAAGTTGTTTGGGTCTTGAGACAGGATTACTTACAGTTGGTATCCGACCATGACCACCTAGTTGAGTGGGGGAGTATAGCCTATGAGGCACTCTTGGATCTTGAGGAGGAGGTGAGTGAGCTGACCCAGGAGCTCATAGCGACTACTGAGGCTTTGGAGGACATACAGCAAGATCTACAAGAGTCATACTTTCAGTTAGAGGAGATGACCATGGAGTTGGAGCAATTGGAATCTACACCAGCTCCAGACCCAGTTCATTTGTATATTGAGGTGGTTGGTGGTGAGTACGCTCCTACAGTTGTTACTGAGGAACATGTTGTTGGGGCTGACACACATGTTTAGGATTTGGGAGTACCTGGTCCTAATAAGTTTGGGATACCAGTGGAGTCGAGTCTCCAAATTGATTCTTCTCACACAGATGACAGTGTGGTACAGTTGGCTGTGCCACTTTTACAGAGGGATCAGTTGTGGTGTACGGGGGAGTATGTTGATGCTTCCTTGTATAATTTTTACTACACTAACCATTCATGGAGTATTTGTTGGATAGTGTAGGTGTTCATTTAGACTCACATAAAGTGTCAAAAGGTGTTCTCATCTGAGGTACGAGTGCTATTTGCAGATTGATCGGGGTGATTATAGTGATCCTTTCTACTATGCTACCTCACAGGGATTTTGAGGTGGGGTTTGTTGAGCGGATTGCACAAGGTCCTATCCAGCCTATAGCCACTCGGAGTTAGAGATTGGAGCCATCTACTGATTCCCAGTTCAGTGATGGTGAGCCAGTAGTGGAGTTTGGGGGTTCCTACCGGCATTATACGGTGAGGTATGCTCATCATTTTTCTTCTGACCCAAAGATAGAAGATTTGATTTCACGCAGGTGTAGATCGGCTCCAGTTTCTTACCATCCATTATGGGATGGATTGGCACCATCTTTTGCAGATGGAATTGGCAGTTGCAAGTTACACAGCTTGCAATATCAACACCCCCAGGACAGTTTATCAAAGATTGGATTTGGTGGTAGTGACTCAGGTACCTATGGTTGTTGTCATATCCACAGTGCAGTTGGGTGTGAGTGTCAGTTAGACAGGGACTTGAGTTTTGACAGAGTCAATGTTTCAATTGGCTTGAGTTCCGCAGTGTGGTTTCTTCTATTGGCATCTACAGTTGGTCTTCAGATGATTTTGTCAGTGATGTCAATTGTTTGGGTGTTGAGTGCAGTTTCTCAGTTGTTGATTTTTGTATTGTTGATGTTGATGATTTCTTCACAGGAGTATGGTGAGGATTGGGACATTATTCATGACCATCCTTGGGATCCAGGTAGACTGTGATGTTGCTTGCTTTTCCTGATTGCTTGAGGGCAAGCAATCTTGGGAAGGGAGGATTGTAATGTCCCCATTTTTTAGGCTCTTGGGATTAGCCTATCATGTGACCCTCGTAGGCTAATGAGGATGGACAGAGGGTCTCTTTCAGTGGGCATCTACTTTAGAATTCAGTATCCTTTGGTTTGGCTTTCGTTTGGCATCATTCGGACTTCATTTGCTATAGTTTGCCATGTTTACTATTTATAGTAAATTTGATATTGATCGAGAAGGACCCTTTCTATTTTTGGAAAGTGCATTTGATCACATGGGGAAATAATAGGTGTGATTCCTATTTCAGACGACATATTAAAAGGATAACTACTTTGGGAGTTATCATTATTTTGGTGGCCAAATTATTATTAAATCATTAAATGGCTTATTATAAAGTTATAATTTAAATTTATAATTTCACTTAAGTTGAGGGTTGAGTCATCATAGGAAGGGGCCATTTATTTAATTAATTCATGGAAGCCTAAGCCAAGGTATTAATTTAAAGTATTGGAGTAAATGAATTATTAAAAAGAAAAGTATATCTTTTTATCCCACATTGGTAAGAATTGTGTTTGAGCTCTCACAAGAAAGAATAAAAAGGGACTTGAGAGCTCATTCTAGGATATCCATTGTTCATTTGATGAAAATTTATTAAGTTTTTTGGCTGTGAGAAATGGCTAGGGTTTGAGGATTGATTCCTCTCTTGGCAATCTGAATCGTCACTGATTGATGATGAATTTTGCAAACTGAATTCTCAAAATACTATTATGATTCTGTGGATGCAAATTTGGTGCTGTTGTATACCAAATTTGAAGAGAACTATTAAATTGCTGCTATTACAGAGGTATACATAATTCTGGTTCGATTTTCTCAGAATATCTCATTGTCTGGAAGGCTGTTTTATCTTCCTGACAGGCTGCAATATAATTCTAATTTAAAAAGTATCTAATTCCTTTTCACATGACAATGTCTTCCATTAACTAAGATAAGTAACTATTTTTTATTCTAACTGTAATTCATATTCAGCTGATATAACGAGATAAATAAATAAATACATTGCTAACATTTAAACCATTTCTAACTAATAACACATTAAGCTGAAAACAAAGTAACGATTATCTTCTATATTAACTAATATATATATCCATTCAAATTATGCTATTAGAAAACTAAACTATCTAATTATTCCTCTAAGGATTTAAAGGTAAAAGTGCAATAGAAACATACAGAAATAACGAAGGAATCCCTTTATCTTGTTGTTCAAGCCTCGGCATTGGTGGGAGGAGAAGCATTGACATAGGCTTAACCTCCCAACCTCGGACCATACTTATCCCCACACATCCTAACTTAATAGAATGGCCCTCCCTACCTCGGGATTGGGCTTGGGATGTTCTTAAGTCCAGCCATCCGAGCTACCAGGTGGTTTGAGTGCCCAATCGGTTATACCTATATAACCGACGTCTATGGACAAACAAAATGATCTCATGATTGGCAACATATGCCTATATCTACCTTGGCCAAGGATTTCAGTTGGGTTCGTGAACCCGATCACCACCACTCAACTTGTTAATAGATTCCATTATCGAGACATGCATGAGCTATTAAATGTTTTTCAGTACATAGTTATTCATTTTTTATTTTATTCTTGGTTCTTGTAGGTTAACTCCACCTCTTCACCACTCATGGCTTCTTGCTGGTGAATTCCTCGATAATTATGAGATTTAGCATTCTGATAATATTGATACACCTCTTCACCATTTCATAGCTTCTTGCCGGTGAATTCCTCGGTGATTATGAGATTTAGCATTCTGATAATATTGATTCACCTCTTCACCATTTCATGGCTTCTTGCCGGTGAATTCCTCGGTGATCATGAGTATTCTAATCATTATGACAGCATGTCTATGAAAAATTGTTCTCAACACTCTTAACAATTACAATTCGTTTCCAAAAGATATTACGAGAATACAAAGATAGAATTAATGTTCTCAATAAATTCAAGGGTTCGCAGCAGACTATTGGCAAGGTAGATTGTATGCTTGTGCATTTGGCTTATAATCTAATGAAGATAACTTATGAAAAACAAAATACGCGATGGTTCCCTTCATAGTCCTAATGATACATGAATGGTTTAACTTCCATATAAGAAGACAGTGATCAATTTCTTTTACATACTTAGCATTACACAAAGCCGACTACAGTCGGTCCAGAATTCAGAGATGAAAACAATATAATATGGAATGCAATAATTAAACATGACTTGGGTTATTGGCCGAATACTAATTGGGAAGTGACTCCTTCCGTCCTTGGTCAAAACTCCTGTTGGCAAATTATCTCACCTGCGGGTTTGAGACTTGGTTCATCGAATGCAAATTGCTGGCAGAGAAGGGAAGATCAGTATATTTGGTTGTGCAGATTGATTGAATGGTTTGGCAGGAAAGGATATCGTATCAATCATAGAGAGGGTGATGCCATCTTCAATGGTTCATAGCTTGTCTTAAAGGCTAGCCATGGCTCTTCGGCTACTATCGGTTTTCCAAGATAACCCATCAAAATTCAAAACTTCATTCAATTTGAAAAGAGGAGAAATAAGGAGGGAAAAGAAATGAGTTGAAGAGTTTAAATTTTATTTTATTATTATTATATGCTCTTATATATGTTCACGTATGTATATTAATGAGGTGACTTCATTAAATTATATTATGATAATTTATTGGTGCCATTTCATTTTTATATATATTAGTTCATATTTAAATGCTTATTATAATGATAAAATAAGAAGATTTAATATTAATCTCTAAGGTATGAATTATATTTTAATTTAGATTACTTAATGTTTTTATAATATTGTTCTCCTAATAGCTCATGTGGTCCCATAATGTAACCTGTGGTCAAGTCTTCGTATCCTTTCCAAGGGAGTCTTAAGTCATACCTGTCAATCCTGATGACTGAACCAAACAACCATCCCATTCTGATGATCCCATTTAGCAATGTTTCCCCTCTCTTCAGTCTTCTCCTTCAATCACCCAAACAAAACATTCTTGCCAACAGATTAATTCATAAATATATATTGATTGTTAACTCAAATCAAACGAATGCTAATCATCTAATAACAGTTATAGGTTACTAGTTATTTCTTTAACATCTATAATAACTAACTCATTTCACATGATCATGAAAGAAATAATTTGTTATCAATTGGTACAACGTATGTAAATAACTAACTCGTTTCACATGATCAAGAAGAGAAATAATCTATTAATAGTTGATACAACGTATATAAATAACTCATTTTCACATAATCAGGAAAAGAAATAGTTCGTTAAACCAACAGTTATGATCAAATCAAAAATTACGGCAAAATTTGGGATGTAACAATATCCATCATTATAGAAAATTAAGTTATTGTAAAATCTTCACCTTTCAATAACCTCTACAAATACAAGTGATAGTCATTTGAAAGTTGTCACTTCCTCATGATGTACACAAGGGTTAGGCCCATTAAAATCATAGTCACACACATGGATTTTAAACTCCCTCTGAATTATCAATCTTTCGAGCTTCTCATCCAATGTTGCCTCTTTTGAAGTGTCAAGCTCCCTCTGAGTCTAATATCAGCCATCCATTCCCTACAAGACCATTCTCGAAGAGAAAGGAAAGATCAAGGTAAATAACTCTTTTGTAATACATACACAAGTAATAATATTAATATTATTTTGGATCTTAGTAATTTAAG
The DNA here is from genome assembly GCA_028749045.1 of Cupressus sempervirens. Classification (NCBI taxonomy): domain Eukaryota; kingdom Viridiplantae; phylum Streptophyta; class Pinopsida; order Cupressales; family Cupressaceae; genus Cupressus; species Cupressus sempervirens. The sequence continues at coordinate 255,493,317 of CM053791.1, read as the reverse complement.
TCATGCCTATTACTAACTACAACATACTTATAAAATAACTCTTTATTTTATATTTTCAATAATAAAAGTTAGAAGTGTATACATTTGTGTATATAAATATATAAACACATATTTTTTAATGTTGACACATTTTTAAATATTGACATATATTTATGAAATAAATATTATAAATGAGATACACCTTATAACCACTTTGGATGGTCGATGCTCAATGCCTCTTCTTGTTACATCCCAATTTTTGACCTAACTTGAAATATAGCCGTTGAGGTTTGCATGAAGTCAATTAGCAGTTTAATTTGTTATAATCTAGCAAAATGGTAAGATAGTTAGTTGTTATGATTTCAAGTGAAGATGACATGTTAGTTGATCGTTAATTACAAATTCATGGGATTAAGGAGGATGGTTAACCGTTGTGATTATTTAAATAATTTATTATGATAATATAATTCAACGATGGAGAATTTCCTTGTAGGGAGCATGTCAGTGGGGTGGAAGCATTGTCAGAAAGAATTAGGTAGGAGCATCACCATCGGTGAGTAGATGGGTAGAGGACCTAGCGACTTGGAATAGAATATATCTGTGAGACCCGCATGAGTTATTTAATAAATATTTTAATTAAAATAATTGAGTTAAAATATAAACGTATCTTAAAGGATTTTAATTTATCTTTCGTCATCTTGTTTTTAATAATTATTTATATACGTGCATTTAAATATAAAAATGATTTGGCATCTTTATATTTTAATAATTTAATAGAGTGATGCCTTCATGTTCATATAAGATTATAATAATATTCGAATTATAATAAAAATTGAATTATTATAATTTTTGAATTACAACCTTCTAACTCTCTTTCCATTCTTTTATTCTTTTCATTTTAATAATCTTTGTTTATAACCGATTAGACACTTGGCGTTCTTACTTGTTAATTAATCTTTTAAATTATGGAAGCCAAAGAGTCTTCTTTATACTTTTTTTTTAATATTATGAGTCAAGGGGGAGGCAGGGATATATATTATGTTCCAACTTCTTTTATTTAAGAGATATATCTTCATGCATACGCGACTAACATTCTCTCATTCCCGACTCTCTTCCTCTCTTTTCCGTCTCTCCTTCATAGGTCGAGAGCCTACAAATACCAATGGGAAAATTATAGCCGCCCGTAGCATTTCAGATTATTTTACAGTCTTGTTTTCTAAGAAACATGACTTATATATACCATGGTCTATTGGTGCTTGAAGAATGATTATGTGAGATCAAATCATAGCGGCCGGCTGGGTACATACTACATTGTTCCTTCTTCTCTTTTCCACCATCAACAGGTACAGAGTAAGGATACCATGGGTGATTATTAATTCTAGCCGTAGGAGAAAGAAAATATCTTGCCATAGGTCACATGATTCCTTGCTAAATCCAATCTGATGATAATCAAATTTTGTCTTTCCTTTCTTTTCTCAATGTTATACCAAAAAGTCTGTACTCTGTTTGGAACGTCTACCATTATTTGATGATGTTGCTGCTGTAGAATTTAAACATTGGTCTGAATCGAATGTATAAAAACGTAACTTCCACCCTTAGTTGGAACTTCATCAGGACTGATATCTTGCCTCTTGAATTTCTACCAAGTACTATGAGATTGTTTCAGTTATGGATTCGGAAGATGGAAGAAATCATCTTGTTACAGGTTATGTGTTTCTTTGCTAAGTCTAAACCGATTACAGTTGGCTTTCCTTTCTTTTTATGAATAATATCCCAAGAAATCAATGTTTTACTTGGTACGTTTACCACTGAATATAGTTTTGCTGCCGTATCGTATAAACAATAGACTGAAATAAAAGTGTATTATTGAAGCATAACTTTCATCCTTTATCCATAGTCGGGATTACATGCACTCTGAAATTTTGCTGTTACTTTTTCCTGTAATATATAGACTTTTTTTTATTTCTATCGAGTACTCTTGAGATTATCACATTTATGAATTCAAATGATAGAAACTTAATTGAATTGCATGAATCAACATTAATGCATGTGTTATCACAATATTTGTACACTGAGGAATTCACCAGCAAAGAAGCCATGAATGGTGAAGAGGTGTAAATTTAATAGAATGATCATAATCTTTCAGACACCTAGGATTCACTGGCAAGAAGCCATGAAAGGTGAAGAGGTGGAGTTAAATCACAAGAACCAATTATGAAATCAGATATGAATATCTAAGAAATGTGTAATTAATAGCTCATGCATATTCCTGTTGTTGTGATCTCCTACTGCCAAGTCGTATGGTGTGTTACATACCAGAATGCCCAGTGAATGGCAAGATGATCCCTGCCAATTCCAGGTAGGGAGGGCCTTTCTTGTTAGAGATCATATGGGGATAAGATTTGGTCCGAGGTTGGGTGGTAAAGCCCTTGACAATGTTTCACCTTTTCCCAAGTTATCAAATGAACAACAGACAAAGATAAATTGTACATTCAATTATTTGTCGGAAACAAGTAATATCAATTTTATGATTAATATGCAAGAAGGTAAGATCAACTGAGTTATTTCATCATTACACCTAGATGCAATAGATAGATTTATGGGTTGTTTTTCATTTATATGAATATTGGATATAAGCATATTTCTAATCTTGAATTCCTACAGCAGCTAAGTAATTAGATGGAAAGAAATTGGAAGCCCTAATTGATTGACTGATAACTGGAACCCTAAATGATACAACAGTATCAGAAGCCTTAATTGAATCCATGGAATCAGAAGCCCTATTTGAATCAGTGGTATCAGAAGCCCTATTTGAATCAGTGGTATCAGAAGCCCTATTTGAATTAGTGGTATCGGAAGCCCTAATTGAATCTGTGGTAGCGAAAGCCCTAAGTGATATAGCAGTATCAGAAGCCCAAAATGAACCGAGGGTAAACGATGCCCTAATTGATATAGTGGTATGTGATGCCAAAATTTTAAATATAGTGGTATTTAATTGTAATCATCATTTGATTTTGAGATAGCGGTTTTTAGATGATAGTCGTCATGTAAAATTGTTACAATGTATTTGTGAACTAACCCAAGTGGTTGCAGAAGCATCCCTAGTTTGATTTTGATCCCAGTTTTTCGACGTATGTGGTTTTCAATTTTTGTAGTAATTTCATTTGATGGTATTTCAAGTTTTTAGTTAAGAAATTTTGTCTAACTGATTTTAACAGTAAATCTTATTCACATGAACATGAATGATATAACTATCTTCCTATGAAACGAAGTAATAGTTGTATTCTTTGAGTATGTTAGATGTTAATTTAGACCCAAGGAAACTGGATGTTACACTTCTATTACCTTTTATACCCACTCAGTTGGTGGTGGGTATCTAGTACCCATGATTATACTTGGTCGATGGTACTGCCCTCTTGGTTGAGGTAACGTTCCCGTTTGTCCCTCTTGGCCAACACTTGTTGGCAATCTTGTCATTCTATATGACTGCGTCCCTTTCTATTTATCGATTTGCATAAGGTGTCTCCCTTCATGTCTCAGTGTAGGGATTCCACAATAGTTATGTGGGTAGAAAATTATAAATCTAATCGGCTTTGAATGTGTAATGTCTCCATTTTTAACAGGTTCCTACAGTTGGCTTGGTCAGTTCACCATCACAACCCTCGTGAGCTGATACTGGGATTTGAGGCTCTCACTTATGGGGTTATAGGCTTTTGAACAACCTATGGTGTGTTTTGGCTCCATTTAAGGGACTAACTATTTATAGTAAGTCAAGTTGTTGGTTCCAATGAGCTCAGTTGAGTTAGAAGAGTTGGGTGATGCTCTCAATTTTATTTTGGGCTTCTGGTTTGGACTCCAAGAATCTTGGAGGGGGCGTCTATTTATAGTAAGTCACCCCGTTAGGTTCATTCATCGTCTTTCATCATCAGGATCACTTTGGTGTTGACAGATTTCGATTTCGATGCTTCTTCAGTTGTTTTCGAACGACAGATGAATTATTATTATTATTATTCATGTAAATGCGTTGAGGTTGCTATTTTTGTTGGTGTTGTTTGTTGGTCACCTTAGTATCATAGCTCGTTTGAATTGGGACAAAAAAATTTAAATTGTGGCAACAAGAAACAATGGCCTTGCATGTCAAAATATTAAGTTATGGTGGGAAAGGTCATTTTTTGGAGCCAAAAGCAATTAATAATTTATATTAATGGCACTTTATTATATTTTAATGTTGTGTAGAGGAAGCTTCTTAAGTGGAGTTCTTTTGGGAAACTGGTGCCATTTTTAGATTATAAATATGAGGACATTTGATGACAAAAACATCCAATTATTTGATTATCTTATCTTTCTTTGTTGTCTTTGTGACACTTCTAAAGTTCTTAGATTTTGTGCCATTGCTGAAGTATAAGGGTTTGGGATCTACAGCTGAAGTATTGTAGATTCAATTCTGAGATTGCTTGGCAAATTGTGCTAAGGTATACGATTTGTCATTTCTCCTACTGTATTAACTATTGCTAACGAGAAGTTTAATTTTTCTTGCTGCTAGAAGTTGTTCTAGAATTTGTGAAGGGATTCATTGGAATTGTTATATCAAATTGTGTGCTGGTTAATTTGGAGTTGGTTGAGTGCTAATTTATATCTGTTGTTGGGTGTTATTTTCTATTTGCACTTTGGGAGCAGAATTTTTCAAATCTGCAGTTGCATTTGTTTGTCGAAGAATTCTTTGTTGCTGCTAGTCTTCATTTCAAAGGGTTTCAAGTCATGTCTTACCTATAAGTTCATGGATTGTAACTTCTAAATTTTTCTAAGTATTGTTGATTTAGATAATAGGGGATATTTTATCAACTGAGTTGTCGGTATTTTGTGAAAATACTCAGTATCTAAGTTGATATTGAAATCTGGAATTTTTCGGCTGTATATTCCCTATGTAATTTCTAAATACTTGAGTTAAAATTATTATTGCAAAATATTCTAGTTTGCTGCTATATTGTTGTATCAAAATTGCAAAACCTCAATAACAAAAAAAAAGAAATCAATTCTTCAGCATAGATTGTTGGACAGCCAGTCAAGTTATTAGAGTATGTTGACTATCCTTGTTGGCAATTTTCTACTTATCCCAAGCATAGTCCTCCTACGTGGTAGTCAATGGGATGAATCAAATTGTCCCGACCTACCTTGAATTTCCCAATCACCTTCTTTGCACTAATTTATTGCAGTTGTTTCTCGTTTATCAAAGTTAATAAGGTTTATCAAAAGCATTCCTCCTGCTTCGCTTGTCAATCTATTGATTTTTCCACTAATAGACTGCCCTACCATGCCCTATGACCATTGAGGTTATCGTGCCAAGGAGACATCAAGATTTCATCTAGTGATAGATCCAACAAAGTCCACATTTTCTTGAGCACAACATCAACATTGAGTTGAGTGGGTTGATCCTTGCTAGCGATGGCCAACATTTGAGCTTCTAAAATGGAACCTCACCCGAGATCTTGGACATAACAGACCTAAGTTCGAGAGCAGTCATCATCCAAGGTGACTTGTGATCTAATAGTTGGAGGCCAGATCTCTGTGATAAGTTTTGGAGATGCCCAAACAGCATCCTTCCTCACATTGGCGATCCCAATTGGATCCAAATCAGTGCATTCCCGAGATCAGAATTTGGAATATGTCTTCCAATGTGCCTTGTTGCTATGATATTATGTCTTCATGCTCAGGTTCTATATCATCATTGTGATGGGTTTCACCTTAATAAACTCAGTTATGTAAATTCTGAAGTGAAGGGAAGGATATCTGTTTGTGTATATTAAAGCCACCGTTCATGAAAGATAATTCCAGTGATTAATAGAATGAGTAGAAGCAAATCACGTCCTTAATAATGTGGTAGGAGAAATTTCTATTGTAAGATATGATTATAAATCATCACACTCTTGATAATTCTATTTTTTTTAACCTTCTCTTTGATACATTTACAACTTGGCTCTGATACCATGATAATTGTCATGGAGGATCGCTGCAAATGTAATGACACTGCCTATGTGGTATGTTCTTTCCAAATGGCATCCATCTCTCTTAGTCTTTATATTGTGGATGGAATATGGATAGACATATCCCTGGACATGTCTATTCATTACTTTTTAATTAATATTACAATTTATAATTTAACTACACACACATACATCATATATATATATATATATATATAACTTTAGTCTCTTGAGTTTATCCAACTGAAGCTACCAAACATTAATAGTTTTCTTGTATTACCAAAAGATGATAATAACAAAGAAGCACCGTCCTAAATATAGATGAAGGTAGGAGAAACTGAACAAACTTTGACCTATTCACTAACTAACTTTAACTTATTCAACACTGCAAGTCCTAATGTCCTACAAATTGATTACATGTTAAAGCTTTGCAGGTGATACTATCACATGCAATTACATCTTGCTCCCCAATTACATTTAACTTGTCAATAACAAATCCACAAAATGCACAATGAAAAATAAACTAAGTGCCTAAAAAACATGACCCCTGTTACTTCATCCTTTGTCAGTCTTATTGCTGCTAAATGATGCTCTGTGATTGAAGTGTTTAAATTTGGTCAAAGCATCTTGATCTAGAACAAAAATCTATATCCTTGATTGTAATGGCGTCAATAAATCACCTGCTTGAAAAACGGTCTTGAAAGCTTTCTATGGTCTCAATTGTTTTCACTTTTTCACCTCCTTGCACAAGCATATATAGATAAATGGGAAGACTTTTCTCTTGTAATTGAGGTTTTTAAGTCCCATTACAAGTAAATTTGAAAGCATTTGCCACCTACAAAGGGGTTTTTGGAGTCCATTTGCCGCTTTGAAAAGGAACCAAAATGTACTTAGAAAATTCTTGTAGGTGGGCTTTTTAGCTAACATTACAAATGGCAGGGGGCAGGAAACTTTGCTTTGTTTCTCTTTTTATTCAAGACAAGTTTATTAACGGGACTTTTAATCCCATCTGAAAGTGAAGGAAAAACACACTTAAGCATTTTTTTTATGGGAAGAATTTGCATTGCATCATTAGGAAGAACTTTCACATTATATTCCTTCTAATGTCAAAACAAACTATACAGAAACCTGATCCCGAAATGTAAGCAAGACATCAAGAATGAAGTCCTGAATAATCTGGAGAGAAATCTTCAAAACTGATGAGTCAAGGAAAACTGAAATTCCGCCATTTAATGTTTCTTGCAGATCTAGAAGTGCTCTTTGACATGTGGCAGATTTAGCAAACTGGAATGCTTCATTGTACCAACTCCGATGACTCGTTCAACCTCCAAAAACATGGTTCTTGATTGAGATTGCAAGCCAATGCAATCAATTTTAAAAATATTGCCCTAGGAAGGAAAACACAGATTTGGTAAATGAAAACAAGCCACAAATGAATGTGTTAGCTTTGCACAGATTTTTCATTTGATGTTGCTTGTTTGAATGTTTCCTTCATCTATAAATCGTAACTTATGCCCTAGACGGACTTAGAAGAAATCACTGCAAGTGTAAAAATGATTTTTTCCTTCAAAAAACAAGTCATTCTTGCCCTTTACGGGCTTTTCAGAAGACATTACATGCTATAATGCCTTGCAAATGAATAATGACGAGATTTTTAAACAGCAATCCAACTCAAAATGACTTGGTCATGCCCTTGATGGGCTTTTTAGCTCAAAATACAAACATGTAATGTTAAGGAAAAGTAATGATGGGTTTTTGGAAGACAAAAACATGTTTAAACCCCGCATTATGAGCATAGACAGACTTTATAAATGAGCACTTCAAGTGTATAGACACCAAGGAATGTAGCGACGGGCTTTGAAAGCTCATTTACAAATGTCAACTGCTCATAAAATGCCCTTTCAGACTGATGACAAGATTTTGAGGCATTGATACAAGTCTTTTGAATTCAGAATTTGCTTTTAAAAATGTGTAATACATGTAAAAAATGGCAGCCTTACTTATGAAAGCCAATGACAGGATTCTGATTGGCCTTTACAAGTCATTTTGATGAGTACATAGAAAACACTTTTCCTTTTAGAAAGAACGATAGGTTTTTGTGGTGTTAAGACATGATAGAAACATTATTGCATAGGTAGAGATGGTAAGGGCCTTTGGAAGATGTTAACTCAATATAAAACAGCATTTTTAAGTTAAAACGTGTGTTTTCACATGTAGCACAAGTAAATTGCCACCTTTCCTTCTAATATTCAATGACAGGATTTGGAACTATTTTAACAAGACAAAACATTATACCTCCAAGTATAAACACATTTTTGGAAAGGCATTGCATGTGGTCTCTTGTATTTGTTTTTAAAGAGTGCATTGATATTGCTTGGAAGTATAAACACGTTTTTAATTAAGGAATGCAAATAAGATAATCATAAAAATGATTAATTCCTTGTAATTCCTTATATAAATGACATCATAGGTAGATTTTAACAAAGCTCTTAAAGGTATTTCAACAGTCTTCTAAAAAGGAAGTGAATAAAGAGATATAAAAAAAGACTGCCGATTATAAAAACTCATTAAAGATCCCATATTCCCTCACAAATATCTAAAATGTGGAGTTTTAATTCTATTTTGAAAACAAATGATATCTGTCATCGGTAGAAACTGTGTCAGCCGACGGAGTGATTGTCGTCGGTGTTTCTGTAGCCGACGGGGTGATTGTCGTCGGTGTTTCTGTAGCCAACGGGGTGATTGTCGTCGGTGTTTCTGTAGTCGACGGGGTGATTGTCGTCAGTGTTTCTATATTTTGTAGCCGACGGGTAAATAGTTTGTAGCAGACATAATGTTTGTGGTTGGCGAACTCCTTCGGGAAGGTTCGGCGGATAGTATTTATATCCCGTCTGGGATCATTGTAAATCATCATTTATCTTATCTTATGAAGCATAATGTAATGTTCTGGCATATGCAAATATAATAAAAGGAGTTTGTTATTCGTGTTCTATGGTCTATATGCGTTCATTTATTTTATCCGTACGGTAAACAATATCCAACATGACATGTAATGACTAACAAAAAGTCCACTTATGCAAGATTTTAAACAAAACAATGAAGACATGCGGTCAAGCTTAAAAAGCCTACTTGTACCTTCCTCAATATCTCTTGAAATACAATTCCAATTGAAGCCTAACATAGCTCGAAATGAGTGGATTCGAAATCCAATAATCCTAGGGAAAAACAAATCAAACAAAAAAGAAATCATCTTGGAGAGTTTACATTATGAAATTTTCCATAGGATTGTTCAATTTTACATCAATTATTTTTGTTAAGCTTGACAAAATAAAGAATAATGTTGATCCTCTTTGTCCAATAGATTATAATCCACAATCACCAATCAAGATGGATTTTCTAATTTAGTTTGAAGTAGATTTGAAATAAATTGCCAACTTCTCCTAAAAAGACTTATATCCCAATTGAAGGGAACACAAGGCAAGTTTATAACAATTTTAAGTTAGAGTTGTACAAATTTCTTAAGTTGTTCAAAGTTTATACCGTATCCTAAAATTGGAGAGCATAAAGAGAGATGCCCACAATTATAGCAACCATTTATAAGTTAAAAAGATACGTAATGCAATAATACATACTTTTAATGGACTTCGTGGTATGTAATATGTGGAAGCCTCAAAAGCGGTTGAAAACCCCTAATAACAAAAAAGGAAGCTTAAAGTCAAATCTTCATCCACTGTCGATTTTGAATGAAATGTTTTGCCCAATAGATTTGGAATAAAGTTTGCATGTGTGATTGATGTGATGTCCCGAGGTCGGGATATCCCCAAATTTCCACAATTTATTATATATTTCACTATTTGATAGTTGTAATTGAATTTTTGGGCGAAGATTATTTTCTCATTATTGGTTTTTCTATGACTTTGGTGTGCTTCATCTATATACTCGTATAGGTAAACATAATCCAAAGTTCATCTTTATCTCTTCCAAATGAATATTGTCTAATATTTGGTATTCTCTTATAAATATTATCCCCCATTTGTTCTATTTGATCTATATATAGACATATCTCTTATTAATATTATCCCCCATTTGATCTATTTGATCTATATATAAACTTATGTCTATATGGTAGTGATTGAATCTATCTGATTTCTATTGTTGTCCTATTCTTTCCTATGTTTGATATGATGTTCATATACTTGTACACCAGGAGGTATTACTGAATATGGTTGGAACAAAGGTCTTATGATATCCTGGAAATGCAAGAGATTTTACTCTATACTTGTGGAAGTATGTAATATATTGATGGATTATCAGATTCTATTGCTCCCAAGGTACATGTATGTCACAAATATTGGATTTTGATATCTAATGGTATGCTTTTGTTATTTAGTTGACTTAAAATATTTTCAATTATTAGGTTCCTGTGTGGAGTGTTTCTCTGTCAAACATCTATTGACTGTATGTCAACTATGTTTACTTGCCGCTATCTCCAAAGGAGAATAATTCACCTTTGAGTTGTTATGACTATCCTGAGTTTTACTTAGACTGTGTGCCGGATGTTATTAATTCCTTGTATTTGCTTACGTTTAATATTCGATATACTTCCCATACTCATCGATTGTGTTGGTAAATAAACTATACATTAGATTGTTATCCTTCTATACTCCTCCTGTTCTCCGGTTGACTGATCAAAGCCATTGACCCCAACGCTTGCTCCTATACTGATCGTGTATATGTAAAGAACATGTACACCAATGCAAATTTCCTCCTTATGCGTATATAGCTACTGCCTTCACTAAGACGATATCCTTCTCCCTCTGACTCTGCAGATACGTTCTCATGTTTGATGATTGTCTTTTTCTGCTCTGGCTGTGTCACATCTCCATTCCCCTTCATGAGTCAGGCCTCTCTTTGTCCACGGTGTAGTGACGTCCAGTTATTCTCCTCTGTTTACGCTGGTTGGTCTCTTGCTCGGTTCTGTCCATCCCGCTGTCTATTTTCCTCCTGTATCATTCGCTGAGTGTTGGCTCTACTGGTGATATCCATATCTTCCCTTTCTCCTCCTCCCATATTCAATGCTTGCTATCATTCTACTATGGGCTATATTCCCCACCAATCATACTCCATCGCTGAGTCGGATTTTTGATCTGATATAAGGAAATGAGTCATTTCCGCATCTCATTATCATCATGCTAATCAATTTTTTATGGTGTGACGACTCTGCCTTCCTAGTTGCCTCCGTTGTCGAGGAATGAAGGTTTGTTCTCTGCAATGATATTCCTCTGTTCGTTCCCTGCTATCATTCGATGCTAGTTTCTTCCTCTCTTATATTATCGGCTGACTGTATTGTATTGAACACATATGTGAATGTCTTCATTTATCTTCCTATTTTCATCTTTGAGTTTTCCCTCCCCCCAACTCTGTCCGGCTATCTATCCTATATATACTTGTATGATAGAAAGGCTGCGACCTTTAAAATCTAATTGTATTTTGATATTTGAATATAATTACATTTAGTATATATTTTAATATATTCTTATAATTAATATTTTGTATTAAATGTTAATATTTAATATTTGTTGTCCATTGGAGGATACACTTTTGATGGTATATATTACTAGCTTATATATATTTTTCATATATATAAAAAAGCAGAGATATCCTTCTCAAGGCACCTATTTTCATAATCTAACTAACTGCAATAAACACCTCGAAAAAGATATCTCTTTAAACAACTTTCCATACAGTTTGGGGATAAATTCATTTTGGCCTCCTATTTCTGGATGCACTGTTGATTATATCTATCAAACACAACTTTAATGAAGTCATGCACAACTTTCCGGCTCGGCTAATGGATTGCTCGGCTAGTGGATTGCAGGATGGATGATCATGTCTCTTCACTCCCACACTAATCAATAATCCCAACGTCCAAAATACATCCACCTACTGCTTTAAAAGATAACTATTATGAGTTCTCCGCAGATAGAGAGAGCCTTTTAAGGAAAAATAAATATTAACTTCAGCCGGACAAACTCCTTTCAATGTAATGGGGAGGAGAGAATCAAATGCTTTAGAATGACAAAATAACAAATGTTTCTTACCCTAATTCATTGGATGAAGGGATATTTATAAGTATTTTCTTAAAATTTTAGAATCCCTAATCTTCAAATTTGAAGCGGAGTGGTTGATGTTGGAGTTCTGAAGATGGCGATCAAATATCCGGCCTCTATAATGAGACAAAGTTATTCTATAAATTTATAAATCAACCCAAGGAAAACATTCACAATGTCAGGTGGATGAAAATTTCAAATTTCCTTCAAGCAATGCCATGAATGTTCGAACTGTGAAACAAAACTTGTATAAACATTCAAATAAAAATGTCACATATAATTGTAATCTTTCATTGTACCTAACATGAAAGCCTATTATACTAGAATAAAAAAACCAAACTTATGTAAAATCTGCTCACAATAAAGACTTTACATGAACATAAAAGATATAGGCGATAATAAGAATAATGATTTCACCAGACACTTCTGTTGATCTATACTAAACCGAATAATCAATATCATTGAAACCCTTCCTTTCCTTTAATTTAAGTTTTCTATTTTCATTTCAATAGAGATCTTCAAAAGAAATTCATCAGGATTTACAAAATAGTGTCTTTGCCTATACAAAATTTACAAATTCATTCTTCATTCTGTACAAACAATTTCATTCTTCATTTTGCACACACAAATTGGGTAGCAAAATCTTTAAGAGCGATTCTGTTGAAACTACGCAAGAAGATCTTGCATTTGAGCCAATTGCTATTTAAGAAAATTGATTTGTCGATTATAATCCTGGGTCTGAAGGAGCGATTCCACCTCCAAATCGTCCAGCTGTGAACACAGCCACTCCTCCGCTTCTTCCATCTGTAACAATCTCATCCTCACCTTCTCCAAATCTGCCATTAAACCGTTGGCTGTCTTCCACTAGCCTTTGCAGTTTGACATTCTCAGATTTGAGTGCCTCTATTTTTTACCTTTCGATCTCTGCACTTTGATCATCAATGGCGATCTTCTTCTTGTATACCGGCAAAATAGAAGGCTGTGAGAAGGAAAAGAAATTTGCAAATGTAGAAGCCATGGTTATCACGATTCAAATTTCTTTTAAATACTGAATTGTTTACAACGAAGGATGCTCTCATTGTAGAAGCCTCTTGGCTTAATAATATATATATCATAATTATATTATCATTATCCTTAATAAAAATATAACTCAGGTTATAATAAATAAATGGTAATATTGGTTCAACTTATTAAAATTTATATTTTTCATTATAATTAATTTTAATTTGGATAATAATACTCTATAAGGTTTTATTATTATTTATTTAATTTCATCAATATAATTATTATAATTATTATAATTATTTATTTATTTATTTATTTAATAGAATTATATTATTTATTTATTTATAATGTTATATTATATTCTCTTTCTTATTATATTATATTTATTTTATAATAAATTATATTGTATTTTATTATTAAATCGATTTACCTAAAATAGGGGACATGACAATTGATCTACAAAGTTTGAACCAATATCCACCAACAATTCCACAAGATATGTATGCCACAATCTTAGGATTTTCCTATACTGCAATAACTCTTAACTTCCCTTCCAATTCAAATAATGACAAAGTTGTAGCACTAAACCTAGTAACTTAAGTGGACTATCCCCAATGTTACAAGATATGGCAAGTCTCAAGATGAACAAATCTAACCAAGGCCTAGGGACTCATGTCCTGAGCACCTAATTTCTCTAGTTATTGTTGTGAGTCTACTTGACTTGTTAGACTCAGAAATCTAAACCAATGGACTCGGTTGTGATGGGGAATCAAAAAAGATATGAAACGATTCTAAAAAATCAAAAAAACCTTAACACTTATTCACTAAAAATTAACTTTAGCACTCTATAAGTGCCACCCTTCATTTGTGAACATAAGGGAAAAAAGACAAAAAAAATCAAAACAAAAATCATATGCCATAAAAGAGACAACTAGTACACGAAGTAACAAACATAGACTGAATACATTTGGGCAGGTTTGTAGCAGCCCTTTATGCCTCTAAAGAAGTGTACAAAGAATTTGGAAGTGCTCGCCATTAATTTGGAACAACACACTATCAACTTGAAGTTTGAAAAGGTAATATCGTATTTTGAATTTTGATTTTTTTTTGTATTTCATTGATCTACATTTTTTATTTTAAGTTCATATAACAGAACAAACCCTAGCTATTTCAATCTCTTCTATGGAAAACCTTGGCTGTTTAAGTAATTCTTTTCTATTTTTATAGCTGTAAATCTTAACTTATCTAACATATTTTGTTGTAAATTGTTCTGATATTGGCCTCAATTAGGAAAAAAAAAAAAAAAAACCTTAGGAAATATGGCATTCTCGTGTCAAAGAAAAGACAAATAATTTATACACATTGAAAGACAAAAGCTCTTGGTGGTAGAATTAACTAATACAATGTTAAAATGCCACAATGTACACTTTGAGCAATAAAGGGCTAAGTTACTAGCTCAGATTCGGGTTTAGGGTCAGGTGCTAGTACACAAACCTACTACATGGGTAAATGAAAACAAAATTTAGTGGTTTGGATGCAAATGGTTGTGTCGTGTGTGTGTGTGTGTGTGTGTGTGTCTGTCTGTCTGTTTGTATGTGTGTATTGTCCCTACTTGTAAGGGCTTATAATATTGTCCTGTTTTTCCAAAGAATCAATTTAAAAGATTATAATTGCATTATTTAATCAAAATAATTCTTCTTGTATGTATATATTCATGTCCTATCTACTACATTGTATGTATAGGCTAGGTCACCCGGGGATTGGATAAGGAAATCATATTAAAGACTTAACCTTGGTCCTCGCCTTTCAAATAGGTGGTTTCCATCTCTCACCATGCCTAGATGCTATACCATACTACAATCCTAGAATATTGTGGTGGGGTCTCATAGCTCGATAAACCTAAGCCCAAGAGACAATATATACCCCTTTTTCCTTAGGACTCAGCCCTACCCTCTTATCCATCTAGTTCTTACTAATTATCATAATCTTGAGATTCTTCTTGAATCATTACCTCTTCTTATTAATTACTCAATTAAATGTTTATTTCTTTATTTAATTATTTCAAAGAAAAGAAAATGTTCATTCTTATTATTTTGGTATTTATTATATAACTACATTACCTCATTATTATCATAATTAATATTAAACAACACCTAAAAATAATATATTTTTACCTTATTACCTTTTTGCGGGTGTTGGGTGATGTGGGGATGCGCGGACCAAACTCCCTCCATCCTATCTTGACCTTTGTGCAAATCAGAGATTACTATTGGCAGCGTCTAGTTGCTCCTCTTTTCCACCTTTTTCGATCCCCTCCAAACCGCTTACACGTGCTCCCATTTATATAACTCCCAAAGGGTACGGCACCTCAAAACTTAGTTAATAAACATTTTGATATATTTTATTCTAATCAATTTATTTAGAATATTTGTTTTATGTTTATTTGTGTTTCTTTTTATAATTGCTTTATTTAAAATGTTTATGATTTATTTAATAATTATGTCAATTAACAAGTATATTTTATTAACACTTATACTTCTTTGATTTATTATTATGTATAATCAACAATTATGTATAACAATAATTTACACATTATATTTATAATTTATTTAACAATTATACCTCTTTGATTTACTATTATGTATAATCAACAATTTGTATAGTTGTGATTTACACATTATAATTTTACACATATATCTGAATATCTATGTTGATGGTGGCTTATGACAATATGTATGTATATATATGTATCTGTGTGTGTGTGTGTGTGTGTGTGTGTGTGTGTGGATTATATATACAAAAATATAGGCCAAATTTACAAAATTATAAAACAAAATCATTTCATAGTACGATACTTGATCATTGATCAATGTCAAATGCCATATGCTAAAGATAAATATAAAATGCTAATTGATAGTTAAAAATATTAAACTAAGCCACCAAGTTCCCACAAACATGCTTAATACTACCAAATGCAATACTCAAACCCGATTCAAGGCCTGTGGGTATGAATCATGCAACTTCAACAAAAGGAACTCAAAAAAGGGCAAAAAGAAAAGATAATAGTCATTCATTGAGACTCATTTTATTCTTCCATTTCCTTAGATCTTTGAGTAATCTTAATAGCAATGGCAATGTAATTTTAGGATAAGGCCTAGAGTTTATAGAACTAGATTATATTCATATATTGTACCGTGCACTGCTCTTGATTCACAACCATCACTTGAGGACATGGGTTGGAACATGGACAATCATGATAACACTAGGAGCATAATCATAGACTTTTGGCTTTAATGTACCATACTATTTCACATAGATAGGAAATCAATTCCTAGCTTTGTTTTAAAATTATTGTTTAATTTTTTCATCTCGTGAATTTTTTTTATGTAGGAGCTTGTAGAATTTAAATTCTAATATATAATACTCATTTTGTTTAGTTAAATTGTGTTTAAAAGGCTTAATTTTGACTCAAAAAGTGACCAATGTGAAAGCTACAGTAATGAACAATGGGATATATGGAGAAGAAAGGGTTGCACGATTGTAACCAATGGTTGGATTATGTTGGTAAATGTTTTCTTACCTTGATTTCAAATATTGAAATGACTCTACAAACCCAAAAAATGTAACATAATGCTCACAACAGACAAATGGGAGGCTCAATTACACCAAACCCATCTCTGAATTTTAGAGGTACAACTCCCTCATATAAGATATGCAATGAATGGAAGATCAATATGATTTAAACCAGAAAGGAAAGGAATGCAATGAACATGCATGTAAACCAAATAAACTACAATGTCTCTTAAACAAATAATGAATATAAATGAAACAAAGTTTATTTATATAAAGCATACCATAGCACAAATAGGGGAAATAAACCTCAGAGTGCTCATAGACATTATTCAAATCTAACTTAACACATAACCTTGAAAATTATCTGAAAGCAAAAGCATTGAAACAAAGGCCCAGAGAATGACAACACAAAATTTTGATATGCATTCATATGAAAAACGAAAAAGAACACAATCTTTTACATAGCAGATGAAACCCAAAATTATGTCTTTCTTTTAGTATCTCCTTCCCTCCCCTACCCCCCACCCTTTCTATTTACAAAAGGAATTTCTTTATATAACACTAGCTACTTATTTCCACAGTGACAATTACAAAAAGAAACTAGAAATGGTTCAATTTCTATTATCAAGAAAGTAACAGCTTAGATTCCTTTTGGGTTCACTTCATGTTTTCTTCATCTTCTTCTTCTTCCACGTTCACATGTAGCAGGTTGAGGAGGTCCACCCTAAAGTCCTGAGCAATTTCCTCTTCTACCTCAGCCAGTATATAACCGAATTTAGCAAGGTCTCTTTCTCCCTCTAGCTCAAAAATATTGCTCTCATAATGGGCGTGGCTGGTTCTTAGATCCCAAGCGACTGTGAACATGTTGGAAATGACTTCAATTTGTTCCATCTGTAAGGTTAGGTTGAAGCACTGGTCTGGGCTCTTCATTATTATATCCTTTTGGGAGAGGAATTCCCATCTTGGCAAAGGAGAAATTGCAGCTGGCATAACTTGCAAGATGGTGGTGAAAGAACAAGGTAGCCAAGACATGAATATGTGCTTTATTTATAATAGCTCCAATTAGCTTATTAATGAGGGTGGTGCATGAGAAATTTAAATGTTGTACTTTGCCACCTCATGACAAGACTTATTTTTACTAAGTTCAAAAAACATATCCCTTTTGAGAGATTATGCAAGGACTGCATCATTTAATGCAACAATAACATCATAATGACTGCACCTTGAAAAACTTATCACCCAGCATGTTTTTCCAAAGCTCAAGGTTGCATGGGTTTGTAGGTATGGGTATGTGTATTTTTCAAAATAGGGGACGGGGGTATGTTTATATATCTGAAAACATCAATCACAGATCATGACATTGAGCATTCAAAACATGATATTTGAAAATATGAGCCATAAGTCATTAATTATAAATTATAATATATATCTTGCTAAATGTTTAAACATTAGATGCCTAACACAGAAGACAAACTTTAAATATGAACAAGAAAATCATTAATTAAGTTTTAATAACATATTGCAAAAGAGAAACTTCTAATTCTAACTTTAACAGTAAAAATCAGATAAAATTTAATAGGTTATTATTCGTCAGTATTGTACCGAAGTTTCAAAAATCAAACTAATGACATATTTGATTAAGCTTGATAAACAGCAAGCTGATATGCAAATGACAAACTAAAACAAAAATCAGACATGAGACAAATTAATCTATTCATATTGTCTAGTCTCCTATGCCTTGATCATCCTTATCAAGGCCCTCAATTATGATGTTGTTCAAATAGTCATCGCTCTCGAGCTCAAGTTCCTCTATTGGTAGAATAACAGTGGGTAAGTCAATAAGGCCATCTACTTCAACCTCTTCATCCACAAGGGCAGCAAGTTCTCCATTAGGTGGGCTTTGATCCCATTTTGGTGAACCCTCATTGTATCCAAGATCTAGGCAAGAGAGGAGATAAAGTGAGCTATGAATGTACACCAACTTCTCTACTTTCTTTGACCTTAACTAGTTTCTCAATAGTGAATAAATGAACCCGTAAGTACTCCAATTTCTCTCACAAGATGAAGAGTTAGCTACTTGTGAGAGCAATCTTATTGCAAATTATTGCAATTCAAGAGCTTCATCTCCATGACTCCACCACCACTCTATAGGGTCTATCTTTAATTCCATGTCATATAAAGCTTCCACAAAACCGAAATGACCTTGCCCACATGAAAACTTATTATATTAACTCCTCAAAATTGAAGCATCCTCACCATGGCCATAAATCTTTTTTCATGTATCCCAAAATCCTTTCATTACTTCACTTTCCTAATGTGGAGCCCTCTTCCTTGTCACCTGTATATCATGCCATTAAGGATTAAGAAAATATGTAGCACAATGAAGACATGTGTTAAGCTTATTCCATCTTCCATGTAACTTCTCCTTTATCAATAGATCTTTTGCATTAGTTATTGTCTTGACCTTTTCATACATGGAATCTATTGCTAAATAGATTTCTCCCAAACATGCCTTCTCTGAATCTGCAAATCTGATCAGCTCACATGCGGGCTTAACAAAGTCCACAACAAATTTCACATCACTCCAAAAATGCTCATCAAGAAGCATACCTCTCATCTCAGCTGCAATATCTAATGTAGACTGCCTCCAAGTTGTCCATGCATCACTAACACCTGTGGAACACAAAGCTCCTTTGACTTCACAAAAGTGGTCAAGAAGAATGAGGTAAGAAGCAAAACATGATGCAATGGATTTGAGTAGCTCCACCTTGGCAAATTTACGATAGATGGCTTGTATGTGGTGGTGATTGAATATAAAAAATTGTATTTCCTTCCCTTCTCTATGAGATCTGTAATCCATTGAAACGTGCCAATGTCTTTGAGTGCATTATTCAACAAATGCACACAACAGGGTGTCCAAAATATATGCTTCTACTTTTTTTTGCACCAACATATCTGTTGCTTTACAAATAGGGACAGCATCAATAACAACTTGGGCCACATGTATAGCCCCCACTTCCTCAATGCCCTTACATTGTTGGGTATTTAGAAATTATGCATTCTTTTCTTGCCTTGAACAGTCTATTGCCTTCAAAAAATAAGGCCCTTTGTTGCATGTTACCATGATATTAAGTAGTGGCTGATTTCTAGCATCTATCCACCCATCCATCACAACATTGCAATGCTTTGTAGCCCACACTCTTTTCACTGGTGTAGTTTGTTCATCTAAATCAATTTTTTTATTTATCAAGCAAAGTAATGCGAAACTTTTCATAATGTGGTTTATACATTGTTGGTGCATGATGGAGAGCTTGGACCATCTCATTGTAGAAAGGGGAGTGAGAAACATTAAATGTCATTCCATTTGCATAAAAGAATTTGTGCAATTGCTATATCAACACCACCTCGACCTTGCACATCAAAACAATCTTCTAATGGGGTCTGAGTTGCCAATGTGTAGTCTCTTGCGAGCATGTTCCACTATTACATATATAGATGAGACATCCAAATTTGAATCTCTATACTGACTCTATATAGGCCCTGTTGTTGAAGCATGAGAGCTCTTACTAGCAACTTTCCCCTCAACCCTATCTTGCTCTCTTGTAAGATCATACAGTTCCACCTCATTTGTACAAGGCCCAACACCTACCCTAGATATGTTAAGGAAGTGAACCTTCACTCTTGTGTAAGAACCTTTCCATCCCAAAGGAAAAAGCTTACTTTTGACCTTGAATGATCCACTTGAACCCTTCCGCCCTACAAACAATCAACATACTTCCACAAAGGATACAACCCTTGTTTTCCTTTGCCTGACATTCTAAATGGAAAAATAAAAAAATGTTACACAATTTAAAGTTAGTGTCAAACTATAAATTCAATAAAGAGGATATTGTATAGCACAGAAAAAAGAATTTAGATAGCTTTATATTACATGAGTTCTAAACTTTTGAGTTTTCATATGTTTGTTATTTTTCAAATATATTTTGCATGGAACAAGACATGTTCTAGATATACCCAACTCCTGTAGCTGAATGGTTAGATAATTTATAGCGTTTACTATGACAGATTTTAACTGGTGGTTTTCATTAAGAGACAAGACAAAGTTCTAGATTTTCTCAAATCCATGGCAACTCCTTTGAGAGCTGTCTTTAAAGGTAGACAAGTGATGAAAGAGCCTGAAATACATTACAGATAGGAACTTTTGGTAATGAAACATGCAATCAATATAGGGACCTATGTCTTGATGAGCCACACTAACTAATTATTTGACCTATATGGGATAAGAGTAGGAAAGAAGGCACTGCATACACCACGCAGCAGGTGGTTTGCTAGTGGGAAGCATATCAATGACTAGCAACTCACAATCCACACTAGCTTTTCATCAAATAACATTCCTTACTGTAACGTTTTGATTTAAATATAATTTTATAATTTTTTGTTATTTGATATTCATCTAACTTCTTATTAATATAATAATATTTAATAAATTATTAAATTAAGATAAATATCAATTAATATTAAATTTTAATTTATGTCATTTATTGTTTTACTTTTAAGTTTTAAATTTTTAATATATTCTATATATAATCGACATATATATAGAATATATTAAAACTTTAAAAAATTTAAACCATAAAGAATAGTTAATAAATTCATAAACATAAGTATAAAGTTAAAATAAAAAACTTTGAACTATAAGTATTTACAGAAAATGAATAAAGAATAAATTTATTAATTATTAGACTAATAAAGGATAACTATAAGCTATAAAATGAAAAATCATAAGCACACAATTGTCATGTCAAATTTAATAAATTAATAGTTCAAACTTTAAAACTATAAAGTTTTACAAGGGAAATAAAGCGTGATAATAACTTGCACTTTGATAAATGTATAGTTTAGAACTTTAATGTTCTACACAGTAAATTTTGCACGATAAAAACCCATGGTGAAGTCTTTGAGCGACAAAAGCCTCTGCAAATGGAAGATCTCTTAGCAAACGTTTATCTGTAAACACCTACCAACGATCAGCGACGACAAACTAAATACATCTCTCTACAAGCAGTTGCCTATGCCCAACGACGACAAATACCTGCGAACAACAAAGGAAATACACAAAACACCTACAATGGTGAAGGAAATACAACAAATACGACAAACGTCTAACACCCGCGGCGGCAAGGAAATAAAATGACAGTAAGACCCATGTTGCCCAAACCTACGTAAAAGGTCAACCAAATCCAACATTTAGGGTCAATATTAAGGTTTTTTTCCAATGCGGTAACCTTTTTGGTATTTTCTATTTTTAAAAGCTCACTTAGTGTTTCAAAAAATTGGGAACATGACCTAGTCCGTACCTAGTATGAGATGCGTGTCCCAATACCCAATACGTATACTAAGGGTTTGGGTATGCATATAGTCGAAAATTATCAATTTGTGAAGGTGACCGATTGGGTGACAATGTTGTTGGGTAGCGGGAGCACAAAAAGATTGAAAGCATAGTCATCGCTTGCAGGCTTTATGTAACTTGCGATAAAGCGACATTGGACCTACAAAATGAGAAGTTTTGAAAACGAGGGGTATATACACCAAGGCTAACACTAGATTAAATGGGAACAAGGATTGGAAAGGACGAAGAGAACCTAGAACTAAAGGGAAAATGGACTAGTGTCTTATCTATTAGGGACAAAGTCAAAGAATGGAAGGACGATAGAGGAGAAAGGCGACAAAGAATGCGACACAAACTGAAAGGAACACAACAAAAGAAACATATGAATAAATTTAGAGAGAGAATTATCCTCATCCAAACCTATTTACCAGTTGTGAGAAAAATGATCCATTCTTCCATAGGGGCCAGTATGCATGCAACCTTCTTACTTCAAAGGTCAACTTTTCATTTTTTGAGTTACCTAGCTTAACCCTATTTCTATGAAGGCCTTTGATTGCCCACCTCCATTTCCTCCCACAAGAATGTTGCTAATGGATAAACGTGGACTGACTATTTCCTAGAGGAAAGCATTTCTTCCCTCATATAAAATAGGCTCCTGAAAATATGAAACCCTGCTAGGTGTAGTTGAGTCGACGAGGGTGTCCTAAACACTTCTAGATAGAAACTTAATAGAGCTTTGATCCCTCTAGGTCTTGAGGCCTTTTCAGTATCAAGACTTACTACTGGAATGCACATGTTGCTTTCTATGAAGATGGGGACAAATTGCTTAAAAGAGGGAAGAGATTTAAACTTTTCTCATTCCCTAAGCAAGAGCATACCCAAAAAGAGAAATTTATTTCTTGAATCTTTTGTGTTTCTTCTTGCAACTCTTCCTTCGCATTGATGTCTAGGAGAGGGGAAGAGCTGCATGCATTTGATTTCTCTACATAGCTATAGGAAACCTCTTCTAAGGGCTTGGGTTTCTGTGGTCCAAGATCCTTTAAGTAGCAAAACCTTTGCTCTAGGCATTTAAAGACCAAGGTGGATTGGTAGTCTTCAATAGGGTGCAAATTAAGACTCCCGACTTCAATTATGCTCTCCCTTAAGGCATTCTAGCAGTATTGAAACACTTTATCATGCATAATACACACCTCTTCCAAAAACCAAGAGACATATTTGTGAAAATTCATTAAGGATTGTGGTGAAGGTGGTCTACAAAATAGAGTCGCCCGCC
Organism: Cupressus sempervirens; assembly: GCA_028749045.1. Lineage (NCBI taxonomy): Eukaryota > Viridiplantae > Streptophyta > Pinopsida > Cupressales > Cupressaceae > Cupressus > Cupressus sempervirens. Next base: position 255,470,007 of record CM053791.1, on the reverse strand, counting down.
AAAAAGAAAAATTAAAGGTAAGTAAAAATTGCACAAAAACCAAAGAAATTCATCCTCCCCAACAAAGTCGCCAAAAAATATGTTGGTGAATGTTTTGTTACCTTAATTTCAAATGTTGAAATGACTCTACAAACCCAAAAAATGTATGTGATCTTCCATTCCCGACCTCTATTCTAAAACGATCTCTCTACCCAAAAATTGGCAATCAAATGAAGCATGTATGGTAATTTGGAGAGCTGTATGCATGTCAAAGCAAATGTACAAACAATGTGAAGCCCATAAGGTACAGTATAGGACTGAAGGTGTGCCATATAGTGACACAAGGGGGGCTCATTCCCCTTCCGAGAGAAAATAATAGTGTACAGTCCACTGAGAGGGCAGTATAGATACCATACGGTGTCAAGGAGAATGGATGCTCACCAAAAATGGTCGTATGGTGAAGACCATACGATGTGGGGCTTGGATGAAGAGTTTGTATGGTAGAGGGTAGTGGTGTATGGTGGCCAAGTCTTGATTGTACGGGAGAGGCTTGTGGCCGTACGGTAGACAGGACACCGAGGTCGTATGGTAGATAGGATGATGTCTGTATGGTATCAGGAACAAGCCATACGGTAGAATGATGCTAGTCTTCACTGATGTGGTGAGGTATGGTGTGAAGGCACAATCATACGTGCAGTAGGGAGGGAGCCACGGAAAAATGGGTCGTACAGTAGGGTAATGTAGCAGTGTAGAAAAGACATGCTTCGTGCTATGGGAAGCGGATGGTGTACAGATGGAGAGGAAATGTTCAAGCATGCAATGAATAACTTAGAGACCAGAATTCATCAGATAAAATCCAAAAAAAAATGGAGATTGAATATAAATAATCCTTCAATTAATATTTGCCAAAAGATGATGCTCTTATTTGCCAAATCTGAGCGAATTATTACAGGCGATAGAATAGAATGACAGTTGAATCCCACCGAAACTAGAATAGCCAAGTAGGGAAGATCTTTCACTTCCGAAATGGCAAACAATAGAGAATCCCAACTAGAATTTGCAATACAAAGAAATAATCCAAATTGCATACCTAATGATTACCTACAAGCTGTGCTTAAATACCCATCAGGGAAAACTTTCCAAGGGTGTACAAAGATAGCCGATGGCAACACAAACTATGGAAACCAAAAAAAAAAATGGGTCCAAGATATATTAAATCAACTGGCTAAATTACAATAGATTAATTAAAATTTATTTTATAACCAGAACATTACAGTCCTCCTGTCCCAAATTTTGCTTGTCCTCAAGAAAATGCAATGTCGAATGTTGTAGAATGTGCTCGCCCTCCCCCATCACATTGTCCAATAGCAAGTGTTTCTAACATACCAAATATTCCTTCATCGTGCGGTTCCGCAAGGTCTTCTCACGTACTTCGATGATCTCAGTTGGTTCCAATACGAACTTTCCTTTTTCATTGAGCAGTGGAAGGTCTACTACTACCATGACATTCTGTCTCAAAGCTTTCTTAAGGCAAGAGACGTGAAAAACATTGTGAAAATGACTCCCCTTTGGAAGTTCCACTTCATAAGAAACTTCACCGATGCAACAAACTACCCAATAAGGACCATAAAATCATGGCTTCAATTTTTCTTTCCCCTTTTCCTTCAATGAGGATTGCCGGTATGGTTGAAGTCTGAGATAGAGCAAGTCTCCCACTTCGAAAGTTCTCTCGATTCGATGTCTATGAGCACAGATTTTATGTTGATTCTGTGCCCATTGTAAGTTTTCCTTCAAGCATCTTAGTATGCCATGTCCCTCCCGAAGCCAGTCCCTTGCCCTTGGTGCGCGATTGTCACCCAGAACTGTGTCGATGAAGGAAAGGGGTTCATACCTGTATAGTTCTCTAAACGGCTCTGAACGGTGCCATCCTGATTGACATGTGGTAAGTGGTATTGTAACAATAATCCCCTAAGTGCATCAATTTGATCCATGCCTGTTGATGTGTCGAAATGTAATTTCGAAGGTAACCTTCGAGCCACTTGTTCACAATCTTCGTCTGTCTGTCTATCTAAGGGTGATAACTAGTGCTTGGCGACAATTACGTTCCTACTAGTTGAAATAGTTGTGCAGAAGATACTGATAAATCGTACATCCTGATCACTAACAATGTTTCAAGGTAACCCGTGCAGACAAAAAACTTCTCTAAAAAATAGATTGGCTACCTATGCAGCCTCAAAGTCTGAGGAGATGGTGAAGAAATGTGTGTACTTCATCAGTCTATCAACCACCATGTAAATACAATCCTTTCCGTTCACCTTGGGAAGTCCAATAATGAAGTCCATCGAGATACTTTCCCACTTTTATTCTGGAATTAGCAGAGGTTGCAGTAACCCGATAGGTAGAGTATGTTCAGATTTGTTCTGCTGGCAGACTGCACACTCTCTTACATACTCCAATGCATTTCCTTTTAGTCCTTTCCATGAAAACCTCTCCCTGAGATGTCTATACATTTTGAGGAAGCTTGAGCGTCCTGCCAAGGGTGAGTCATGTACCTCCTTCAAGATTTTTTGCTTTAAATTGGATTCCAGCACTAAAAATATTTGATTCTTATGGTAAATGATTTCATCCACCACTTTATACCGATTATCCTGGGTGTTGCTATCCATTAGCTCATAGAGAAATCTGTTTTTGGAATATTCTACCAACAAATGTGCTTTCCAGTCAACTGAAATCTAGGTCAATAAGTAGCTAGTGGATTTCCTAGATGAAGCATCTGTAACCAAATTGTTTTTTCCTTTCACATATTCAATGTCAAAATCAAAAGCCTAAACTTTGCTTACCCATTTTTGTTGCCTCTTGTTCAAGTCTCGTTGCTCTAGAAAAAATCTCAGACTATTGTGATCTGTACAAACAACAAACTAGGCACCCACCAAATACTGTTGGTACTTGGTTAGTGTATGTACAATGGCCAACATCTCTTTGTCATAAATGGAATATAAGCGTTCTGTTTGAGTAAGCTTCCTCCTCTCATAGGCTATGGGGTGTCTGTCTTGCATTAGTACAACGCCAATGCCTTCTCTGGATGCGTCACACTCCAAAATGAAAGGTCGAGTAGAATCGGACAATGCAAGTACGAGACAAGTGCTCATTACTTCTTTTAGCTTATCAAAAGTGAGTTGGGCTTTTTCATTCCACTGAAAGGAGCCCTTTCTTGTCAAATCTATTAATGGAGTGCTAAGCTGAAAGAATCCTTTTACAAACCTTTGGTAATAACTACACAATTTGAAAAATCCTCGCAAATCCATGAGTGATTTCGGGGAAGGCCAATCAAGGATAGCCTAAATCTTCTCCTCATGAACTTGAACTCCATATTTACTGACAACATGCCACAAGTACAATATTTCCGTCATACCGAATTCACACTTGGATCGCTTGGCAAACAAGGATTGATCCTTCATGATCAGTAGGACTTCACCCAGATCCTTTAGGTGCTCTTCCCATGTCTTGCTATAAATAAGAATATCATCAAAAAATACTAGTAGGTACTTATGCAATTGTTTCTTGAAGATGTGATTTATGCATGATTGAAATGTACCAAGTGCATATGTTAATCTGAACGAATGACCAAGAACTCATAATGCCTATAGTGACAACGAAAGGCCTTTTTTTACATGTCTTCCTCCCTCATGTGGATCTGATGGTATCCAAAACAAAGATCTATTTTCGAAAAATAGACTGCGCCATGTAATTCATCCAGCAACTCATCTATCCTTGGAATGGGATATCTATTCTTTATTGTTTTTTGGTTCAAAGCCCAGTAATCCACACACGTGTGCATTGTCCTATCCTTTTTGACCAATACCATTGATGACTCGAAAGGGCTAGAACTAGAATGTATCCATCCTTTCTCCAACAATTCCTTAATAGTCTTTTCGATCTCATCTTTGAATTTCTTGGGATGGTGGTAGGGTGTGGTTATGATCGGCTTGGCTCTAGCTTCCAACTCAATAGTATCTTTGAACCCTCGATGAGGCGGTATGCATAAGAGGAATGTCAACAAAAAATTTATCATGTTTGCTCAAAATATTCTAGAGATCATCATCTTGGGGAGGTGTTTGTTGCCCTTTTATAGGTTCTGCCAAGACAAAACAATGTGCAGCCCAAGCAACATTATCATGCCGAAAAATTGCCTCCATCCGATGTGCAAAAACTTCCTCCGGACCTTCATTTGCCATTCCATGGAGAACAACCTTCTTTCCATCGACAACAAAAGTGAAGTCCATCCATTTAAAGCTCTCAGTGTATTCATCAAGTGTCTCCATCCATTGTATGCCTAGAATAACCTCCATTTCATCAAGGTTTACTATAAAGAAATCCTAGGTCATTGTGTGATTCGCCATTGTGATACTTAGCTGAAAAACAAGGTGTGTGCAGGGCAAGAGAGTCCCTCCGGCAATCTTCACCTGAAATCCTGCATGTGTCTCTATAGGTAGACCTCTTTGTTTCACCAAAGAGGATTTTATGAAGTTCAGAGTAGCTCCGTTATCAAGCATCACCACAACCCTTTGTCCTTAAAGGGCTCCCCGTACATGAAACACTCTGCACCTCGGGCCTACTAGCTAGGGCAATAGTTCCTCTGCGCCGTACCAATGCTGCAATTCTTTCCATATGGTTCGAACCAACCATTTTGGTGTCCTCGTGGGGTTGGCTATCTTCAGTGGGTATATCTTCCTATTCGTCCTCATCATTGGACACGACCTCAATGTAGTGGATCTTTCCTTTCCCGAGGCATGTGTCCACGTTCCCATGGTCCTTTGCAATTGAAACATAGTTTTTATCTTCAGAGCTCTTGTCTGATAGTTGCATCCAACGACAACTTCCTCGTCTAAGGTTTATTATCTTTGTCCCTCGCAACATCAGTGGTTTGGAAAGTGAGTAACCCCGAGAGCATGATGCCGACAATGATGCCATACTCTGTGCTTTCTTAATTGCCTCTAACAAGGTGGCAAGATTGAACCCTTTTACCCAACCCTTCAATAGTTCTATCAACTCGTCCATAAAGAGCGCTATCTCTCTTCTTTCAGAAATGTTCATGACCAAAATAGAGAGTTTCTAAAATTCTGCAATGTATTAGTCAACCGATTTAGTTTGCCTTAGCTATGCCAAATCTTTGAAATTGAGTTCTGGATATTTGCCATCAAATCGATCTATTAATCTCTCAGTGAATTTTGCATAAGTATTTATTTGATCATGCCCCAGTGTGATGGTGTTGTGATGCCACCATTCATGCGCAACTCACTCCAAGTGTAATGCTGCAAATTTAATTGCTTCTTCTTCTAGCATATGATTCAGCTCAAAGTATCGGCCTTCATTACCCACACTTGCACAAAGATGGATCTGGATCCGTCAAATGGAGACAAATTCAATTTACTCAACTTCCTCTTGAGATCACTATTAAAATATCCTTAGTTTCCACCTCCGGAATATCTCATTCTCAAATATGCGTAGTCTTTGTAAGATATATCTTCCTCAAAATTTGCATTCTTCCAGTCCTCTCTCAATTGTTCTTGAACCTCCTCAAAAGTTGGTTACTTCCATCCCTGTGGTGCCTCCGTCCGTGGGGGAAAAGACAGCATGGAAGGTCATGAACATGCAGGATGAGGGTTTTCTTTACCCGACCTAGAGTTCGCGCTATGACTATTCTGTTGGCCAAATATTTTATTGTCTACCAATTTCTTGAGAGTTTCTTTCATGAGTTGTTGAGTATCATTGATCTATGCTTGATTCCTTGCAAGTTCTCTTAGCAGTGCCATGAGTTCAGTCGCTATGAGTTCTGGTTCTGCCGCCATTCTATCAACCAAATGGGTTCTCCTTCTCTTCCCGCTATAAACTCTCATTCACTGTTCACAAACTAGTAGGATCAAAGCTTTGATACAACTGTGATGTTCTGTTCTCGGCCTTTATTCTAAAACAATGTTTCTACCCAAAAAAAGGGCAATCAAATGAAGCATGTGCAGTAATCTGGAGAGCCGTATAGATGTCAAAGCAAACGTACGGACAATGGGAAGGTTGTACGGTACAGTATAGGACTAAAGGTGTGTCGTACGATCACACAAGAGGGAATCGTTTCCCCTTCCAAGAGAAAATAATCTAAGGAAACAATAGTGTACACTCCACTAAGAGGGCAGTACGGATACCGTATAGTGTCAAGGAGAATGGATGCTCAGTAAAGATGGTCGTATGTTGAAGACCATACGATGTGGGGCTTGGATGAAGAGCCTATACGGTAGGGAGGCAGTGGTGTACGGTGGCCAAGTCTTGGCCATATGGGAGAAGCTTGTGGCCATACGATAGACAGGAAGCAGAGGTTGTACGGTAGATAGGATGATGTTCGTACAGTATTAGGAATAAGTCATACAGTAGAATGATGCCAATCTTCGATGATGTGGTGAGGTATGGTGTGAAGGCACACTCGTACGTGTAGTAGGGAGGTGGAAGCTGGGGAAAATGGGTCGTACAGTAGGGTAATGTAGCAGTGCGGAAAAGACATTCCTCGTGCTATGGGAAGTGCATGGTGTACAAATGGAGAGGAAATGTTCAGGCATGCAATGAATAACTTAGAGACCAGAATTCATTAGATAAAATCCAAACAATAATGGAGATTCAGCACAAATAATCCTTCAATTAATATTTGTCAAAAGATGGTGCTTTGATTTGCTGGATCCAAGCGAAGTATTATAAGCGACAGAATAGGGAGAGGGTTGAATCCCACCAAAACCGGAATAGCCAAGTAGGGAAGACCTTTCACTTTTGAAATAGCAAACAACAAAGAATCCCAACTAGAATTTGCAGTACAAAAAAAAATCCAAATTGCATACCTAATGACTACCTACAAGTCGTGCTTAAATACCCGTCGGGGAAAACTTTTTGAGGATGTACAAAGATAGCCAACGGCAACACAAACTACGGAAACAAAAATAAAAATGGGTCCAAGATATATTAAATCAACCGGCTCAATTACAATAGCTTAATTAAAATTTATTTTATAGCAAGAACATTACAATGTAACAAAATGCTCAGAATAGACAAATGGGAGGCTCAATTACACCAAACCCATCTTTTGATTTTAGCAAACCCATCTTTTGATTTTAGAGCCGTATAAGATATGCAACAAATGAAAGATCAGTATGCTTTTAACCATAAAGCAAAGGAATAAAATGAAGCTTGCATGTAAGCAAATAAACTACACTGTCTCTGAAACAAATAATGAATATAAACAAAATAAAGGTCATTTATATAAAGTATCCCATAGTACGAATAGGGGAAACAAACCTCAGAGTGATCATCGATGTTATTCAAAGATAACATTAAACGTAACCTTGAAAATTATCTAAAAGCTAAGTTACCAATTTTGGTTCGAGGATGGATTTGGATTCGAATTTGGGCTCGTGGGTTCAGTCAAAAAAAGAAATTCCCATTTGAGTTTGTGAGTATATATATATAAGAGAAATGTGCATTATTGTAAAACTTAGTCATTTCATAGTATGAATATATGTTGTTTGATCCTTGTTCAATTACAAAACATCAAAGATAAACATTAAATACCAGCTCACTAATCTATGTTCATGATTATAAAGAAAATTATACATTGAATTACTAAATTGCAAAATAAAATTTCAAAACAAAGTAGTTCATCAAATAATAAAAGTTTGAAACATAATGATAAAACGCAAGTGTTTAATAGTTTATCAATGATCACAATATAAAATTCCCTTCAAGGTTGAAATGGGTCATCAAACAATGAGGGATCAATGGCTTCATCCCCGAGTGCAACTATATCTAGATCCTCATCATTGGGACAAAAAATCTCTACAACCTTCTCTTGAAACTTGCAAAATGGGCACACCAAAATGAGAGATTAAATGAGTGAAACGTTTTTTATTACTATTTTAGGGTTACATAAAAATAAATTCAAAAACATGTTATTTTAATTTGTTTTATTTATAACATTTTGTTCTAGAGCTTCCTTATAAGTCTCATAGTATCCTTTAGCTAGTCTTGTCATGTGCTTCAGGTAGCCTGGTTGTGTCCTCCAAGTAGTATCTCTCAGTGCTTCGAGTGGCCAGTGCTTCGGGTAGTTCTCCCTCAATGCTTCGGGTGACCAATGCTTCAAGTAGTTCTCCTTCAATGTTTCGAGTGGTCAATGCTTTAGGTAGTTCTCCTTTAGTGCTTTGGGTGCTTGGTGCTTCAGGTAGTTCTCCCTCAGTGCTTCAGGTGGCTAGTGCTTCAGGTAGTACAGTATTATCTTGATGGTCGTACAATAGTGTATGGTCATATGGTGTAGGCCTAAAGGGGGTACGATGTTCTCTTGAAGGTTGTACGGTAGTGTAAGTGATTGTACAGTGGATGCCTGAAAGCTATACGGTTCTCCCTTGGAGGTTGTATAGTAGTGTGGTAGTCGTATGGTGGAATGCCACTATGGCCATACGGGATGGAGGTGCAACGATCGTAAAATGTGGGGAGAAAACAAGTCGTACGATATGCTAGGAACAATACAGTTACGGAGTTGTCCAAGTCATACGGTTGCAGTACGGAAGATGCACTTTGTGATGTGGGGGATGGAAGGTGTACGGATAGAGGAGGAATGTTGAGTTATGCAACCATAAATTTATAGATCTATATTCATAAATAAACCAAACAAGGATGGAGATTGAACACAAATATCCTTCAATTAATATTTGCAATAAGATGGTGCTCTGATTTGTTAGATCCAAGCGAAGTATTACATGCAACAGAATAGGGTGAGAGTTGAATCCCACCGAAATCGAACAAGCCAAGTAGGGAAGATCTTTCACTTTCGAAATGGTGAACAACAAGGAATCCCAATAGGAATACTCAGTACAAAATAAATAATCAAAATGCATACCTACAACTATGTACAAGCGGTGCTTAAATACCCATCGAGGAAAACCTTTCCGAGGGTGTATAAAGATAGCCGATGGCAATACTTACCAACGGACACTAAAATAAAAATAGGTCCGAGATATATTAAATCTATCGAAACCACAAATACAAATAATAACTTTGGCCTATATTACTTAATTAAAGTAACTAATTAAAGGTCCTTTTATTATATTATTTAAACTCTGGGACCAGTTAATTAATTAATTTAATTAAATTATTACATTCAAATTTGGGGACATGACAAATCCTCATTGCCGAAAATTGCTTGCCCTCAAGCAATCCATCATCAAACAAAACACCAACAACTCTTTGGTCCCAAATCAAATGTGCAGGCAAGACAAGTGAAATGACATCAATCTTCTACAACACCACATTGCTATCAAACTTTCGCTATGCCACTTTGATATAAATATTGTCGTATCCTAAGTCACTAGGGACCTGAACCAAACACGCATGCAAAAGGAGTGAATGGTCATCAAACCTCCCTTGCACCATACTGTCATTAAGCATTCGTTGCACCACTATGATATAAGCATTGTCATAGCCTTCACCAGGATCCTAATGACAAATTGATGAAACTTTTCACATCATTATGTTCAAAAATCTCTTTGGGTACGGTCATGCACACAAATGTTGATGCTAGCACAAACTTAGCCACTACCACAATCACAACGACCACTATTATATTTCTAACGGATGAAACCTTGACGAAGAGAGCTTTAGTGGTGAGAATGTTGATGAAGGGGGCCTCGACTATAAGTACCACGGCAACAAGAGCTTCAATGAAGGGTGTCGCGATGATGGGAGCCTCAGCTACGAGCAATGTCTCAATGGCAACAAAAATAGCTATTGCGATCGATGCAGCCACAATAACGAACACACCATGATGATGGAGACAGCCATGATGTCGTTGATGAACACAACTACAATGATGGATACAGGCTTGACGTTGTCGACAGACGCAACGATGGTATGAACATAATGATGAGCTTGGCAATAGACACGGTTGCGATGACAACAATGGACAAAATGAAGATGACATACATGATGACGACAGCGATGTCGAACATGGCAATGAACAAGGTGGTGGTGATGACAACGGATACAATGACGATGATAGATATGGCGACGATGACAACAGACATAATGACAGTGACGGACACTAACTCAACAGACACGGACTTGACATCAATAGTGGACACAACAGTGATAGACATGACAGTGACATACGAAATCGACGATGGACACAGACTCGGCATCGGTGACGGACATGACGATGACCGATATGAACTTGACAATGGACACGAACTCGAAGTCAGTAATGGATACAAACTCGACGACGGACACAAACTCAACATTGATGATCGACACAATGACAGACACGAACTCGACGACAGACACGGACTTGGCTTCGATGACAAACACGGCAGTGATAGACACGATGACAATGACGGACACAAACTCGATGATAGACATGGACTCGACATTGGTGATGGACACAACGGTGTCAGACACAAACTCGACATCGGTGACGAACATGATGGTGATGGACACGACAATGACAAACACGAAAGTGACAAACTCGATGATGGACACGAACTTGGCATCGATGATAGATAGACGACAGTGACAAACACAAGGACGGTGACGGATATACAACCTCAGCGACCAGCAAGACCACGATGATGGACATTGCTTCGATGACAAACACACAGCCTCAACAACAAACACCTCTGTGACAGACACATCCTCAAGCACAACTTCGATGATGGGCACAACTTGATCCGTCCATGTCTTCACAAGATCCATGCAAGCAACTTCATTTTTTCGGTGTTCTCCCCATGTTGTAGTAGAAAGATTTAGCAAATCCTCCTGGAGTAGCCCTATAATCATGCCTTCATTCTCCTCACGTAAAGCATCACCCTTATCCTTGTCAGTCATTTTCTCCCACTTGTGCAAATGAGATATTAGTTTTTCTTCACAATACTTGAAAACATTACTGAGCAATCTATATGCTGCTATAGAGGGAACACATTCTAGATGACGAACAGCCCATAACATAGATGTGATGGGTTGGGATATTTCATCCATCTCTTCAATGCATAAAATCATGAGACTCTCCATAGCAAATGAAATCTTAGTATCATGAGATTCCTTGATAGTGACCAAGAAGTGATGAAACATATCATGGACCAAATTTTGCAATTCGAGATCTAAGAAAAGGTTACTGTGACATTTGCACAATTCTCCAATATTATAGATCTCCTACCAAAAGGGTCACTACTGAAGTCATTAAGACTCTGAAAGCTATCAACTATCAATTGTAATATCTCTATCATGGTGTTATCATCATATGGTGCTTTAAGAGCCGAAATTCTCAAGAGCTCACTGACACATGCTACAACTGCCAATTTTTTATCCTTGTCATGGTGTCTCAAAAGCCTGGGTTGACTTAAGGCCTCCTTAATCAGAGAGAGGATTCTCTGTATAAATCTTAAAGGTAATTGGTTCACCTAACACAAACAAACTTCCAATATATCTAATGGAAGATCAACACCCTCATTGAGCTCTTTACCAATCCTTTGTAGTGCCTTCAACCACCACTCTCCATCGCTATTTGAGGCCATAGTGTGATCCAAGTACCAAAATCTCTCAATCATCCCAGCAAGCTGGCAAGATCACCAGCTCTAATACCACTGTAATGTTTCATTTTAGAGTTTCCTTATGAAGTCTCATAGTATGCTTTAGGTAGTCTTGTTGTGTGCTTCAGGTAGTCTAGTTATGTGCTCCAAGTAGTATCCCTCAGTGCTTCAAGTGGTGAGTTCTTCAGGTCAGTGCTTCAAGTAGTTCTCCCTCAGTGCTTTGGGTGGCTAGTGCTTTAGGTAGCTCTCCCTCAGTGCCTCGGGTGGCCAGTGCTTCAAGTAGTTCTCCCTTAGTGCTTTGGGTGGTCAGTGCTTCAAGTTCGTGCTTTAGGTAGTTCTCCCACAGTGCTTCAGGTGGCCAGTGCTTCAAGTAGTTCTCCCTCAGTGCTTCGGGTGGCCAGTGCTTCGGGTAGTTCTCCCTTAGTGCTTCGGGTGGCTAGTGCTTCAAGTAGTACAATACTATCTTGATGGTTGTACGATAGGGTGTGTGGCCATATGGTGTGGCCTTGAAGGAAGTACAGTGTTCTCTTGAAGGTCGTATAGTAGTGTAAGTGACTATGCAGTGGATACTTGAAATCTGTAAGGTTCTCCCTTGGAGGTTGTACAATAGTGTGGTGGTCGTATGATGGAATGCCACTATGGTCGTACAAGATAGAGGTGCAACAGTCGTACGATGTGGGGAGAAGACAAGTCGTACGGTATAGTTGTTGGTAAAATCTATATTGTAGCCGATGGGTAGAATAGTATCTAAACAGGCGCATGACGCTTGAGTCACTCCTTCGGGAAGGTCTATGTACACTATCTACGATGGACTTTGGATCATCATTGTAATCATTGTATTGGGATTGTAAACATTGAGTGCATATATGAATAAAGTATCTATTTTGTGTTGTAACGTGCTATGCTACATGTGTTAAGCTTCTTTACCCTATACGGTAATATTTGGTGTCATTGCCAGACAAACCTGGAACGAGGGAATGTGATGAAGATTAATGTCGAATTTTTTGAACAAAGATAGGAACCAAGTAAAAGACAAATGAAATACGTACAGCACAAGAAGTTTTAATATTCGCACAACAAGCAGAGCACAGGCAGAAGCTTCAACAAATTGCTGAGGGGCACCGTAGGGGTGAAGAGGCACAGACGAAGGGAGTGCACTCACCTAGTAAGCTGAGGAGTGCCAAGGAATTGCTGGAGGAGACTCGACAATGATTAAATTTGGTGGAAGAAACAAAGGAGGAGTTCCTTAACCTGTATATGCCGAGGGGAGAGTGTCTGAATGGAAGGGAAGCAACTCGCACAGCTCGAAGTGCCGAGGGAGCACGAGCGTGGAGTGAACTCTTCGCTCCCGATACACCGGACAAACAAATACAGCTGGAGAACCGAACAACTTCACTTGAAGAAAACCTTTCACCAAGCAACGCGGTTGTTGGAAGCAAGGTTGTTATCCGGAGTAGCGCGCATGTGCAGAACAGTGCAGGTGTGCAGAACAGCACAGGTGCTCAGAATAGCGTAGGTGCTCAGCAAGTACCTGAGAATCAAAAGAAAGTAATGATGGCAGGTCCCAAAGAAAAATTACCCAAGTTTAGCGCTGATGGTACGGCAGACCCAGTCTGACATTGCAAAACGTGTGAAACCATATGGATGGCAAATGGCGTGATGGACGAGGACGATTGGGTCAAATAGTTCCCAGCAACCCTATAGGGTGTGGCAATTCATTGGTTTTCCGACACTGACCCTTAGAAACTGACTACATGGGCGGCAAACATTAGAAAAGAGTTCATAGTAGAGTTCACATTGCTTCAAGACGATAATGAAATAGTAGCGGAGATATATAGTACTAAGCAAGGTAAGAATGAAACAGTTCGGGCCTATGCCAAACGATTGAAAGAGCTAGTTGGGAAGATGGAAAGTCAACCGACTGACAGTTTGAAAAAATGATGGTTTGTGGAGGGGCTACAACCGGCACTGAAAAAGAAGATGAAGATTGTACCACCTGCGTCGTACACCAACACGTATAGTCGTGCAATGGATCTAGAAAGCGAACAAAAGACAGCTAAGAAGAAAAAGCATAAACCCTTGGATTTAGACAATTCATCATCTAAAAGTAGCAGTAGTGACGAGGAATCAAACAAGAAGGTTCGAGCATTACAGAAAGATATGCTCTAAATGATGAAAGAATTTAAGAAATTGAAAAAGAATCTGGACACAATGAATGAAGAACTATGGTGCACAAATTGTAAAGAGGATGGCTATACGAAGGGCTCATGCCCGAAGAAACAATTTTGTGACATTTGTTAGGTGGCGGGACATTCCCTAAAAGAGTGCCTATTTAACATGAAATCAAAAGGACACCAGCAGGTGTTACTAACGCAAGAAGTGTCCAACAGCAATAACACAAGCAACGATGCAACTTCGGGGGGATATCGCAACTCTAATAGATGCAGAAAGGGTTTAAACAACAACAATGGAGGCCAAAGTCAAATACAGTACGATGCGAGTGGACAGCCGATGATACACTGCTGGGCATGCAATCTTTGGGGCCACTTTGCTAGGGACTGTACTACGAAGGAGACGCTACAACTACTATGCAGATGGTGTGGTCCAGGGGACGACGAAGATGCAAAATGTCCAAAACAAGGAGTAAATCTATTAAGCATTGAAACGTGTGATGAGAAAGTACTGGCAATTACACAGCAGCAGGCGAAGAAAGTGAAATATCTGGATGCAGAAGAAGAGAAGGAGAGGCTACAAAAAGCACGAACAAAGATAGAAAAACAGATGAAAGCAGAGAAATCACAAGTCAAAGACACTGCCGAAACTTCGAAAAGGAACTTGGCGGAACAGAACATGATGAGGCAGATAATGCAAATAGAAGTGCCTATTAAACTAAATGACCACCTTCTCACAATGCCACAGTTGCGTACAGCCCTTATGAATGTAACACCATCCCTGAGAGTGATAGAGGAAGCAAGGGATAGTAAGGGAATAACGGTAATAGATTCGATGTTACTGGCACTTACGATAGGAAGACACCTGGTAGTAGTGGAGATGGGCATGTTTACCGTATGGGGTAAATAGATTAATGCATACAAATAATAAACAAGAACATCAGTACTCCTTTTATTATTCGCATATGCCAAAGATTACATAATGCTTATGATCATGATTACAATGATTTCCAACAGTGTACATATACCGTTCCGAAGAACCTTCCCGAAGGGGTCCGTTGGCTACACTATCTACCAACGACATCAACCAGTCAACTGCACAATATCTACCAATGACGTCAACCCATCGGCTACATAATATCTACCGATGACGTCAACCCGTCGGCTACACAATATCTATCGGCGACAGGGCATTCTCGGTATTGTGCTGACGGATACAATCGTAGATGGAGGATTAGGTGTGAACGTGTTACCAAAAGATATTTGGAAAAAGCTACGACAACCCACGCTGTGGCCACCTGCTTTCCAATTACTCACGGCAAATCAACATGGGATAAAACCATTGGGAACCTTGATGGCATAGCCAATAACAATTGGGACACAACCATTTTTACTAGATTTTGTGGCCATCCCACTGAAGAGAAGAGGGTACGACAGCATCCTTGGACAAAGGTGGTTGGTGCAAGCAAAGGTAAAACATGATTGGAAACGGAACACCCTATCCATGGAGCGAGGAGGCAGAAGATTTATAATTGATTTGCATACACAAATGGTAAAAGAAGAGGCAGTATCATCAGACTCAGAAGGCGAAGGCAAGAGTGATGACGAAGGAAAAAAGAGGATGGAACCAGATGAAGAAGGGGTGTTGAGATTACAAGGAGGGTCAACTGATGACAACCTAAACTCGGTGAATGGATTGCTACACTAGCAAATGGAAGATTACAAGCTCTTTCTAAGCTGCAACATGTTGGGTGTCGAGGAAGAAAAAGGAAGAAATGAGTTCCCGAAGGAGTACAGTGAACTAAAAAAGGGAGAAGCACAGGTGGATGAAACATCGGCCCATACGTTTAGTGAAGATAAACCGATGAAGTATGAAGAGCCTACGGTGAAAACAATGAACTTGGGTGATAAGGAAAATCCAATAAACATTCTGGTAGGAGATGATTGGAACCCAGTGTTGAAGGCGGCAACATTTAAAATATTCATGGAGTACAAGGATGTTTTTGCTTAGACATATAAAGACTTAAAAGGAGTTCCACCGGAGATATGTGTCCACCAAATACCATTGAGCGAAGGTGCAGTACCCGTACGAAAGCGGCCATACCAAATGAATAAGAACTATGCGGCACGAGTCACGAAAGAAATCGATAAGATGCTGGAGGCATGAATCACTTTTAAAGTGCGGACAAGTGAGTGGGTATCACCAATCGTGATATCCCTGAAAAAGGACACAACACAGATAAGAATATGCGTGGACTTCCGACGTCTAAACGCGATAACAATTAAAGACCTCTTTTCGATACCATTTACAAATAGCATTTTGGAGAAAGTAGCAAGGCATAAAATTTATTCATTCATGGATGGATTCTCGAGGTACAATCAGATATCCATCGCTGAGGACAAATTAAAAATGACATTCATTGTAGAAGATGGGGTGTATGCATACAACAGGATGTCGTTCGGATTGTGCAATGCCCTGGTGACATTCCAAAGGATTATCTTACACATATTTGATAAAATGTCTATCAGAAGATTTAAAGCGTTCCTAGATGAGTAGTCAATTTTTAGCGCTAACAACAAACACATAACGGCACTTGGTGAATGCATGGAGAGGTGTAGATGAGCAAGATTGGCATTGAACCCAAAGAAGTGTAGGTTCATGGTGCCATAGGGAAAGCTGCTCGAACACATAGTTTGTAAAGAAGAATTGAAGACGGATCCAGACAAGGTCTGCATAATCTTAGAGATGCCACCCTCAATAGATGTGTCGAAAGTAGTGTCATTTTTAGGGCACATTGGTTATTACCGGAGATTTATTAAAAACTTTGCAAAAGTTTCTTACTCGCTCAACAAACTCACCTGCAAGGGTGAACAATACAAATGGGAAGCTAAACAAAATGAAGCTTTTGAGGGATTGAAAACAAGATTGGCCATGGCTCTGATTTTGGCCTATCTGAATTGGGACAAAGAATTTCATGTTCATGTAGATGCATCGAATTATGCCATCGGAGCAACACTGGCGCAGACTGGTGACCACGGATTGGACCATCTAGTATATTTTGCAAGTAGATTGTTATTGAAGGCAGAGAAAAACTATAGTACAACGGAGAGAGAGGCATTAGGGATGGTGTACGCAGTGCAAAAGTTCAGGCATTACTTCTTGGCCATGCCATTCGTATTCTACGTAGATCATCAGGCACTACTATACTTGGTGAATAAGCCGATTATTCAAGGAAGAATAAGTCGATGGTTGCGATTATTATAGTTCACATTTAAGATCGTAGTACGGCCAAGGAAAAGTCATGTAAGTATAGATCATCTGTCGAGAATAAAATCGAGAGCCACCAGAAGGAGTTAATGATGATTTTCTAGATGTGTAGCTATTTCATGTTACAGTACTACCAGCCTGGTACGCACATTGGAGAATACCTATTGACGGGACAGTTTTTGAGTGAAATGCCACCAAATGAGAGAAGGAAACTGGTGCTAAGGAGCCGAACGTTTCAGTTAATCAATGGGCTATTATACAAAATGGGATCTAATCAGATCCTAAGGCGGTGCGTCCTAGAAGAGGAAATTCCAAAGGTACTAAAGGAAGCGTAGGAAGGACCAGCAAGAGGACACATGGGGCCAGACAAAACTGCGCGAAAGATACTTCTGGCAAGACTATGGTGGCCAACCGTATACAATGATGCCAAGGAATGGGTCATTACATGCGACACATGTTTGCGAGCTGGGAAACCATTAAAGAGGGACTTCATGCCTCTAAATCCCTCGCACACGCAAGAACTCTTTCAAAGATGGGGATTGGACTTCATCGGACCTCTGAAGGTGAGCAAAACTAGAAGGTGCCGATACATTGTGGTAGCGACAGAATACTTGACTAAATGGGTGGAGGCACACGCACTACCAGATAACTCGGCAGTAAGCACAACAAGATTTATTTATGAGCAAATTATTACCAGGTATGGGATTCCACTGCAATTGACAAGTGATCGGGGAGGACACTTTGTTAACCATGTTATTCGATCGCTCACTACTGAATTTAAAATCTATCATTCATTATCGAGCTCGTACTATCCAAGAGCTAATGGACAAGCCGAAGCAACGAACAAGATCCTAGTCGGAGTAATTTATAAATCCTACACAGTTGAGGGAGAAGATTGGGAAGAAAAGTTGCCATCAACCCTATGGGCGTACTGTACTACATATAAAGTTACTACAGGACATACCCCATTTTAGCTGATATACAAACAAGAGCAGTGGTACCAACAGAATTCATGGTACTAAGTTTGAGGATAGCGATCGAGAATTAGTTGGGCGACATGGAAAGCTTAAGGGAGAGATTGCACAATTTGAACAAACTTGATGAGGTACAACTGCAGGCACAGTGGGCCATCGAAGTTACACAAAACAGGCGAAAGGCATGGCATGATAAGCACTTAAAATTAAACAAGTTTCAACCAGGCTAGTTAGTGTTGAAGTATAACGAACGGAATGAAATCAGACCTGGAAAGTTCAAAGTTAAATGGGTCGAACCATACAAGATACGAGAAGTTGGCAATAATGGGGCAATCAAGTTATGGACGTTCGACGAGGAAGAAATACCAAATGCAGTGAATGGGTCGAAGTTAAAAATATATCACGAGAGAAAAGTTTTCCCACCAACAAACAATTGAGAAAGAAAAAGCAATTGTAAATAATGTATATATGTAAAATAAGTAAATAAAATAGAGTTGAACATAGTTTCTAAGTGCGAAGTAATAAAGACATAAAGATGAAGTATTAAAAGAGTAGGAAGCAAAATTGGAATATGATTATGAAATCAAACTGTACTCATTAAAAAGCAATGGAAAGTACAGCCAGTTGTACGAACTTAAGGGGCACACCACAGATCTATTAAAGCCACTGTATGGTGTGGAAAGAAGACAAGTCGTACGGTATGCTAGCAACAATACAGTTACGGAGTTGTCCAAGTCGTACAGTTGCAGTACGGAAGATGCACATTGTGATATGGGGGATGGATGGTGTACGGATAGAGGAAGAATGCTGAGTTATGCAAGCATAAATTTATAGATTCAAATTCATCAATAAACCAAACAAGAATGGAGATTGAACACAAATATCTTTCAATTAATATTTGCAATAAGATGGTGCTCTGATTTGCTAGATCCAAGCAAAGTATTACATACAACAGAATAGGGTGAGGGTTGAATCCCATCAAAACCAAACAAGCCAAGTAGGGAAGATCTTTCACTTCCGAAATGGCGAACAATTGAGAATCCCAACGAGAATTCGCAATATAAAATAAATAATCAGAATGCATACCTACAACTCTATACAAGTTGTGCTTAAATACCCATTGGGGAAAACCTTTCTGAAGTGTACAAAGATAGCCAACGGCAAAACTTACCAACGGAAACTAAAATAAAAATAGGTCATAGATATATTAAATCACTCGAAACCACAAGTACAAATAATAACTTGGGCCCATATTAATTAATTAAAGTAACTAATTAAAGGTCCTTTTATTATATTATTTAAATTTTGGGACCAGTTAATTAATTAATTAAGTTAAATTATTACATTCAAATTTGAGGACATGACACAGTACAAAGAAATAATCCAAATCGCATACCAACTACTACCTACATGTCGTGCTTAAATACCCATCGAGGACACCTTTCCGAGTGTGTACACAGATAGCTAATGGCCACACTTACCTATGGACAATAAATAGAATGGATCCGAGATATACTAAATCCATCAAAACCACAAATACATATTATTAACTTGGGCCTCATCTTAATTAATTAAAGTAACTAATTAAAGGTCCTCTTGTTATGTTATTTAAATTTTGGGACCAATTAATTAATTAATTTGATTAAATTATTACATTCAAATTTGGGGACATGTCACCTTCTTAGGTGGCATTTTTTCCTAACATTTATTGATGCAGCAACACAAAAAATATTCAATTCCTCGGTGAAATTTTGGAGGGGGTTTGATTGAAATGGATGCAGAAAATGGAGTGTAAATGGTTTAAAATAATATAACAAATGATGTCATTACAAGAAGACTTCTTATCCATAAGTACCTATACGTATTTGGACCTATACTCCAACAAGTTTCAAAGAAGGTGATAGTAAAGGATGGCAAGTCGTGTTATAGTACTCTTTATGCTGCTTATTGTGTTGACCACGTTACTAAAAATAGAGAATTTTGAAAAGTATACTTGTTTGGGACTCATCAAGCATCACCAAATCTTGCCTCATGTCCTACACAAGTGGCTAGAGGTGGGAGTGTCTCAAAAAACCTGCCTCAAGTGATGTCACAAGGGTACAAGGTATTTCCTTGTGAAGCTCATTAATCCTTTCATCAATTTGTTTGTTTTCAATACCTCTTCCATTTTCATTCTGCTCCATTTAAGTAGTTGTTATAGAGGACTGGTTTTCCAATTTATAGAATCAATGATGTAGCATGTTCAAATGAAAACAAAGATCCACAATCTCCCTATTTTCATCCTTCACCAACTTGGACAATGTATAGAATGTCTTATTTCTTTTGCTAACTCCAAAACTTAAGATCCAACTTTCCAAACCTCATGCACTTAGGTATGATAATGCCCCCTAGTGTCCTATTTCTCCAATTGCAGTCTCAATCTATCTCCTCATTTGCAATTCTCTTATTCGGTTGTCCCAGGAGTGTACTCATCCACCTAATAATATGAACTAAGATTTACACCAAGCTAGAAATCAGACTCCAACTCAATTCCAGGATCCCATCTCTTATTATTTGCACCAAGTGAAATTCTGCAATCAAGAGTGGTCCCATCACCCAACTCGGAAAATGGATTGGCATATGTATACTCATCACCCATCTCAAACAACAGCTTATGAATGATTACCCCAAATTGAGTTTTCCACCCATGTTCATACAAAGTAAAGAACTGATGCTATAATGTATATGAAAGTCAGACCTTGTGTCATACATGTCAACGGTAATTCTGTAGCTCTCCCTAGTCACCTATTCCTCTTTGTTATGAAGATGCTCAACAATTTCAACATTTTGATAGTTCTAAAAATATGCCAATTTAATTATTCACATCCTCGTACTTATGGTTGTACACTCACCCAAAGAATTATCTTGAAGTTCTGCTCCATTGTAATCTCTCCATCAATACTTGCTGCATTAACCTCATTAATTAAGGTTTCAATAAACATTGTTTGAAAATACTGCTGACTAGCTCATATGCAGCTGCAGAACATCATGTTCCTGCCTCATAACAGCCAACAGCATACATATCAGAGATTGAGAAATAGCATCATATTCATCAATGATTAGGATCAAAACGGTTTGCATGCAAGAGAATATATTTTCTTCATGATACTAATAGTGGCTATGAAGATTTTCTTCATCATCAAATTTCTAATACATGATTCTATTTCACTACTTGAATAGCCAAACTTTAATCACCCAAATATTTGGATCTGTCTACAAATGCAAATTGAGTCAAATATTTCAAATTTGATTAGGTTACCAATGACAATTTCCTCACTGGAGCAGATTTTTGCTAACCATCACTCACAATAATTACCAATAATTTTCATTCTATACATTAAAAAAAATATTATAATAATTATTAGTCCATAACATAATATGCGAGAGATGTGAGCATGAATTAGCACTCCATTATATAATTTCTATAAACTATACATAAATTAAAATTACTTGTGATTGTGAAAATGATAAAACTACATAAAATGGTAGAAATTCTATTGACATTGCAATTCAAACTCTGAACCCAACCATGACCTTTGTTTTTACATTTTAAAGTCAGTAAGACATCCAATTTGATAATTTTAATGACCTTACCTATACGTAATAGGTAGAGAACTTAATGGTGGTCTGAGCATATCCAACACTTCATCACCCATGGTGATCCTCCATACCTAAATGAAAGCAATGACCAAAAAGATACTAAAATATTTTACTGAACAACATCAAATATGTAAAATTCATTTCATGCAACCATGTCTTCTCAAATGCCAGCCTATGATAATCACAATTTTCACATTGAAAATGTCTGAAAAAGCCAACTTTACACTGGTCATAATTTTACCATAATCCTACAAAATAACCAGGCAGCTTCTAAAGATGTGCAAATTTCAAATGATAAGAAATAAATATAATGTTGAGATTAACACTAAAGCCAACAGAATCAGAAGTGCCAATGCAAAACTATGGGAACCATGAGACTAACACGTTATCTTTACCTTCAAAACATCATAAAATCATGATTATATTTGACCTCCCCTCAAAGATTCAATAGCAGGAAAGCTTTAATTATAAGATACTGTGTAACTCAACTTACCATTGGTCACATTTAATATGGTCCAATTCAAGTTGTGCATAACTTTAAAGAAAGGCATAACAAAATATTGGTTTGGTTCCTACATTGATCCCAAAGCTAGAGGTAGGAGCTAAAGTTACAAATGAACTAATATTTCTGAGTACTGTAAACATGTTCCTCTAGATATCTAGCAGCAAACCCCTATGGTATTCTACAAACATTTCTAGAAGTGTGTAATAACCCCTGGTAGTTACAGCTCAAACAAACACTAATTCTTTCTTTACAATTTAATGGTTTGACATTACGTCAAACACTTGGCAAGCAGTCAACTATGATGTCTAGAATGTATTTGATTTAATTTTCTTCCCCTAATATTGTATTTATGAAAACAAATATATATTCCAAGAAAGGAATTTCAATGCACTATGATTCTTCACTTGTTAACTTGAATCAGAATTCCATTTCAGATTGGTGATAGACCAACAAATTACTAAAACATAGTTGCATTTACAACATCACATTCACCAGCAATCAATATATCAGAAAATTACAAGAACCTGGAAATGAAATTGCTCCTTACATAGTTGAAATTGTAATGGTTACTAGCCGCAGCCCTTGCATATTAAACGTTTGATGCCCTGATATTAAATGCAAACCCAAATAACTGATCATAGGTCCTTAATTAACCACTGTAGGCCCTTATTATTGTCTGCCAAACATTCAACAGGGTTCTGCAATAAATTGTAGAACTCAGGAAATCTAATCGCAGGGTTTTAATATCACTCGCAGGCCTTAGAAATTGCAACGCAGGCCCTCAGAATTCTATCACAGCCTCTCTAAAATGAACACACCCCTGTACATGACATATTGCTGCCTTGGAATGTAGCAGCAAATCCAAATCAAACTCCCAAAATGCAGATCGAATTGTAATTAAATCTCCTTCAGCAACGTCTCCCAGCAACAATCAATACAGTAGGAAGATTCCACAATTCAGACTGAGCAATTCTCAGAGCTTTAATCCATAATACCTCAACTATGGATTAGTTACATAACTTAGAATCAAAACCCTTATACTTCAGCAAGGGCACAAACCACAAACTCAGAATAGTCACAGACAACAAAGGCAAATAGATAATCAAATTATTGGATGCTTTACTCATCAAATGGGCTCATATTTATAATCTCCAAATGGCACAAAGTGTAAAAACCCCAACTAGTCTCTGGCTATGATACTGAAGTGAAGACTGATTTCTTGATTTTTGATGTTTATATTAAAATCCTTTTGATGATTTTTGCGATTTTGAATTAACAAGTTACTTAGAAGAAAATAATTATTTCAATCTGAATTCCACACCACAGATAATTGAAACATCAAATAACTTTATTTATTGCTTGAAAGAACAAATTTGAATGAACCTGATTTGAAGAGTATTTCAATACTTATTAGTTTGATTATATTTTGGGCCAAAACACTGAATCTTATATCTTCAATTATGCTGTAAGTAATTCAAGAAAAGAACCTGATTGCTGATCCCTAGCCAGCCCTCTATATGGACTGTCAACCTGCCAGGTTAATGACAATGTGCAGCTAGCAGCTGATGCACATCACCAACACTGGTATGATTCATGGCTAGCAGAATTTGTGCCCAGACAGCTTGCAGCCACCCCACAATCTTCCAGCGCAAGCCAAAGACAGTCAGGTCTAATCCCATACTGCTCCTAATTGCAAGTCACGACCAGCTGGGTGTGACGTCCATGTGAATTGCAGATCGCAGGTGGTTTCAGAAGGACATGAGACCATGTAGCTAGTTTGTTTCTGACCAGCCGAATTTGCTAGTCCACCTAACTTCACCTCACAGCTTGGCATCAAGCTGATAACAATCTCAGACGCAGCCGAAAAACGACAGACTCCAACACCTTCAATCAGTTATTAAATCGATTGCCAAGATTGCAGATATTACAATCAATTTCCTTCAGAAAACAATCTCTGTAGCCAAGGTGATCACAGTTGGAGAATTCAGACAATTGTTTACTTCAGCACAACTGTCAATGACGAACTTCAAAATTACAATGCCAATCTCCCAAACACAGATAATGACAGATAGAAGATTTTATCAATGAAACCACTATACTTCAGTAATGACTTACAAACATCAAAAACTCGGAGACCCTTATACTTCAGCAAGGGCTCACAATGCAGACTCAGGAAAAAACCACAAAGGCACGAAAAGAAAATATATTTTCAAGTGTGTTTTTCCCAAAGAAATGAGCTCTCATTTATAAGCTTTCGTTAGCAAAAGTTTTCATAAAACTCCACTTCAAAAATCGTGGAAGTTTCCCAAAAAGAACTCAAAACTAGAAACTTTCCAACACATTTTTTAAGAAATATCTCTTAATGTCATTATTATAATAATATACACATTATTATAATAATGCAACTCAATGATTAATAAAAAATAAGAGCTCGTGCAATTATTAACCTGATTAACTATAGGTGACAACCAACTACCACGCCACCCACTGCACTGCCAAAAATAGCAACTACTAAAAATAGACTTACTAAAAATAGTAAGTTATCAACTAAGACCGCCAAAACACCCTGTCAACTCACGAGGGTCGCTATGATGAACTGACTTGGCTAATTGCAGGAACCTGTTGAAAATGGGGACATTATAGTCCTCCCTCCCTAAGATTGCTTGTCCCCAAGCAATCCTAGAGAAAAATGAACACACAATCCACCTGGATCCCAAAGGTAGAATTGCGTACCATCCCTGCTGTGTACAAGTAACTCTTATAGCACCAATAACCAAATAACGAACATCAACATCAGAATCATCTGAAAACTGACCTGAGATGTTGATGAAGGCAACAACCCATCGGGACTCAACGCAACTAAAATACCAACTCTGTCAACACCTAAGTCCCCATTAAACTAGTACTCACACCCAACCACACTGTGGAGATGGAAACAACCACAAGTACCTGAAACATTGCCACCAACTCCAACCTCTGCCAAATTATCCTAGGTGTGTAGAGACTACAAGGGGTCAAATTTGCAGTTATCAATCCTATTTGTAAAAGATGGTGCCAACCCATCCCATAATGGATGGTATGAAACTAGAGCCAACCCACACCAATGTGAAACCAAATCCTCTACCTGTGGGCCAAAATAAAAGTGATGAGCACTCATCATAGTGTAATGTCGATAAAAACTCCCAATCATTGTCAAAGGCTCATCAATATCAGTCTGGGAATCAGAAGATGGCTCCAATCTCTGACTTTGAACTGCTAGTTGGACAGGATCATGGGCAATCCTCTTAACAAACCCAACCTCAAAAACCCTATTGGGAAGCATTGTAGCCAAGGTCTCTACAATCTTCTCCACCAAATGTCATATAGCATGAGAGCCTTGAATGAGAGTACCCTCAGAAACCCTGTATGAATCCTCCCGCAAATTTGAGCCCTCAAGCAAATACTCAATGAATGACTCAGTACAGTAGAATTTATGTGGAAGTATCAACCTGCTCCCCCACGACCCACAACTGATCCCTCTAAAAATGCGGCATCGCCAACTGTCCAATGCTATCATCTGTATGAGATGAAGAAATAGATTTGCTTCTAGCCAAAGGAAGCAAATCAGCATGAGAGCCCAACTCTACTGATACTTTGGAAGCAAATCAGCATGAGAGCCCAACTCTACTGATACTCTCACCTCATCCGCACCAACTGTACCCATATCCTGGACAAATGTGTCAGCCACATCGTCACGTTCATCATCCCCAACTATAGAAGCAAACTGACCACTAACCACAATATGCAACTGAACTGGATCTAGGGCTGGTGTGGTCCGGACATGCTCCAACTCCATGGTCACCCCAAGTAATGTCCCCTTTTTAGCATTCATAGCATGATGTTGTCGTTAGCCTATTTCCCCACGGTCCCGTAGGCTAACCAGGACATTAAAGGGGTTTAGAGGCCATTTGGCCTAGATAGTTTTAGTTGCAGGTCTTTCTGAGGGGTTTTGAGGCAACATTGGACATACTTACTATTTATAGTAAGTCATCTTGGGCATGGGTGGACATCCAATGGTAGTGGTATGTCGATGGTAATTGTTTAAAATCGGCAAGAAGACTTGTTTATCATTGATAAGATTTGTTTTGCATTGATAAAGCTATTTTATAAAGTTAAATTTAAATATTTAACTTTATTAATGCATAAACTATAGTTTGTGGGAAATATTTAAATTAAAAGAGTCCCCTTTATTTTATAACACATTGGAGACATAAGTTACATAAAGGGAGTTATGTTTTATCCCACATTGAGAAAACGAAGGATGGAGCTCTTGTGAGAACACTATAAAAGAAATGGAAGAGCTTCTTTTAAGCAGGCTTGGAAATATCAAAGAAATTGGGGAATTTTCTGGAGATTATGTCTCAATAGTTTGGAGGACGAAATCCCTTCAAGCTGGAAATCTTGACGCCATTGAAAGATATGGTCTTGAGATTCAACATAGTAGCAATCCGAAAAAGCGGAACCGAAAAAGCAAGTTGAAAAAGCGGGTACGAAAAAACAGTCCGAAAAAGCAGAACTGAAAAAGTAGGCTGAAAAAGCGGGTACGAAAAAGCAGTCCGAAAAAGCAGAACCAAAAAAGCAGGCCGAAAAAGCAGTTCGAAAAAAGCAAAGCAGAAGGGGCAACATTGAAGGAAATTATTAAAGCCATCTACAACCAGGTTCTTTTGTTACTATTGTTTTTTAGGGTGTTATAAGTTTTCAGCTGTAAGTGTGCATTATACCAGCATTATCATTTTGTAATCCATGTAAATGCCAAAGTCTTGGCCATATTTCATGAGCATTGTATTTTTCATTGCAATTAAGAAGATAATAGTTGCTAGTGTCATTTAAGCAATTTAATATCATTATTTATCAGCTAGTTAGTTTGCATACCAACTGTTTGTAAAAATGCCAGTTGGCTGTAGGTGTTCATTTCTCATGCTTAGATCATATATATGCACTGAATATTGTCAAAATTAGTAGCACACTCATGTTAGGTCATTGTGTAGTCCATTGTAGTCTTCTAGCACAAGATTCTCATTGATGCAAATTGAAGAAAAAGTCATTTGAAGCTAGCTGAAATACTATATCAGTCATACGTCCCTTACATGTGAATTGTTTAATGAAATTCCTTGAGCTTTCATCAGCATTTTTGAGGGCAGATTTGAGGAGGGTCATTACAGTGGTATCAGAGCTATAAGTCCTGCCATCCTGTGGAGGTCTTATAGGGAATTTGGAATAGCCAGATAGAGAAAAAAATGTTTGACAAAATAAATGCCGGTCCAGATCAGGGAAAGGAAAGATTCTTACAATTATTAGACACCTTAGCACAAGGACAGCGATCAGCAGAGCAAAGAGCACAGGAACAGAGTCAGAGATTTGAGCTTATGATGCAGATGATGGCTTGTCAAATGGGGTTGAATGCTAATGTGGGTGGAGGAAATAATCAGAATGGTAATAATTAGGATGGGGCACATAATAGAGGCAAACAAGTTGGGAACAATTTCGGTCATGCACCCCAGCAAACTAGGACAGTGAGTTCGCGGCCCATGATTCTCATATTTCCTCCTAGAGCTCCAGAGCAGCCCGTACCAAAGCCCCAGATCACTGATATACAAGACCAGCTGAGGAGAGATTGGGAAGCCGGAGGTCCAAATTTTATTGCTGCAATTACCTTTAGGGAGTATATAGATGTGCGGATGAAGCATATGCCACGTGGACATGACAGGAATCAGAGCTATGAGCTACAGAAGAAAGTAGGAAAACTTCAATTACCATACTATGATGGCTCAGGGAAGTCTACAGCAAGAGCTTGGGTTCAAAAGCTTGACACATACTTTCAAATGAACCCTATGCCTAAGAAAAAAGCTATTAAGTATGCAGCAATTCACCTGGATGGGTTAGCACACAAGTGGTGGCATCATGGTATGGTCACTATGGGTCATGCACACATTACCTCATATGTGGAGTTTTCGAAGAGACTGATTGAACGCTTTGATAGGCCTAAGGATCATACCTTCCCTATGACAGGCAGAAACTTGTATGAGGAGTTTAACAGACATGCAGATTCGATATAGGGAGACTTCAGCACATCTTCAAGTAATGGTTTATCTGCATCATCTTCACAGGCAGAAGGGGTTTCAAATGTTGTGTAGGTTGAGCCAGTTGCATCAGAAGGTGATATCATAGGCACACCGGATTGCATGATTGACACAGATAGTGATTCCAGTACAGTTGTGCTGGATGAAGTTACAGCAGTTGAGGATACTGTCATGTTTGAGGATAGTACAGTTGATCAAAAAGTGAGCATTCAAGACTTTGCAGAGAATGAGTATCAAGCACAGTTGGATGCTTCTTCACATGAGATAGAGGCTAGTAGCTCTTCACTTGGTTTGGCAAGCCAGCTGAAGACAAGGGACAAGGATATTATCGCGGCTTTATCTCATCATGACAGGATGTATGGATTGATTGAGAATCACATTTGGATGATTCAACTGCAGGAGAGACAAAAAGGAGTCACAACAGGTTCTTCTTGTGACGACTTACAACAGATCAAGGAAGGCATGGAGGCAATGAAGGTAAGTTACATACACCGACTTTCAAATCGCGATCATCTCCTTAATCTTGCAGGGATCTATTTAGATGCATTGAAGAAGGAGGAGGAGGTTGACCAACTTTCTCATGAGCTAGAGGATACTCAGAATTCCTTGGTGTGTATTCAGTTGACTCTCCAGGATTCTAAGAGACATGTGGACGAGCTTTGTCTTGAGGTGAGCTCAGTTCGGGAGTTAGCGCTTATAGCAGGGACTCAGTTTTCTTTTACAGTTAGGTCACATGTTGATGATTTCTCAAAGATGACAAAGTTTACAGGAGAGTCCCAGGATCTAATTATTACAGATGACACCCAAGGGGATGTTGGGGATAGTTTTGAGTTTCCTCAGCAGTTTCTTATGGTACAGAGGGGTTGGACAGCGATGCTACAGTTTTTGATACTACGTATGTTGATATGAGCTTTGGAGTTGATTCGCAGCATATGGATGGTAATACTCTAGAGACCAGTAACTTTGAGGATGCTCCTTTAGACAGTGTGTCAGAGGAGGTTTGTAGGAGACAGTCTAGCCAGTGCCATCATTTGTCTAGTCAGTTGAGAGTTAGTGAGTGAGACATTTCTATCGCTTGCCAGCATTTCGACGCTGCTCGTCAGTTGTTAGCAGTTTATGGATGGGGTTGTCCTACTAGTGATGAGCAGGGAGGTAATTATCTTTCCTTGACAGAGATCCACTCTTTATGGGAGGCTATTCAAATTCTAAGACAGGATTATATGCAATTGGTAGCCGACAGAGATTATCTTATGGAGTGGGGGAGTACGGCATACGATGCATTATTGGCCAAGGAAGATGAGGTGAGTGAGCTTACTCAGCAGCTCGAGGTGACTTATGAGATTCTTGAGAGTACACAGTTGGCTTTCGAGGAGTCACAGTTTCATTTGGCTAAGGTGACCATGGAGTTAGAGCGACTACAGTCTTTACCAGATTCTGTACAGTCACAAGCTGTGGTGTCTAGTGATTCGAGGATGTCCATGGTCGAGATTGTTAGAGACAGTGGAGATGGGGATGCATCCACCCTTGATACTAACATTGGCATATCGGTTCCATTCCTACTAGAGTCAAGTTCAGTTGAGTTGGGTGCTATAGCAGATTGTTGTGGTATACCTGACATGGTGGTGGCCTCTAGTACTGATGGCACGGAGACTAGAGATGTTATATCAAAGATCATGGGTGTTGTTGGTGAGCCGGCAGTTGGCATGGTTCTTGCTAGTGATACTACTCCCTTGGCGATGTCTTCGGAGGTAGTAGTCAGTTCCAGCTTGGTTAGTGATCAATTGCAGTTAGTTTCATCTGGGTTGCAGTCTGAGCCACTGACTAAGATTGGCACATTCTATCGGCATTACACTATGAGGTATGCTCATCAATTTACCTTTGATGACTATGTTGATGAGATGATGATACGGAGATATACTTTGATTCCTAGTGCTTGTCATCAGTTATGGGATGGTTTGACGCCACAGGATGAGAGTTGTGATGGGCATGACATGGCAATAGGTTCTGCGGTTGATAGCTTGATAATACATGACTTAGAGCAGGAGTTTGGGAGTGATGCTTTGAAATAACCCCAACAGGTTATTGCTGCCCAAAACTTAAACTTCAAGGGTTAGACATTTCATCAAACACTTCGTTGACAAGCACTATAATAACCCTGACTGAATGGTCACTAAAACCAATGCTGTACTATGGCAATTATTTGTCAAATATTTTGCAAACGAGCTCTAATGTTACTGTAGTGATTCTACCTCGAGGCCTTGTAAGGACAATGCTGGTCTACGGAAATTATACAAATATATATATATAGCATACTCACAAAAAGAATGTGACCACAATTTCCCCAATCAATTAGATCCAAAAGATATTTAGTGTTGATATATAACTTATTGTATTCGAAATGGATAACAAGTCTGGTCCTGTCACAACTTAATTTGCAAATGAATAACAACTCATCTATGTTTTTTAACAACAACCAAACGAATGTCAAACCTGGAGTTCAAGCCTCCACATAAAGTGTCGACGACGGTTTTAATTTTGTTATGGATTTATCCCTGATCCTTGCCCCTTGGAATATATAGGAATGCATGCGATTCTCAGTAGTAACGTTTGCGGAAGAAGTCGTCGGAGTTAATGTGGAAAACACCTTCTTGCTTGAAGACCTCTCTCTGCCCGCTGAATCGGCTACTTGCAGGGAAATGTGACTAATCCGGAAATTATTCTCTGGACTGGCTTTCTTCTGCAGTCGGCTTGATGCAAAATTCTATTCTCGACGCTGTTCTACCCGTCGAATGTTGATTTAATTGTTTGACCTTAATGACGACCCTACGACTTCCAATTTTCGGCTTGCTGCGATTTATTACTTGCAACCTTAGTCGAAATCTAGTCCTGGGTGGTCTGATAACAATTCCTGCGCAATTCAGATACCGCTAATATTATGTGAAACTCGCAATGGATGTTGTATTGCTCAGACAGTGGTAAATTTACTGACGGATTCCCCAGTACTGGAGCAGAAGTTGGAGTTGCACAAGTTTGAGGGTCGTTGCTGAAGGTTGCTATGTTGTTAAATCCGCTGGGGAACGCAAGAATTTAAAGATCGAATTTGAAACCTTCCCCTGACCACCTGTCAATACTGCTGTTTGTGAAACCTGATCGCGTTCCTCTTAACTGGTGCGATTTGATCTATCCTAACCAAGACGTTGCGCCCATGGTGATATCTTTCCATGCGTGCCTCTGTCTGTTACCTACGCCAGTGATAATAATTATGGACGCCTTCCGATGGGACTCGGGTTGGTTACATCCACATTTGCTTGGCATCGATCTTAAATCTGCTCGTTATCCTCCAGTTTATGATTAAATCAAGCCCGCCGTTTCATTAATTCGTAATCCTTGGTTTCTCAACTCCCGGTCAGACCTTCAAACTCTTCAGTCCTCACGGTTATCAGAAATCGTCTTCCTATATAGAATGCGGAACAAGTCGCCTGACTCCTCTTGACACCGAAAATAAACCTTGCAAAAGCTTAAATCTTCGAATATCAATCCTCAGAATGATCCTCCAAATTTGGCCTTTGGCCACAAATTCTGCCCCGATGAAATGACTGTAATGCCACTTCCAATCTGCAATAATTCAGATGATATTTCACACCCTCAAAATTGCGTACCGATTGAGAGTTATCGTTCTCAATGGCCAACTGTGACAATTGTGAAAACCCTAGGTTCCACAATGCACCTGTGATTGAATCATAATCTGAAATCAGAGAGATAAACAACTGCTTGATTCGAATGGAGCCCCGGGGGTGCCTATTTATTCTTTTCTCCCATCTTCTCCAGAGACTTCTAGAACATTTTTGATTTTATCTCTTAAGTGACTTAATTAAATATTTTATAATCCAAGTCACTTTATTAAATTAATTAAATATAAAGTTATCTTTTAATATTTATTTATTTGATAACTTTATAAGTAATTAACTTAATATCTCTTATTTATTTAATTAAAATGATTAATTAGTCGTCCTCATTAAATGTTCATTATTTTGGACAACCAAGTTAATCAAATTAATTAATCAGACTGTCTCCGAAAATTGGGGACATGACAGTCCGCCCTTCCTGAAATTGCTTGTCCCCAAGCAATGGCTGAACCATGAGCCCAAACAATCCGCCCGGATCCCAAATGACAACTTATGTAATATCCCAATCCTCACCATACTCCCGTGGAAAAATCATCAATACCAATAGCTGAGAAACTACACTCAACATCCAAACAAATAACAATTCTGATGAAATCATCTGTAAACCAACTGTAGATGGCGATAGAAGAAACCTTTCTGTAGAACTCAAACCAACTGAAACATCGATTCTATCAATACTCAAGTCCCTGTCCAATTGACACCTACACCCAACTGCACTGTGGATATGACGACAACAATAGATACCTGAGTCACTGCCATCAAAACCAATCTCTGATAAACTATGTCGGGTGTGTCGATACAGCAGGCTGTGTAACTTGTAACTACCAATTCTATTTTCAAAAGATGGTGCCAATCCATCCCATAATGGATGGTAAGAAACTGGAGCTGATCTACACCTACGTGAAATCAAATCTTCTATCTCTAGGTCAAAAGAAAAATGATGAGCGTACCTTACCGCATAATACCGGTTAGAACCTCCAAATTCTGCTACTGGCTCTCCATCACTGAACTGAGAATCAATAGATGGCTCCAATTTCAGACTCCGAGTAGCTGTAGGTTGATTAGGATCCTGTGCACTTTTTTCAACAAACCTCTCCTCGAGATACCTGTGGGGTAGCATAGTAGAAAGGACCCCTATAATCTTCTCAACCAATCTGCAAATGACACTAGTATCTTGGATGAGAACACCTTCTGTCACTTTATGCGAATCCCGATGAATACGTGCACTATCCAGCAAATATTCCATGAACGGCTCAGTGCAGTAAAAATTATACGAGGAAGCATCAACATACTCCCCTGCACACCACAACTGATCTTCCTGTAAGGGTGGCATCCTCAACTGAACCACACTATCATTTATCTGAGAAGAATCAATCTGGAGACTTGACTCTATTGGTGTCTCAAACTCATTAAGACCAGCTACTTCTAAATCCTGGACATGTGTGTCAGTTCCAACCATATGCTCCTCAGTAGCAACTGTAGGAGTGTACTCACCACCATCTACCTCAATAGACAAATGAGTTGGGTCTAGGGCTGGTTTTGATCGTAAATGCTCCAACCCCACAGTCATCTCCTTCAACTGAAACTGCGACTTATGTAGATCTCGTTGTGTGTTCTCTAAAGCTTCAGTAGTTGCTATGAGCTCCTGGGAAAGCTCACTCACCTCCTCCTCACGGTCCAGGAGTGCCTCATAAGCTGTACTCCCCCACTCAACCAGGTGATCACGGTCAGCTACCAATCGTAAGTAAACCTGCTTCAAAATCCGTACAGCTTCACGCATGAATCTCTGCCAAAGGAAAGTAACCACCACTGGACTCATCCATCATAGAAGTACCCCAACCAGTAACGGCCAACAATTGATGAGCAGTATCAAAATGCTCACAAACGATAGCAATGTCTTGCTCACTAACTTTCAACTGGCTAGTCACATGGTGGCTCTGGTTAAACTGTCTCCTACAAGCCTCTTCTGGTGCCCTGTCTAAAAGAGTATCCTCAAGGTCACTGATTTCTAGACTATTATCATCCATAACTGGCGAATCATCTCCAAGATCCATATCAACATCCAGAGTGTCAAAGTCTGTAGTACTGCTGTCTAATTCCTCTGTACCCAAAGAATTTGTCAAAGAAGCTGAATCTTCAAAATTGTCCATTTCATCCTCCTGGACGTCAGCAAGGCCAAAATGATCCTGGGACTCATCTGTACCCGCTGCCAAATATGAAAAATCTTCAACACCTAGCAAGAACGGTCGTCTGCATATATGAACCAAACCCAACACCGGTGTATAAAAACCAATACCAACATCGGACAAGCTGTCTGCCATTGTCCTTGTATCCTGGATGTGAATGCAAGATGAACTCGTAACATTATCAGCCACCACATATGATCCGTCTACTGCAGGGAGCTGAATGTTAGGCATGCAAGACGAAACTAAGCCCAGCTCCATGCCATGCTCATTTCCATGTCTTTCCCAGTCTTGTAATGCCAATGGAGTATTTACCAAAGTTGCTCGAGTGTCCTCAAGCTCGCGAGAAAACTTGACAACTTTCTCCTCCTTCCTCCTCAAGGCGTCTGAATAGTCTTTAACAAGGCTAAGAAGATGGTCACGATCTAATAGAAGATGTAAATAGCTTAACTTCATCGTTCCCATTCCTTCTCTAATCGCCTGTAAGTCAATGCAAGAAGACTTTGTCTGAACTCCCTTATGTCTTCCTTGTAACTGAATCATCTGGATGTGCTCTTCTATCATCTCCCGCATCCTGTCATGATGAGATAAAGAAGCCACAATACTATCTTTGCTTACCTTTAGCTGACTAGTCAACTTATGTGAAGTACTACTAGCCTCTACCTCATGTGATGAAGCATCTATCTGAGCCTGGTACTCTCTCTCAGCAAAATCATGAATACTCAATGTCTGCTCAACTCTACCAGGTATCTCACCATCAGCATCCTTATCATCATCTGAACTCACCTCACTATAATCATTGCTTGTCTGAACCAAACTACCCTGAGTACCTGAGACATCACCCTTGGGAAATCTGTATTCAACTGTCTCAACTTGAGTATCAAGTTGACAGTTACTATCCAATGGTGTAATATCTTTTACCACTTGTGGCTGAACTGAAACCTCTGACTGGTTGGAAACTTGTTTCTCGAATTCTTCATTAAGGCTCTTAGTAATATCTCCCACCGAATCAATCAGTGCTTTGCGAGAAGATTTGCCAAATCGAAATCCAGTTGACTTAACCACCTTAGCTGGGTCAGACAGCCTGTCATTTATACGGTAGTGCTTAACCAGCAGTTCAGACATGTTATGCCTTATTTTCCTGAGTTCATCCTGAATGTCTAGATAGCCCTTCTTTCCACAATTCCGACTCTGAATACTGTGTCTATCAATAGTCCAAGATTGTGTCCTTGGAGACTTTGTGCTGTACCTGTCCATCTTGGTTGAAGTAGAGTGCTGATCACTCATGTAATTCGGTTCTCACCCCACAGGATGGCAAGAAAACCGCTCTGATACCACTGAAATAACCCCAACAGGTTATTGCTGCCCAAAACTTAAACTTCAAGGGTTAGACATTTCATCAAACACTTCGTTGACAAGCACTATAATAACCCTGACTGAATGGTCACTAAAACCAATGTTGTACTGTGGCAATTATTTGTCAAATATTTTGCAAACGAGCTCTAATGTTACTGTAGTGATTCTACCTCGAGGCCTTGTAAGGACAATGCTGGTCTACGGAAATTATACAAATATATATATATATATATATATATAGCATACTCACAAAAAGAATGTGACCACAATTTCCCCAATCAATCAGATCCAAAAGATATTTAGTGTTGGTATATAACTTATTGTATTCAAAATGGATAACAAGTCTGGTCCTGTCACAACTTAATTTGCAAATGAATAACAACTCATCTATGTTTTTTAACAACAACCAAACGAATGTCAAACCTGGAGTTCAAGCCTCCACATAAAGTGTCGATGACGGTTTTAATTTTGTTATGGATTTATCCCTGATCCTTGCCCCTTGGAATATATAGGAATGCATGTGATTCTCAGTAGTAACGTTTGCGGAAGAAGTCGTCGGAGTTAATGTGGAAAACACCATCCTGCCTGAAGACCTCTCTCTGCCCGCTGAATCGGCTACTCGCAGGGAAATGTGACTAATCCGGAAATTATTCTCTGGACTGGCTTTCTTCTACAGTCGGCTTGATGCAAAATTCTATTCTTGACGCTATTCTACCCGTCGGATGTTGCTTTAATTGTTTGACCTTAATGACGACCCTGCGACTTCCAATTTTCGGCTTGCTGCGATTTATTACTTGCAACCTTAATCAAAATCTAGTCCTGGGTGGTCTGATAACAATTCCTGCGCAATTCGGATACCGCTAATATTATGTGAAACTCGCAATGGATGTTGTATTGCTTAGACAGTGGTAAATTTACTGACGGATTCCCCAGTACTGGAGCGGAAGTTGGAGTCGCACAAGTTTGAGGGTCGTTGCTGAAGGTTGCTATGCTGTTAAATCCGCTGGGGAACGCAAGAATTTAAAGATCGAATTTGAAACCTTCCCCTGACCACCTGTCAATACTGCTGTTTGTGAAACCTGATCGCGTTCCTCTTAACTGGTGCGATTTGATCTATCCTAACCAAGACGTTGCGCCCATGGTGATATCTTTCCATGCGTGCCTCTGTCTGTTACCTACGCCAGTGATAATAATTATGGACGCCTTCCGATGGGACTCGGGTTGGTTACATCCACATTTGCTTGGCATCGATCTTAAATCTGCTCGTTATCCTCCAGTTTATGATTAAATCAGGCCCGCCGTTTCATTAATTCGTAATCCTTGGTTTCTCAACTCCCGGCCAGACCTTCAAACTCTTCAGTCCTCACGGTTATCAGAAATCGTCTTCCTATATAGAATGCGGAACAAGTCGCCTGACTCCTCTTGACACCAGAAATAAACCTTGCGAAAGCTTAAATCTTCGAATATCAATCCTCAGAATGATCCTCCAAATTTGGCCTTTGGCCACAAATTCTGCCCCGATGAAATGACTGTAATGCCACTTCCAATCTGCAATAATTCAGATGATATTTCACACCCTCAAAATTGCGTACCGATTGAGAGTTATCGTTCTCAATGGCCAACTGTGACAATTGCGAAAACCCTAGGTTCCACAATGCACCTGTGATTGAATCATAATCTGAAATCAGAGAGATAAACAACTGCTTGATTCGAATGGAGCCCCGGGGGTGCCTATTTATTCTTTTCTCCCATCTTCTCCAGAGACTTCTAGAACATTTTTGATTTTATCTCTTAAGTGACTTAATTAAATATTTTATAATCCAAGTCACTTTATTAAATTAATTAAATATAAAGTTATCTTTTAATATTTATTTATTTGATAACTTTATAAGTAATTAACTTAATATCTCTTATTTATTTAATTAAAATGATTAATTAGTCGTCCTCATTAAATGTTCATTATTTTGGACAACCAAGTTAATCAAATTAATTAATCAGACTGTCTCCGAAA
This sequence comes from Cupressus sempervirens, assembly GCA_028749045.1. Lineage (NCBI taxonomy): Eukaryota > Viridiplantae > Streptophyta > Pinopsida > Cupressales > Cupressaceae > Cupressus > Cupressus sempervirens. The sequence continues at coordinate 255,432,510 of CM053791.1, read as the reverse complement.
ATTGGGGACATGACATGCTTCAGTAGTTGTTGTTATTGATTCTACTCCTTTGGCTATGACATCTCCTGACTTAGCTGGTGATCAGTCACAGTGGGTTGTATCACTTGTTCACGGTGAGCTGTTGACTGGGGTTGGTTCTTTTTATCAGCATTATACTGCAGGGTATGTACATCAGTTAGCATTTGATCCTTGTGTTGAGGAGTTGGTGGCAGGCAGATTTGGTTTGGGTTCCATTTCTTGCTGTTTATCTTGTGATGTCTTTTCACCATCAGCGGTGCATGGGAGTTATGGTTATGAGACAGTGGCCCGTAATCTACAGAGTTGTGTTAACTATAGTAGATGTACAGTGTGTGGATTCTTTGTATTTGGTGCAGTTTCATGTGGGAGTGGTCACCATGGTTGCAGAGTTGGATTGTACATTCCATATAGACCAGTGGGATGTGTTGATGGTATTTACTGTGTTGGCAGTTTGGGTTATCTACTCTACTTGGGTTCTGATATTTCGAGAGCTTGTTTCTCATGGGTTCCTTACTTTGGAGTTTGGGTGAGTTGTATTCGCCAATTTGATTATGGATTCCTCTTGGTTAATTTTCAGAAGTTGTTGCAGGAGCCTATGTTGACTGACAGCAGTATAGTTCATGACTACATTTGGGATCCAGGTGGATTGATTGGGTTGTTGTTCGGCCATTGCTTGGGGACAAGCAATTTTGGGAAGGGCGGACTATAATGTCGCCTTTTTAGCATTCATAGCATGATGTTGTTGTTAGCCTATTTCCCCACGGTCCCGTAGGCTAACCAGGACATTAAAGGGGCTTATAGGCCATTTGGCCTAGATAGTTTCAGTTGCAGGTCTTTCTGAGGGGTTTTGAGGCAACTTTGGGCATACTTACTATTTATAGTAAGTCATCTTGGGCATGGGTGGACATCCAGTGGCAGTGGTATGTCGATGGTGATTGTTTAAAATCGGCAAGAAGACTTGTTTATCATTGATAAGATTTGTTTTGCATTGATAAAGCTATTTTATAAAGTTAAATTTAAATATTTAACTTTATTAATGCATAAACTATAGTTTGTGAGAAATATTTAAATTAAAAGAGTCCCCTTTATTTTATAACACATTGGAGACATAAGTTACATAAAGAGAGTTATGTTTTATCCCACATTGAGAAAACAAAGGATGGAGCTCTTGTGAGAACACTATAAAAGAAATGGAAGAGCTTCTTTTAAGCAGGCTTGGAAATATCAAAGAAATTGGGAAATTTTCTGGAGATTATGTCTCAATAGTTTGGAGGACGAAATCCTTTCAAGCTGGAAATCTTGATGTCATTGAAAGATATGGTCTTGAGATACAACATAGTAGCAATCCGAAAAAGCGGAACCGAAAAAGCGGGTACGAAAAAGCAGTCCGAAAAAGCAGAACCGAAAAAGTAGGCTGAAAAAGCGGGTACGAAAAAGCAGAACCAGAAAAGCAGGCCGAAAAAGCAGTTCGAAAAAAGCAAAGCAGAAGGGGCAACATTGAAAGAAATTATTAAAGCCATCTACAACCAGGTTCTTTTGTTAGTATTGCTTTTTAGGGTGTTATAAGTTTTCAGCTGTAAGTGTGCATTATACCAGCATTATCATTTTGTAATCTATGTAAATGCCAAAGTCTTGGCCATATTTCATGAGCATTGTATTTTTCATTGCAATTAAGAAGATAATAGTTGTTGGTATCATTTAAGCAATTTAATATCATTATTTATCAGCTAGTTAGTTTGCATACCAAATGTTTGTAAAAATGCCAGTTGGCTGTAGGTGTTCATTTCTCATGCTTAGATCATATATATGCACTGAATATTGTCAAAATTAGTAGCACACTCATGTTAGGTCATTGTGTAGTCCATTGTAGTCTTCTAGCACAAGATTCTCATTGATGCAAATTGAAGAAAAAGTCATTTGAAGCTAGCTGAAATACTATATCAGTCATACGTCCCTTGCATGTGAATTGTTTGATGAAATTCCTTGAGCTTTCATCAGCATTTTTGAGGGCAGATTTGAGGAGAGTCATTACACTTCATCCAAATGTGGTTGTGACTTTTGAAGAGCCCACTGAGTATATTGAAGAGAGTCCACAGTCACCTCAAGCTCTTGAGTGAGCTCTACCACCTCCCCATGAAAGGTGCTACCTATAACAAACGGTTTTTGATAACAAAAACAAAGACAATTTATAAAGAGATTTTCCCAAGAATTATTGAACAGATAATTGAATTCCTTTCCATAGGACATTAACTATTTTAACTTTCAACGATTAACTGAAATAACCATGTTCATCTGAGATAACTATATCAATGATCAACTGAAATAACTAGATTAATGATTAACTGAAAATAATTGTATCAATGATCAACTGAAATAACTAGATTAACAATTAACTAAAAATAACAGTATCAATGATCAACTGAAATAACTAGAATAACAATTAATTGAAATAACTATATCAATGATCAATTGAAATATCGATTAACTGAAATAACTATATCAATGATTAGTTTAGCTGAATTTAACTATAACTATAATAATGATTAACTATCTTTTTCTACATATAAGTAAAATAAATGCTTAACATGGAAAGAAGAAAAAAAGAAAGCATACTAGTATTATCCGGTGAGTCTTTAGTTGGTTTTGCAAGCCTCGGCTTTCGGTAAGAGGAGAAGCATTGACTTAGGCTTAACCTCCCAACCTCGGACCATACTTATCCCCACACAATCTATTAAATTAGAAAGGCCCTCCCTATCCCAAGATTGGGCTTGGGAATACTCAGTCCACCCACCTAAGCATTCTGGTGTGTAGAATGTCCGCAAAGTTATGGACAGACATATCGAAACAACTAGCACCACTAACATCAAGTAATCATAGATGGAAAACATGTCTTTAAACAACCTTGGCCAAGGTTTTTCCGATGGGTTCAATGACCCGATCACCACCGCTCGACTTGACAATAGGGAAACAACAATAGGGACAAGCATGAGCTATTAAGTAAAATTATTTATTTTATTTTATTTTATCATATCTGATTTCACTTCTATGTCATTGCAGATTTCATCTCACCTCTTTACCTTTTCCATGGCTATACAGCCGGTGAGTCCTCGGTGCTTGAAAATTCAGAGGAATCAGCTATGTCCATTAATTCTCAAATGATTCATTGTATAATATATGTTTTTCAGCTTATCACAAACTGTGCCTTGAAAGAATATGTTCTTTAAGACTAGCAAAAACATCATTGATTCTGATTTCCAAATGGTATATTTAAATCATGATTTTATTGCACTTAAATATCTTTTTCTCAAGAGGTTCTATCCGATGATATTTAAGATGATTATAACTACAATTTAGCTGTTATGGAAATCGGAAACCATTAGCAATTGATAAGAAAATATACAACAATGCTTGGTACATGATTGATTACATAACCTGAGACAATTCTGGAAATAAAAGAAAGTATGAGCCTAGCTGGCCGCTATGATTTCAGCCCCTCCACAAATGTTCTTCACGCACAAAAATCTGCCGTAAAAATGTATCACGTCTTCTGCAAACAAGACTATTACATGACAGAAAGGGTTGGTAATGCTATGGAGGCAGTGATTTCGAAGGATATTTGTAGGATATCGGGTGGTGAATGGAAGTCGAAAATGAGAGGGAGTCAAATTTGAGAAAGGAAGTCGGGTGCTTGAAAAAATAGATGTCTTGCCCTCTCACTCTCAACTTCTTAAATAAAAGGGTAACGTGACTCCTTGGCTTCCAAGAAGCCGTAGCATAAAGAAATATCTTAGCTCTAGAACGCCAATTAAAAATGCCAAGTGTTCAATCGGTTTTAAACAAGAAAAAGAATAAAAGGTTGGAAGAAGATTTGAAGGTTATAAATCAAAAAATATTATGGTTTATATCTATCTACATATACTTAGATATATTAATGAGGTGGCATCATTTTATTATAAAGAAAATAATATTATGGTGTCACTTTATATTTATAAATATATATGTGTGTGTGTGTGTGTGTATGTACATAGGTATATATTAATATAATATGGTGAAAGATCATTCAAAATTCTTTGAGGTGCGTATTATATTTTAATTAAATTATTTTATGTTTTAAATTATTTATTTACTAGCTCATGCGGGTTCTTTAGTTGTATCCTGAAGTTCAAGTCGCTAGGTCCTTGCCAAAGCAATTTAAGGTCAAACCTGTCAATCCTGATAACTAGACTAAGCTAGTATCCCATTCCGTTGATTCCGTTTAGCAATGCTTCCCCCCTTCATCTTCTCCTACAATCATCCGTGCAATACTTTGATGATAATAACAAGTTCCATAATAATTTTCATATAAACATTTAAAAGAATTTAATTAATAACCATAATTCCAAAATCAAGCAACTGCTAAACATCGCATGACAAATAATCGATAACGACCATCTTCATTAACAGTTAATACAATAGATATAAATAACTACCTACTTCACATGATTATGAAAGAAAAATCCATTCAATCTAACGGCTATGAGCAAATTTAAAATTAGGTCAAAATTTGGGATGTAACATTACCCCACTCCAAAAGGTAAATCCCGGTCAGCAACTAACTACAAGCAATTATGCTTCAAGATCCTAACAGCCTCTCAAAATGCATGAACCTCTACTAGAGAAAGAGTAACATCATTACGCTCATCAACCATAGGAGCACCCCAACCAGATGTAGCTAGCATCTAACGGACAACATCATAATGTCCAAGAGCTGAAGAAATGTCACTATCACTCACCTTCAGTTGACTGGTCACATGATGCCTCTATAACCCTTGACTACTATGCAATCTCTTTGTCTCACTAACTGCACTGTGATAGGAAACTGAATCAAAATTGCCCACCACAACATCACTTATATATGTGCCATCATCCTCGCACAACTCCACATTCGAAGAAATAGAAGCCCTCACAATATCAATCTCCTCGCATGTCTCAGCTTCCACCTCAATTGTAAGATCATGTAAACATCGATCTTGGGACTCATCCAAAACCTCCTCGAAGTCATCACCCAATATCTAATAAGGGGCATCATACCCGGTGCAGCTCATAGCATCATTAAGTATATCACTGTCTGCATCCACATCTCCCAACTTCGTTGTAACACCCATATCACCAACATCATAGTTGGGTGACTCCATACGTGCCTCGGTCCCACCTACGGAAGCAACTGCCTCATGTACTAGAGCAACACTCCAATAGCTGACATATCAGTTGCCAATAACAACTCCCTCCTCTGGTGAGTCTAAAAAGTCAGTGACAACTACATCATCAACTGCCTTTGAACTAACCATGGCGACTACTTTGAGGGCCTCAACCTGCTAAAACTCAGTCTTGCTATCCATCACGGCCACCAACACACCCACATGTCCCTGTGAAACGAGTCCAACATCAGCATCATGGACACCTATCAAGGAAAACTTAGGCTTCCTTCCCTGCAACTTCGATGTTGGCCTTCTAAAGGCAGAAACCATATACCTTGCTACCCTCTCAACTATCGTTGGATCCAACAAGATCTCCAACAACCTCTGTTGATGAAGCTTAAGTTTCTCCATACTCGCCTGCAAAGCATTCATTTTCACGCTAGCTTCCTCATTACTCCAACAACTTCTAGAACTGTCAGTCCTATGTCTGTCCATAGCTGGAGAAATTATAGTGTTGGTCACTCTGCAAACAAATTTCTAAATGAAATAACTTTCCTACCCCACAGGATGGCATGAAACTGCTCTGATACCACTGTAAAAACCCCAACTAGTCTCTGGCTGTGATACTAAAGTGAAGACTAATTTCTTGATTTATAATGTTTATATTAAAATCCTTTTGATGATTTTTGTGATTTTGAATTAACAAATTACCTAGAAGAAAATAATTACTTCAGTTTGAATTCCACACCACAGATAATTGAAACATCAAATAACTTTATTTATTGCTCGAAAGAACAAATTTGAATGAACTTGATTTGAAGAGTATTTCAATACTTATTAGTTTGATTATATTCTGGGCCAAAATGTTGAATCTGATATCTTCAATTATGTTGCAAGTAATTTAGGAAAAGAACTTGATTGTTGATCCCTAGCTAGCCCTCTATATGGACTATCAACCTGCCAGGTTAATGACCATGTACAGATGGCAGCTGATGCACATCACCAACACTGGTATGATTCACGACAAGCAAAATCTGTGCCCAAACAGCTCGCAACCACCCCATAATCTTCCAACGCAAGCCAGAGACAGTCGGGTCTAATCCCATACTGCTCCTAATTGCAAGTCACGACCAGCTGGGTATGACATTCATGTGAATTGTAGATCGCAGGTGGTTTCAGAAGGACATGAGACCATGTAGCTAGTTTGTTTCTGACCAGCCGAATTTGCTAGTCCACCTAACTTCACCTCACAACTTGGCATCAAGCTGATAACAATCTCAGACGCAGCCCAATAATGAAAAACAACAGACTCCAACACCTTCAATTAGTTATTAAATCGATTACCAAGATTGCAGATATTACAATCAATTTCCTTCATAAAACAATCTCTGTAGCCAAGGTGATCACAGTTGGAGAATTTAGACAATTGTTTACCTCAACACACTATATTGCCAAAAATAGCAACTACTAAAAATAGTAAGTTATCAACTGAGACCCCCAAAACACCTTGTCAGCTCACAAGGGTCGCTATGATGAACTGACTTGGCCAACTGCAGGAACCTACTAAAAACGGGGACATTACACAAAGTTTCCCAAATGAACTTCACTTAAAAAGCTTCCCGCACACAACATTAAAATATAATAAAGTGTCATTATAATCTAATTTATTAATTGCTTTAGGCTCCAAAAATGACCTTTTCCACCATAACTTAATATTCTGACACGTCAGGCCATTGTTTCTTATTCCCACGATTTCAAACTTTTTGTCTCAGTTCCAACAAGCTATGATACTGAGGTGAGCAACAAAAATAGCAACCTCAGAGTATTTAGATGAATAATGATAATTCACCCGTCATGCGAAAATAGTTGAAGCATCAGAATCAAAATCTGACAACACCAAAGTGATCCTAATGATGAAAGACGATGAATGAACCTAACGAGTGACTTACTATAAATAGACGCTCCCTCCAAGATTCTTGGAGCTCAAATAGAAGTCCAAAATAAAAACTTAAGAGCATCACCTAACTCCTGTAACTCAACTGAGCTCATCAAACCAAAAGATTGACAACTATAAATAGTAAGTCCCTCAAATAGAGCCAAAATGCACCATAGGTTGTTGGAAAGCCTATAACCACAGAACTAAGACCCACAGATCCCATTGTCAGCTCACAAGGATTGCAATGGTGAAATGACCTAGCCAACTCTAGGAACCTGCTAAAAAATGGGGACATTACAATCCTCCCTCCCTAAGATTGCTTGTCCCCAAGCAATCCTAGAGCAAAGTGAACACCACAGTCCACTTGGATCCCATAGGTAGAACTACGTACTATCCTTGTTGCATACAAGCAACTCCTGTAGTACCAACACCCAAATAACATACATCAACATTAGAATCATTTGAAAACTGACCCTAGGCTTTGATGAAGGCAACAAATCACCGAAACTCAACCCAACTAAAATACCAACTCTGTCCACATCTAAGGCCCCATCGAATTGGCACTCACACCCAACTGCCTTATGGAGATGGTAACAACCATAGGTACCTGAAACACTACCACCAATTCCAACCTCTGTCAAACTGTCCTAGGTGTGTAGATACTACAAGGGGTCAAACTTGCAGCTGTCAATCCCATCTGCAAAAGATGGTGCTAACCAATCCCATAATTGATGGTATGAAACTAGAGCCAACCAACATCGACGTGAAACCAAATCCTCTACCTGTGGGTCAAAAGAAAAGTGTTGAGTGCTCCTCACAATGTAATGCCAATAAAAACTCCCAATCTCTGTCAAGGGCTCATTAGTTAAGAATCATATTGAGTAATATGGATCAGTTTTTGTAATTGTTATAGGTATGTTCCAAATGCAGATCCCAATCTTTTATAAATATAAGAGTAGGAGACATGTCTTTATGATTAATCATTATTAGTTAATATATATTAATAATATAAATCACAATATACCATATGTATTATATATAATATATATGTATAATATTATATATATATATATATATATATATGTATAATATTATATATATATATATATATATTTATTTATTTATAATATTATATATATGATATATATATCAACATTGTACCTTATGATTAAATCAATCTGATTGTAGCTATTATCTTAACACATTCTGCATAACTTTTTGACAATGTTTTAAAAAGCAAGTCATGGTTGTTTCTCTAAAGTGGACAGTTTGACAATTTCCTCCTCAAAATTGTGGTCTTAGTTTGAGAAGATGGTCCTGTTGTCTCTAGCTGCAAGAAGGGATAGTTTTGTTTCCCAACATTAGGTTGGAATGATTGCGGTTATATTTGTCTTAACTAAAAGTTCTACAATACCAAGGACGGTCTCAATAGTAGATTCATGTCACAAAGCGTTTTGAAGAGAATAGTGCAACCTTTGATGCATTCAATGCCAAAAGACCTATAGATTATGTAATGTTTCCAAAACGATCAACTTAGTTTAGGAAGTTTCCTCTTCTGCATCTATTACAAAGGGTTTCATTCAAAAACATCTTCGTGCAATCTCTTATAAATAGAGCCTTTCATCTCTATTGTATATATTGTTGGCTTAAAATTTTGTTAGTCACTAACACCACAACTCACAAGACTTTAGGCAATGTTTGATGAGGTTTCTTTCTCCAATCAAAAATAATGGACTCCCTTCTTACCGCAAGTGGCTTCAACAAGGACTTAAGTGAAAATTATAAAATAGGACAGTTCTCTCAATCTGTTTCTTTGTTTTCATAAATGATTCAATAAAAAACTTGCAAACAACACTAATACTTAAACAAAAAGAACGTGTTACTATGATAATACCGGTGACACTGGGATTGATGTAAGAAAAATTCCAAAGGCGGTAGTTTACTTTAATATTTGGTGGAACAAGTACAAGAACCCGAAGTCTTCTACAATTATTCTGAATTAGAATTCATGTAGAATAATTAGTAAGCCACAAAATATCTTACCAAATACTCTCAAACTTGATAAAAACACTTACAATTGAAGCCCAAAATCTTTTGCTCTAAGTAGTTACAGCCACTACTAACTATAACAATCCTTCCTTTTGAAGCACAAAGTCTTCAACTACCTAGATTGAATTGTATCATTGAATGCAATAGGCAGCTCAAAGTCTCCATGATTGAATTCAAATCCCACTTGAACAAAGAAACAAAACTCACAAACTACTCAAGCAAACGTAGTCACATGATGATTTGAATCAGCACAAAATTTGAAAACAATCTGCCTCTTTTATTGAAAGCAATCTGATTTACATCCAAGCACAAAGTCTTAGAGTGCACATACAAATTAGCAGAGTTTTTTTGCATTGCCAAAAGATGATATTACAAAGAGCACCCTTCTTTATTTATAGGTGAGAAGTTGAGAAAAAGATGGAGAAAGTAGGGGAAACCCTTAACTACGTTTGACTTATTCAAGATTACAAAGCCTAATAAACTTGTCAGCTGATAACATGTTATAGCTTAGCACATGATACTATCACATGCAATTACATCTTTTTACATTACATGTTATTTGTCAATTACAAAGTTACAAATTGTATTATGAAAATATCCTAAGTGTCTGACAAGACATGGCATTTATTTGCTCCGTCCTTCATTGGTCTTCATGCTGCTACAACATGCTGTATATTCAACTATTCAAGTTTGACGAAAGCATAATGAACTAGGATATGAATCCACATCCTTGATTGTTCTACATTATCGGCATTTATTTGCACCATCCTTCATTGGTCTTCATGCTGCTACAACATGCTGTATATTCAACTATTCAAGTTTGACGAAAGCATAATGAACTAGGATATGAATCCACATCCTTGATTGTTCTACATTATAAAAGTGGTTATTTCATGACCATTTCAATCTTGAAAGCATTCTATGCTCTTGTCATTCCATTGCTTGTCCATTTCTTTGAATGGCTCCATCATGTTGTCATTCTTGCCTCGTGTCATCCTTTAATTACTAGAAAAGTTGTAACATGGTCTTTCAAGCTAGATTCTTACAGATCTGGAAGAATATGTGTAAAGAATATGGGCGGAAGGCTTTTGAGCAACAAAGGGTGGAGAAAAGTGAATGGTTCTATTTAGGTGGGAGAAAGGTTGAAAAATGGGATTTTCTAGGAGCACTGAACATAAATGGACAGCAAGATTTGAGAAAGGAAATAAGGTGAATATGTGCATATACAAAGACGAAGCTTAATCACTCATAGGTGGAGTTTTGATGTCCCACTAAAAGTCAACTAGAAAGCTCATGATACATATAAACAGGATTTTTAAGTCCATTTACAACCTTGGCAAAGAAGGGAAAAGTGCATGAAAAACACTTCAAAAGTGATCTTTTAACTTGCATTGCACAAGGGAAATACTAGGTTCTTTTTGAATTGATTTATTATTTAAAACAGGGTTTTTAATCCCAACTGCATATGCAAGAGAAACGAGTGTTTGTAGCTTTCTCGTTTGTGAGAAGAACTTGCATCTCTACGTATATCATTGGAGGAAGAACTCGTATTGCCGCTGCACTTCAAGGGGATGTAATTGCTTCATTTCTTGAAAACCAATGCTCTCATTCAAAAGAACACACAAATCTGAAAATATTTTTTAAAAATAAAAATATATGCACCATAGTTACAGGACTCGGACTCGCCTCTAATTCAGAAAGTCAAAATCCGACTCAGACTCGGACTCGGCAACCAGACTCGGCAAGGACTCGAAAAATTGAAAAACCCATGAAATTCAAAGACTTTTAAGGATTTTAAGATTGTTTCGTGCATCTTTCAATCAATTAACATCAAATACACAATAATTGAGATAAATAGAAGGTACTTAATACACATACACAATTTTGCACAGACCACATAAGTATAAAAACGAATTTTTGAAGGAAAAAAATTGAATAACACAATATAAACTATAAAGTATAAAGTAATAAACATAGTGTCACTCCAATGTCAAAAACTCAAATGTCTACAATATTCATGGATTATGAAATCCATGGTATCAAAAATTCAAAACATATATCAAAATAACAACTAGAAGACTAAGGCTCATAGTAGTCTATGCCCTCCTACGAGTATGCCTATGATAAGTCATGGAAGACTGTGGAGCCATCCTCTCTTCCTATGTCTAAGGCTGAACCTCATCCTCATCCTCGTCATCATCCTCATCCTCATCCACATAATCCTCATCATCAGACTCAAATCCATCACTCCTAGCCTTAGGGTTCTGCACTCTATCTCCTCACGCTCTAGCCTCCTCGACTGCCATTACTAATGCCTCAACCTCCCAATCCACCTGATCTACCCACTCCACATCTTCATTACTGGAGACAGGATAAACAATCTCTGTGTTCCACTCTACATGTGGATCAACATTCTTTAATACAATCGATGATGTATCGGTGCCCAGGGTTTATCTATGGCGAAGGCGAAGGTTGTAGTGAATAGAGACAAGATTATTCAATTTTTTCACTACCAACCTATTGTGCTTCTTCGAGTGTATGTGTTCAAATAGACTCCAATTACGTTTGCATCATGATGCACTACATGGCTGGCTCAAGATACAAATCGCAATCTTCTATAAATTTGGCACCTTTGTGCCAAACATCTTCCACCATGCATCTGAAACAAGAAAATTTTAAATCATATCAATAACTTTGACTTTATCAAATTAAAATGATAATAGAATTAGAAATTAGGATGTAGAATCAAAGCTTTTTACCAGGCATCAATTCTGTCCTATTTTTTTTGCACAACTCCTATGCAAATAAGTCCTCTTGAGCTTTCTTAAACAACTCAATCTCACGGACTACAATAGTTCCAACTCTTAAATTGGGTGACATTCTCTTTACAACATCGTAGAGGTCGCTCCACACCTCATCATCAGCCTTGAAATGTGGGCTGAATTAGTATGCTGGATCAAGGAAGTAAGTTGTTGCATGCATAGGCCTTTGAAGTAGATTGTGCCAACGTCTATCAATGACATCCTATGTAGGCCCATACCTATCTCAATTCCCTGCAAAAAAAGAGTGAATGGCCTCCTTCACCTTATCTATGCCCTCATAAATGTAGCCCATTAAGGGCTTCTCTCCATCAACAGTTCGTAGAGGAACAACTAGCAGCTCTACAAGCTGCAATCATTAAGAAAGTTGAAAGAGAAATAATCAGCTTTAAGTTTTTTCTTTAAAAAATAACACTAATTTATAACATAATTTCATAAACAAAATAAAGTTGAAATGAGGACAAAAAGGAAAATTACCATTACAATATCAGCAATCGATGTCCAAAAGGAAGCCTCATCAAAAACGTGATCAATTGCATCAATCCCTACAGTGGTCTTTGCATATGATGATGCAATCCACTCCTTACTAACAAACAAGTGTCTCAAACCTCTTTTTGAATCAAGCAAAGATTTCAATATAAGAAAATTGGTTGCAAATCTAGTGACCCCTGGACGAGACAACTCCTTTTGTTCATTGTGTTTCCTCATGAGGTTGAGGACCCATGTATGATTATATATGAATTTGCATACACTCCTTCCTTGCTATATAATTGTTTTTATCCAAAAGAGTTTACCAAGATCCTCTAACATGAAGTCAATGCAGTGAGCAGCAAAAGGGATCTAAAATATGTGACGGTGTTTCTCCATAAGAAACTTTCTTGCAGCAACATAAATTGTTGCATTATTTATAACTATCTGCACCACATTCTCCTCACCCATGTCCTTTATCACTTCATCCATTACCTCAAAGATATTCAACATTCTTTGTTTTTCCTGAGGCATCAATTAATTTCAAAAAAATCGTGGCACCTGAAAAAAAAGAAACAAATTAGTATAATGATTAATGATGAATCATAATTTATAAATTCATAATTTATAAACTTAATCACTTAAGTACAAGTTCTACTTCTAAATTTTTAATGTCTAAGTACAATTACCTGATGAGGAAACAAGAAAGTTGAGGAGTGTTCTACTCTTATTAGTCCAACCATCAGTCATGATGGTGCAAACCTTCGTCTTCCACACCTCATGCTGCTCCTTGATTGCGCCTTCTACATCAGCCACCCTTTGGGTCAAAATAGGGCCTCCTATCTTGTCAGCACTAGGGGCTTTGAACCCTAGACCACAAATAGTAACAACATCGATTGCAATTTGCCAATCAAGGGACCTAAAAACAAATTAAATAAAATTTAAAGTTAAACAAATTAGTATATTATAAATAAATTTGAAAACAAAATACAAATTAAAATAAACAAAATAAGCATATTATTGTCTCTTGAAAGTTGAAACTTGAAACTTGAAAGCAAGAGAAGACATAAATTTAAATTTAAATAAATAAGTACCTTGCTGCATTGAATGAAATATTGTTGTAGATGAAGAAGTCTCCAAGTGCCAATTTTCCATAATCATGCTTCTCCTTGTTCCAACCCATCCTCTCAAGCGATGGTTGTGCACCTAGAGCCGTGCGTGGAGCAAACATGTAATCAAGTGTCGATCTTTCCTTACGAATACGAGGCCCAATGGCCACACTCATAGAAGCAGTGGCATCTGTAGGTGGAGTAGGAGATAATGGAGAGCAAAAACTAGAAGATCCCTATTGAGCTAGTTGTACCATTTCTTCTTGTTGCTTTTTTTCAATTCTTTTTTCTCCATTTTTCCCTCTAGAAGAGTTTGCTTGTCTCGCATAACATCTTGGAGTACATCTTTTCTTTTTTTAGCATCATGCCTAGGTATATGTGCTAGGTGATAAGTCAATCTATTTATTTCTCCCCCATTATATACTACAACGCAATGCCAACATGTGACAATTCCCTCCAGGATGGCATGTTTCCAAGCCCTGTCCCTTGCTATTGCACTTGGGTCTACATCAGGGTTAAATGCAAGCCTAGTTCCACTTCCAAAAGGCTCACCCTGAGGCATTATGTCAATGTGTTTGCTGCTACAATATGAATATATTATAAATAGAAAAAAGTTAGCATCAAATCAGATTTTTAAACTTTAGGGCCTTCTTACTTTGTCATCAACATATATTAGAATAAATCTAGATTCTAAATAGTAGATAGTATAAGGAGAGACTAAACAAATGTAAACAAAATGGGAAGTAAAAAATATGAATGTAAAACATATTACAAAACAATAAAAAAAAATGCAACTTGTTGCTTACCTCTTCAAATTTTCACAAAGTCAAACAATGGAAATGCAAGTAAGTTTGTAGAAGCCTCCTCCAAACGCTTCCTTAAGCTCCTCTCAATGCTTAAGTGCAAGCTACAAAGTTGCACAAACCATTAGCAATCAATACGGGAGAGCCAACCGGTTTGCTGATTTCTCTCTCAAAACCCCAATATTCTTCTCTAACTCTTTCCTCTCTATCACAAGCATAAGCAAATAGTGGAATGACCTTTTTATGTCAATTAGATGTTATAACAACCGGAAAATTGCAACTTAGTCAAATTTTTTTATGTTTTTTGCACTTTATGTGTTTGCCTCCGGCAAGAGTCTTGGGCTCGAGACTCCACGAGTCTGGTGAGTCCCTAGACTCAGCGAGTCCACGTGGACTCTGCCAGGACTCGGCCGAATCCGAGTCCAGAGGCCAATTGCCTCGGAAAGCGGGACTTTGTCTCAGATTCACAGAGTCCTAGTCAGACTCACAAAGTTCCGTTACACTGGTATGCACAAAACAAGAACAAAATAAAAGAAGCCCTATCTTGCACCAAAAAGAATTAAAAAAACAAAGCATATCTTTCTTAGGAATTACAAATGCAATAGAGAAAACTCAACTTTGAAGAAATTCTCCCAAATCCTTGATGATTTTGATTCTAGGAAAACTCTTCAAAATTGAAGCTATATAGGCAACAAAATTGACCAAACCTTCTTGCCAAATCAATGCACATTCAAATCAAGAACAATTTCTTGACAGTGTTAATTGTCTGAGAATAAAAATGCATCACAATAGAAACAACAAAGTAATGATTACAACCTACAAGTAATAATATAAAATTATATATATTTATCATACATATTATAAAATCACATTATTAAATATAATACTAAGTTGTCTATAACAAATATTGATGGTTTAGTAATATATTTACTTGTCATATTAATGGTTCTCTAAAAAGTTAGCTTATCAAACCATACAATCTTACAATTTTTTTACTTATCATATACAATTCAAAAGTGCAAAAACAGCCAATAGGACCATCAAATTCCAGACCTGCAGAAGATCACTTTCCAAAAAGAGCTACAAGTGAATCATTGAAGATGTACTTTCATCTAGAGATGTCATTTTTGGTAAATGATGCCCTAGATGGGCTTTAGAAACAAATTTGCATGTATAGGCTCAATCATTTTTGTTGTTTAATGCCAATAAACGAGTTTTGGAATCTCAAATACAACTATTGTCGAAGTCGTCTTTGACCTCCAGCCCCAAAAAGAAGACTTTATTAATGCATTTTCACGTATACAATGTTGCATTTTTGCTTACCCTCATTTTCCTAAACCCCCTCTGAACTAGGTCTAGGTTCAAAATGCCACCTAGTCCAAGTACTGTTAACCAAGTGATCCGGTTAGGGTTTGAAAATCCCTCCTGATCAAACTTGTGTCTTTGTAGTTCAAACACGAGCGAATTTGGCTTGCCTAGATCAAACATGCTCAAACTTGGTCAAACTAGGCCCCACGGATGGCCAAAAAGAGTATTGTTTTGCAAATTTTATAATGTTTTCACCTCCTTATCCCTAAAAAGTGTAAGTGAAAGGCTTATATTGGCTTCTAACTCTCATTTGTGGTGTGCAGGTAGGTTATTTTGTCTTGAGCAAGAGCAAACAAGTGGTTGAGCAAGAGTTTTGTTGTGCAAGGAGGAGTTGGAAGATTGGTTTGTGAGCTATTGTGCCTCATTCCTACACCTTTACAAACTTAGAATGAGTGAAAGAGGTAAGTCTTTTTTCCATTTTCTTTATGTTTTGTTTAAGCTTTTTATTTTTTTCATTTATCTTTCATTGCCAATAAGATCTAGCCATTGTTTCCCTAAAATTTCATTCTCAATATGCATACAATTTTTTGCCGTAAGAAAAGGAAATACAATGGGATCTATCTCTTCCTCGATGGGCAATCCCCAACAAAGAATAGAACCCCATTCTAATTCTCCTTTGTAGAAGTATGTGGATATTGTACGTCCTCTTCCAAGAGGTGGTTCTTTTGTTGGAAATGTCAGGGTTGTGATGTAAAAAGGAATAGTTCATATTTTCATGTGGTGGACCATTTGTGTGGATACCCTAGAAGAGGAGTCAAGAAATATCCTGAAAAAAAAAATGCACTTTGTGCCAAATTCAATAGCATTAAAACATATTAAAAAACATGAGGAAGCAAAAGAGATAGAAGAACGTAGGCAAAATACTATTGATGGCAATAGCAATAAAACTAAAAATACAAAGGGAATGAAATCCATCTCAAATGTTGTGATAGAAGATCACCCCTTCTACACTACCTCAGTTGTCCCTGAGTCTCAAAATGAAGCACCCCTTACACACAAAAGAAAGGAACCACCAGAAACTACATTTCAAAATCAAAGTAGGGAAATTGTCAACATTGATGTCGCAAGATGCTTGTTTGCAGATGGGCTTTCTTTTAATCTTGTTTGCTCTCCATATTGGAAGAGGATGTTGAGAAGTGCTAATGAAGCTCCTATAGGGCATTCAAGTCCCAGTTTTGAGAGTATGAACCACCTTGTTGGATCAAGCGGTCAAGTTGATTGATGAGTAACTGAAGCTCATTAAGGATTCATGGATTGAGATAGGGGTAAAAAGTTTTCCAGATAGGTGGAAAGATGCTAGAAATCGTTCATTGATCAATGCTTTGGTAGTGTCCCCTAAAGGGACAATATTTTTTAAAGCAGTGGATTGTGAGGAACAAGTTAAAGATGGGTCATTTATTGCTAATATTCTCATCTCTTCCATTGAAAAAGTGGGTGCTAGAAATATTGTACAAGTTGTAACGGTCAATGCAAAGAATTGTGGAGTTGTTGGTTTATTCGTTGAAGAGAGACGTCATATTTTTTGGACACCTTCTGTGGTTCATTTACTCAATCTTATGCTACAAAAGGTTGGGAAGAGTATTGAGTAGATCAAGAAGTTGTATGAACAAGCTGAGGACATCTTGATGTTTGTCACAAATGAACACATGACTTGTGGAATATTCAGAATGTTCTCACATTTGGAGTTACTTAAGGTAAGTGAACTTGAACTCAAGTTAGTAATTTAATTTTTTTTAAATAGTATCTTACAATTTCTGATTCTTATTGTGTAAAGTGTATTCTTTTCTAGAGTATGTATGATGTATCTAATAGTTGTATTATTTTTCTATATTTTATGTTGCAGGTTGTTGAGATACGTTTTGTATCAAATGTAACCATTTTGAGACAATGTATGCAAGTGAAAGAGGCACTTTCTAATATGATAATCAGTGACAATTGGGCTAAATGGTGCCAAACCAATAGTGGGAGGGCATCCAAATAAATCTTAGGATATTGTATGACTTATGGTAGGAACGTGTAAAATATCTCATTAAGCTCACTAAGCCCATTATGATCATGTTTAGGTACACTGACAAGGATAGGCCTTGCATTGGAGAGATTTGTGATGACATAGACTCAATGCTTGACAAGATCAAGCAAATTGTAAATGAAAAAGAGAAAAATCCTGAAGGGACCTTCAAAGTTTCAAAAAATCGCAAGCAATTGTTGTAGAACGACGAAACAAAATGACCACTCCTCTACATTTTCTTGCCTATGCAGTAATGCCCGAATACTATAGCACTCAATATACTGATCTACAAGCAAGGCTACCACCCCATAGAGATTGAGAAGTGTCTAATGGATACAAGACGGCATTTGAAAGACTCTATCCTGGTGATGATATGCGAAATTCGATTACAGATGAGTTCATATAGTTTGTGGATGCAAATCTCTATGTAATCATGCTCTTCGTCATCAATTTAGGAAGGATGCTCGTAGTTGGTGGTACCTCTGTAGCCGAAGATTCCAAATGTTGAGCCTCTTGCAATCAAAGTTATATCACAAGTATAAGTTTTAAAAAAATTACTATTAGTTTACATTGTCTTCATAAATTGGTAGAAATTATAAGATTCAAGATTAATAATTTAAATTTTAGGTTAATTTTTTACTTTGTCATGTCTTCATAGGTTGCTAGTTCATCTGCATCAGAAAGAAATTAAAGCACATATTCTTTCATCCGCTCAATGAAGCACAATAGGTTGCAACCCAAAAGAGCAAAGAACTTGGTATTTGTGCATTACAACTTTCATCTCCTCTCACACAAGACTAAAGAATACAAAGAATGGGAGACGAAGAGGTGAGATGTAAATCCAGAGTTGGCAGACTTGGATGCTTCTATTTTTCGTCTTTCAATTGGAGATTTTGAAGATTTTGATGCTAATAATATTACTATTGCTGCTGATCCCATTGGTCTTAACTCTGTTGCTGAGTCAACAAATGTCAAAGAACTAGGAGAAGAAGATAAAGATGATGACAAAGAAGAAGAAGATGGAGAAGATGAATATTAATAAAAATTTTATCCATTAGTTGAACTTGAAATATATGATGGTATGATCATGATCCATGACACTATGATTACAAGTTTAAAGTTTTTAGTGTTTTTGTTATTTAAATCATATGATTTTATGATAGTATATGATATTCTAATTTTAGCTTATGCTTCTAGGCTTCATAAATATGTATATACATTAATTTTTATTTTTTTTTTATGTACTTTTGTATGAACCCACACCCCTTTCCAAAAAATTTTCATACCGGCAAATTAGTTCTTCAAACTCGAACTTCGAATTGAACTCGAACCGCTAACTTAGTGTTTTTGCATAAAGATGTCCTACACGAGCTTTGGAATAGATGCAATCCTTGGATAAGTCAATTTAGTCGAAAATGCCCAAAACAAGCTTTAAAACTTCATTTACACGCGTATAAGACTACATTTTTGCATCTTGATCCAAGTGATGGGTATTAAAAGTCCAAATACATTCCCTAACAATGACGTGTCTGCATATACTGGCCAAAAATAGCCTCTTATATAGCAATTACATGGATTAAACAACATATGTTTTCCCCATAATGCCCTAGGCAGGTCTTTTTAATGCATTTGCATATAGTGATTGGACTCAAAAATGCCCACGTAGACTTTATAAGAATATTTAAATATATAAAAGGTAATCTTTTAAAGCTAAATGGCCCAAAATGGGCTTTCCAACTTCGAATACAAGCCCAAATATACATAATTGGCTTTTAAATGACCTTCAAATGTAATGTTTAATGTTTTAAAACATGTAGTTCAATCAAAAAATTGCCAACTTTATGTCTTGATACAAAATAGAGCCCCTAGACTCATAAACACACATTTTTAAAATGACATTACATATGTTCAAAAGAGACAAAACATACGCAAATACATCTAAAATCACCACCCCTAGGTTTTCATAACTTAAAAAGTTAAACGCACTTTTAGATGCCAAACACAACACATAAAGGCCTTTTAATATGCAAATGCTATAAAAATCACCACCTTTAGTCATGACAGGCTGTTTGGGTCTATTTGCATGCTATAAACTTGATTTTTAAAACATATGTAATGCTTCAAAAAAATTACCACCAAAGGCTTATGGGTTGAAAACATTAATGGTGGAGTTTTAGAGTCAACTTGCATGTCCAAAATAAAGCATATCTTTATGCGATTCAATTAAAAATCCCACATAGGTCTCTTATATGTTTAAATTTACATGTAATTTATCATTTTAATGCAAAGATATGTAAAGGGACTTAAAAATAGTGTTACACGAGGACCTCGCACCTCCCTCCCAAACCTTGGAGTACCCGTCCCCGAGATGTCCCCGCATCAAGTACTAGCGTACCCGAGTACCCCCACATCTGTCATTTCACAACCATGTTGCCACTGGAATGGGGACTTGGATTTCAATTTGAATTTTGATTTTTGAATGTTACTATTGGGTATGTAATATGTTACTATGTTGAATGTTAAATGGTTCTAGTTCATGTTGCAATTTTGCTATGTTCAAGTATTATAATTTGGTATGTTCTACTGAAACATCATTTCATAACAAGCATTTCAAATTCTATATGTATACTATACAACACCCCTCCCTGCCCCATCCTCCCCTTGTCATCATCCCCTAGCCATCCCCCTGTCGTCCCAAAAGTGAGGCCTATTTTCCCCCTGTCCTGAAAACTCATCCCGACGTCCCAACATACCCCAGTCCTGGTGTTACATTGCTTAAAAAGTCTACCTTTACTTCAGAAACTCATTAAAAACTATATTTATTTCTCATTAAAATCATGTAAATTTCTAAAGTAGAGTTTTAAATCCATCTTAAATGTAAATGATAATTTTGATGCAATGAAATTGCTAAAGCCCACTGATAAGAAAGTTTAATAAAAGAACATATGCAGTCAGACCGAAAATCCCCACCAACACAATGCTTAATTCCATAACGACTCTTAACAAACATCTTCAATTGAGACCTAATATAGCTCAAAACAAGAGGAATTGAAAATGTCATTGATCTACGACAACAAGGAAACCAAAAACCAAACACAAGACCAAGAAAAAGGAACTAAGAAAGCACCTTAGAGAATTTTATCCTACAGAATTTTCTGTAGGGTTGTCCCAATTTTACAAATTCAAAATTGAGAACAACATATATCATTTTATAGTAGCATGCTTCGAGCTTCCTACGATAACAACTTCCCAACCATCTTTCACTCACACACATCCGTTTAAGGTTGGGAAATGTAGCCAAGATGCTCTGCAAGGTAGGAAAATTAGTAGTCAAGTGTGTGATTTCTAATAGCACAAGATCCTTAATATCAATATGCCTTCTCATAAGATTCGGGATGTGTGGTTGTAGATGTACTTTGCAATACTTCCATCTTCAACCACATTCTTCACCCAGCTTAGCTTCCCTATATCCTCAAGGAGCAAGTAAAAAACAAAGGGATCTAAAATATTTTCAAGTGTCTCGCCTATAAAAGTTTGTCGGTTGCCGCATATGTAGTTGTATTATCAATTACAATCTGAATGACATTTTGCACTCCCACTTCCAGCACCACCTCATCCAACATGTTTCACAAGGTCTATGCATTTTTTACTCCATTGTAGGCATCAACTAATTTTTAAAATACCAATTACCCCCTAAAGCAGCTAAAAGATTGAAGATCTCTTATTTTGCAATTTCTACACCAATTAGAAAAACTCGTGACTACTTGGGGCCTTGAACCCTTGCTACGATCAATGCAATGACCAATTGTTCCCAATATGAACTAGAAGAAAATTGAACAAAATATTATTGTAGTACCAAAATCTTGCACATGCCAACTTTGCCTCATTTTGCAATTCTTATTTTCATTAAGTACTTTGAAATCCAAGGTGCCCCTAGAAGTGTCACAATTAACGAAATATGGCTGCCCACAATTCCCAATCCTCACATCCATGGCCCAATGGAAGAAGAGGTCCACATGCATCCCCGCAGAACTAAAATCTGCAATTTTGGTTGCCATTGTCTGCATTGATCTCTTTTTATCTACCTTCCTTTGGTCATATGTTTGCAAGTGTAGTGTCTCACCTCCCTCTCCATCTCTTCAGTACATTTGTCACATGGCATAACATCTCGGCAAGGGATCCATGTAGTGTGATACCAATCATAGGCTTAGTGCAATGGATACATATAACTTATCCTCACACTACACTTAGTATCCCATGTTTCTAGCAAGGATTCCTTTGTCTCCCACCAGTTCTACTTGCTGCTGCCATTTTCTCAGGAAAATAGGAACGAAACCTAGAAAAAGGAGACAGCATAAAAAAAATTGTAATACTCTTTCAACAATGGGAAAGGAACAACTAACCCAAACATCGCATAAAGCTTGCACTTTCAAAATTGGAGGAATGAAATGCACAAACAATCTGATTATTCATCCATGCAAAATTAATACATTGGAACTTGATTGAATTTTGCAACATCAAGGAAAATAAAACCAAAAACTTTGAATAGTTGGAAAAGCTCAATTGGAATCTTAGAGCTTCCAGATGTACTAATGGTATACTTCACAGAGAATTTTTGAAAGCTGCTCTTCAAAAATGGGAAATTAGAGAAGAAATTATGTCAAGGAAAATTTAGAATTCAAGGATTAAAAGATGATTATCAAAAACTCTACTTCTTTTACAAATCTTTGATGACAAAATGAGCTCATAACCACCTCATTTGTCACAATTCAAATCTAGAATTCGGTGGTTAAAAATTGAAAAGTCATAAAAATTTTGCTTTCTTTTATGACTCTTTACTGACTAAACGAGCTCATAAAAACTTCATTTGTTATGGTTCCCCCCTCACTGATGGCCACCCAAGCTTGAAGAGTATCTAAGACTCTAGACTTTGACTTGGCCCAACGAATTATAATATGTATTCTATTTACCGTATGGGGTAAATAGTTTAATACATACAGACAATAGACGAGAACATGTAACACAACAGTACTATTATTATTCGCATATATGTCGAAGAGATTACATAATGCTTCCAATGATGACTACAACCATGATCCAAAGTCCATTCCAGACGGTGTACATATACCATCCCGAAGGGGTGACTCAACCGTCACACCCATTCTAATATAATTAATTCTACTCGTCGACTAAATAATTACAAACTACATGCTAATCTACCCATCAGCTATTTTATAATTTTACCAACAACGTCATCCCCCCCAAAAAGAAAAGTCATCTCTAGATGACAATTACAAAATATCCACTCGTGCCGCTTTCTCTACTTCCAACTCCTGGGTACATTGAGCCAAGTGTCGCTGTACTACCTTCAACTAGATGATCAACTCCTCTCGAGCTCTCTATGCATCCACCAAGACAACTTCATGTCCAACACCTACTCCAAGTGCCTCAAAGCATATCACCCCTCTCAAAAGGCTTGCTCTGTTGTTCCCTCCACCTCTGGTACACAAACACTCCATGCCTGCAATAGCTCCAAGTCTCGTCAACTAGTCATACTTACCACGATTGATAACTGAAGCGACTAGGGGTCTAGGCAATGGGGTCGAGGGTAGTGCCCCCCCAGGGTCCTTTGGAGCAGCCCCCCAAGCGCACTCCCTGTAGCAATATGGGGTGAGGTTGAGGGCAGCGTCCCCGCCACCAAGACCAAATTAGCACTCTCAAACCCACACAAAAGTCCATGAAACACACCATTTTTGTGATTTTCTTCCAATCCCATACTCTTTCTGGCAACTGCTTATGTTTTACTACCTGTTTATGTCTTTCCCTTCCCTTAGGCATCATGCGTTATTCATTTTGAACATTTTTTATTTGTCGTCTTTTTTTTTTCTTTTTGCTCCTTCCTCTATTTCTTTCTGTTGTACAACTACATCTTTTTCCTTTTCTCTTTGATCACTCAAAAAATGTTTGCAAAACCCAACCCAAAATCGACCTCTGCCTCAAGCTTGTATGATGGCAATGTAGATGCGGTATGGCAAAATAAATCATAAACTTCCCCTTTCTTTTGTACAGTATAGTGTTTGAAGCAGTACTAAATTGTATAAACTCCTCTCTATTCTGCATTGTACCACATGTATTGATGCCTATACAATGTCTTATGTGTCCGTACGATAGAAGTGTATATCATCTCTTGTGTTTTGCATGACCGTACAGTTGAGATCTCTAGCTATCTAACGCCCGTACGATATAAATTCTCTGTGCTCTTCTTAAAATTTCGTACGCCATATTATTACTCCTAGCTTTTCAAATGCTTTGTATAGTTTGCCTCAATGGTGATTGTGTCCTGTCATATGGTGCTTGGAAGAGACCGTACGAAGAGTACTTAAAGAGCCGTATGGTTTCCACAAAAGGGTATGTTAAATTGTCGTACGATAATGGGGTCAATCTCCAACTATCTAATGCCCGTATGGTATAAATTCTCTACACTCTTCTTAAAATTTCGTACGCCATCTTATTACTCCTGGCTTTTCAAATGCTTCATATTGTTTGCCTCAATGGTGACTGTGTCCTGTCATATGGTGCTTGGAAGAGACTGTACGAAGAGTACTTAAAGAGCCGTATGGTTTCCACAAAAGGGCATGTTAAATGTCGTATGATGATGGGGGCGCTAAAAGAACCGTACGGTGGCTGAAGATGTTGTACGGTGTTGCGAAGAACCGTATGATGCCTTGGAAATGTCGTGCGGTCACCATACGATGTTTTTATAACACTTTCTTCTTTTTTTCTCTCTTCTTTTTTTTTTAGCTATTATGAGTTACCATTGTTCATCGACGGGGAAGTAGTCCTCGAGGGGTATATTTTTAACTTGGAACCATTTACGGTTCCTGGTACTTCTTGCCCATCCAATGTCCACAAATTTATTGCTCCGTTGTTGCCCACTTCCCGGATTTGGTATGGTCGAATGCATTTCACTTTAAACATCCTCGGTTTGATTTCGTTCCGTCCACTATACTTTAATACCAATTGGCCTAGTTGAAATTTACTCAATTTCAAACGCTTCTCATGCCATAGCTTCCACCTGTTTTGTGTAACTTTCGTGGCCCATTGTGCCTGCAGTCGTCGCTCATCTAGTTTATTTAAATTATACCATCCCTCCCTCAGACTTTCCATATCTCCAAGCTTGTTCTCGAAACTTGGTACCATGAATTCTGTCGGCTACCACTCCTTGCCATCAATAGATGTATTCTTAATTTTAGAACCTTCACTCCGTACTGCTGAAGTTTTTATTAAGCCCTTCCTCTTTGTTTCCTATGCAGACCGTATGATGTGTTTTCCTTTCTGTTGGCACCTTTCTAGTAAATTTGTGGTGCGTTGTAACCTTTTCTTTCCACGCGGTCCATTCACTGTGTACCGTACAGTAGAATCTTTCCTTTTTTTGGGTTCCTACTATATGTTCTTCCCTTCAGCTTCAGCTGTAACCACCTTTCCTTCTTCCACTTCTCTGTATTCTTTCAAATATTCATTTTCCTCTTCTTTCTCACCTTCGTCGACCCTTAACATTTTACAGCTCAGAAAGAATTCGTAGTCCTCTATCTGCCAGTAGAAAAGGCCATTCACCAAGTCTAGGTCGTCCTCATTCGACCCTCCTTCTAGTCTCAATACTCCCTCTTCATCAGGTTCCATTCTCTTCTTCCCCTTGTCATCCCTTCCACTTTCGCCTTCGGCATCCGACAACGCTGCCTCCCCATCTACCATTTGTGAGTGTAGGTCAATTATGAATCTTCTACCTCCGCATTCCATTGATAGGGTATTCTTCTTCCAGTCATGCTTAACCTTTGCTTGTATGAGCCATCCTCAGCCCAAAATGGCATCATATCCTCTCCTCTTTAGCGGGATGATGACGAAATCGAGTAGGAATGGTTGTGTTCCAATAGTCACTGGTTGTGCCATCAGGATTCCCAACGATTTGATCCCGTGCTGGTCTACCATGAGCAACTAGAATGTAGGTGGCCACAACATCGGCTGTCCCAACTTCTTCTAGGTATCTTCTGGTAGGACGTTTACCCCTAAACCTCCATCCACAATTGTGTCTGAAAGGACCGTTCCTAATATACCCATCTCTACGATTGCCAAATGTGAGGGCTAGCAGCATTGGGTCCATTGCACTTGCTTCGCTTTCCTTTTCCCTTCCATGTTCTCCTAGTAGTTCAGCAGTCGGAGCTATGTTCGTGAATGTTGTCCGTAGTTGAAGCATTGTGAAGATCAGATCATTTAACTTGACTGGTATTTCAATTTGTAATATCTTCCTTATGATGTTTTGTTCTGCGTAGTTCCTCATTAAGGCACTGGTAGTGTCCTTCAATTGTGATTTCTCTGCCTGCATTGCTTTCTCAATTTCTGCCCGCACTTCTTCCAATCTCTTCTTTTCTTCCGTTGGGTCAGGGTACCGTTTTGCTTGCTAATGGGTGATTGCCAAGACTTTTTTGTCCATGCCGATGTAGATCAAATTCACTCCTAATTTCGGGCACTTGGCATCTTCATGATCTCCAGGACCACACCATTTTCATAACAATCTTGGTGCGTTTGTTGATGTACAATTCCGTGCAAAGTGGCCCCACAAATTGCATGCTCGACATTGAACCATCGGATGGCCATTCACATCGTACTAAATTCGATTGCGGCCCCCATTAGTATTGTTGGTATTGTTGTTTTGCCCTCTTCTGTTATTTTTGTACCCACCCGAAGTGGCACCATCATTGCTGGTGTTTCCACTCCCTCCTAACGCGAAAGCCTCCAGTGTCAGGAGCACTTGTTGTTGCCCTCCTATTTTCATATTGAAGGGGCATTCTTTTGTGGAATCTCTCATAATTTGACAGATATCACAAAATTGGTTTTTCGGGCAGGATCCCTTCATGTGACCTTTTGTCTTACATTCTGTGCACCACAGCTCATTTCCCTTCATCTCTTTCTGCATATTCTTAAATTCCTTCATCATTCTGATCATATCCTTCTGGAGAGCTCGGACCTTCTTGCTGTCATTTTCATCACCACTGCTATCTTCTTCCGAAGACGTGTCATTTGAGTCAGATGAGCTACTTTTCTTCTTCTTTTTCGTTTTCTGTTCACTCTCTAAGTCCATCGCCTAATTGTATGCTTCAGTGTATGATGATGGTGGCACAATCTTCATTTTCTTCCTTAACTCCGAGTGTAGTCCTTCAATGAACCATCTCTTTTTCAACCCATCTACTGGCTTACTTTCCATTTTATTTATTAATTCTTTTGGTTTTTTGGCATATACACGGACTATCTCATTTTTTCCTTACTTTGTGGTGTAGATTTCTGCTACGATCTCATTGTCGTCTCACAAAAATTGAAACTCGGTGATAAACTCCTTTTTAACTGCTGCCCAAGAAGTTAATTTTTGGGGATCCGCGTCGGCAAACCAATCAATTGCTACACCCCTTAGGGTTTTTGGAAATTGTTGGACCCATTCATCTGTGTCAATTACGCCATTCGTCGTCCAAATTGTTTCGCATGTCTTACAGTGTCTGATTGGATCGCCATTCCATTACCATCAAATTTTGGCAATTTTTCCTTTAGCCCACCCATTACTATTTGAGTTGGAGTTAGTTGTGTACCCGCGCTATTTTGTGCGTCCGCGTTGTTTTGCACACCCGCATTGTGTTAGACAGTCATCTTATTTCCAACAGCCACGTTACTTAGTCAAAAAGGGTTTTCCTCAAGCAAAGTTGTCTGTTCCAAAAGTGTATCACGGACAAAGAGTTCACTCCACGTTCATGCTCCCTTGGCACTCCGAGCCGTGCGAGTTAATTCTCTTCCATCTAGATTCTCTTCCTCAGCGTATACAGGTTAAGAAATTCCTCCCTTATTTTTTCCACCAAATTCAACCGCTATCGAGTCTCTTCCAACAATTCCTCGGTGCTTCGGTGTCCCTCGGCAATTTTCTTTAACCTTCGTCTGCGCTCAGCCTGTTGTGCCAAAATTAAAATTTCTTGTGCAGTACATATTTCATTTTTTTCCATTATCTTATTTTTATCCTTGTTAAGCTGATTCAGCATTAGTCTTCATTCCTCTGCCTTCATTCCAGGTCCATTGGGCAATGACGCCAAATGTTTATCATAATGGGTAAATAGTTTAATGCATACAGACAATAGACTAGAACATGTAACACAGCAGTACTCCTATTATTATTCGCATATATGCCAAAGAGATTACATAGTGCTTCCAATGATGATTACAACCATGATCCAAAGTCCATTCCGGATGGTGTACATATACCATCCCGAAGGGGTGACTCAACCGTCGCGCCCATTCGGATATAATTAATTCTACTCGTCGGCTACATAATAATTATCGACTACATGCTAATCTACCCGTCGGCTATTTTATAACTTTACCGACAACATATTCTTCTCCTTATTTTCCAAAATAATAGCTTTCAAGCTTGTCATAGTTAAGTATGTACCTTTTGATTTCTATCTAATATGATGAGATCCTTTAAAAAGGAAATAAAAACTAGAATCAAAGTCTATTAATCATTTTTTAAACTTTTTTTATTTGCTTGTTCTTGTTTTCAAGATTGCGCTTGGGATTTGGACAGTAAGATAGCTTTTTCACTCCTTTTCTTAATGAATATATTTTCAGCTAGAACCAAATTTTGCAATTAGATCCCTAAGTCACCTTTTGCTCAACAAATTTCAACATGCCCAGACCACCTGTTTTCCGCTTGGCAGCATTGGACAGAAAATGTTTCTTTTCCTTCCACAAGTTACCAGCATGCTGGGAGCATCACTAAGGGTTATGCTTAAACTAATCCAAATTTCTCAAGTTTCCTGTAAGTTACTGAAACTAATCCAAATTTATCTATTTTCCTCTATTTTTTAACATCGATCAGTTGCATCAATCTCAAGCATAAAGGCAAGTTTTACTATAAAGTAACGCACATACATGTACAGAGTTTGCAAAATTACTATATAGTTCCAATCCTAATTGAGGTTATGAGTATTAAGGTTGATGCTATTGGAATCAGCCTTCGCAAATTATTGAGTATTATGCTAAGACTGATACTCACTATTTCTAGATGTCAAAAAGCTAGTGCCTCAAACCAGGTTCTACCCTGGTTTTGTGGAGAAATTAAACTCTCGGATAGAAAGAACATTGTGGTCTACCAGTGAAGTCTGCATTTCATGTTGCTAGCACAAATCCAAAGACTGAAACATGACATCATGTCATGTATACCACGAGGTAACAGACTGATTTTGTCTACAAGAACCAAAAAGAATGTACAGAATTCCACCATTATCAGTAATCAAAATTGAAAAAACCATTATATGATGTGTAAGAAAATGTAAAGAAATCACCAACTAAATTGAAAATATATGCATTTCAATTGAAAAAATATATTGAAAGAATTCAGAATTATCACTATGTATTTACCTGGGTTCTCAACCCATCAAGTTCCAAGATCTGCCAAAAGATAATGGCTATTTCTGTGAGTAGTACAATATGAAGAAAAAGCATAATACCTTGTAACACCTAGGTAATATAAAATTTATTATACATGTAAATTCATCAAGTGGCATCAAATAATGAATAAATTAATAATATAAACAACCTAAAAGTTTCTTATAAATCATGTGCGCTGTCAAATGAATCAATTTATGTCTGATACAGAATTGCTTTAATCATTTCCTATCACCTGCCAAGCTCTAAGAGTTGGGGAGGACCACATCAAAAGGCCGCTCAAATCAATTCCCATATCTTCAAGCCATCTTTTACAGGGTAAAGGAAAGTCTGAGCCTATCCCACTAGCTATTCCAATACTGCAAGACACGAGATACACATTAATTTAGTTAATAGCACTAGAAGTGCATCCGAAGATTGTAATACAACTCATTTCAAATAAGTCAAAACTAACTTTGCATAATCACTATCCATGATAGCTAAACTGCTGGGAAACTTCTTTTCTTCAAACATAAATTTTATTTACCAATATTATAAGTGGACTAAGCTTGGGTATGCTGATTCAAACCACACAAACACACCATATGTTCTTTAAAACAACAATAATGATAAATATGTAACCTATTATATAAGCTACAGAAATAATATAACAAGTAATGCAGAGATGAGAATCAAACTAAAAAACAGCAAATAACAAAATGACATGAAAAGATTACACATTCATAATTATGAAGAATTTTCTTTGGACATATTATTAGCAAAAATGGTGCTAATAATCTTGGAACTCAAGTAGGATCTGCCAGTGATTGAAAAACAAAGAAGAGAATAAAGAGTGTAACTTCTAGACATGAAAAAGACTTCTCAACTACAGGAATTTCATAGTAACAATCAAATTAAAAGCTATTATAAATATTTTCACGTCAAGCCCTTAATCAAGTTATATTAACACTGCCATGCATTGAGGTCTTTTGTCTTTAGAATTTGGAATATTCTAGAATATCTGAGAAGCTGAAAACTAAAACAATTGCTTACAGAATTTAGAATCATCGATCAGACCTTGTCAAAAAACGAAGATGCTAAAGCTCAAATGACAAACATAGAAATGGACATATCGATATTTTCTCTATAATACTGAAATCTTCATTTATATCAGCCTTTGAGATGATTCATGATACCCGAAGTAAGAAAACAAAAACTTGTCATGTGCCTATACATAATGACACATATATAGTTTAAAACTTGAACTATAAATTTCATTCCTGCAAGGTCAGTATGAGTTCTTAAAGCATGAGTGACAAAAAGAGTTTGTGAGAGCCTTTAGCAGTTGAATACGCAATTTTGACTACAAATATGAAGTAGGTGAAGAGGTGAGGCAACTAGTTCTATGTGCACATTTTAATTGCCCTTCCAAGCTAGTAGAAGAATAAAACTTTGAGGCCATGACAGCAAAAGCATTAGCTGTAACATTCCTGTTTCTATCAGGCAACATGATATCAAAAGCATCAAATGTTTTTATGGCATTGAAATAACCATCCTCATTTTTTTCAAAAATACGTTAGCTTCAGCTGTAAGTGAAATCCATAACAATTTCCTTTCTATTTTTTTTATCACTCAAATCCCAAAAAGAGCAAGGCAAGAGAAATAGTCTTCTGGATGTAAATTAATAAAAAGCAAATTCCTGAAAGGAAAGCATTATGTACCAACCCATCCAAACCACTTAGTGTGATGCATATTCATTACTGGAAATCAAAATTGCACCTTCCACTTGTCCAGTGGTGAGGAAGGGGTATTCGCTTATTCTACAAGAGAGCTTATACAATTTGAAATGAAAAAGAAGCTCCTTCCACTTATCCAATGGGGGCAACTAAAATAACCACTTATTCAAAGCTGTAACTGTAGCATCATGATTGTAAACCCTTCCAGTTTCACACTCCCTTTTAGTGCCCTTGCCTTAGTATGTTTCCACATTTTCTCTTTCCAGGTCTATTTGGAGTCCCTTCACTATCAAACCGTTGTCATGTGCTAGTGTCAAGATCACATTATGTAACATGAGTCATCCATTTTCCATTTGCCACTTGTCCAACCCTTTTTGGGTGTACTATGGTAATATGCATGTGATGTCCCTTTTTTAGTAGGTAACAGGTAATGAGCATTGTTAGCTTATCATTCTGATCCTTGTGGGCTAACAAATGGTTTTGAGGGTCTCTGGTGGTCGACTTACTATTTATATAAGTCAGTGTTGGCAAGTTTCCATGTTTGGCTTGGCACTTAGGACTTATATTTGATCAGTGGTGCTTCTAAACTTGAGTAGGTTACTTGAGGATTTATGAGCCTATGGTTATAATTGATGTTATTTGATTATGTTATACTTAATTTATAACATTATAAGCATAGTTAAGTGTTTTTATTAAAAGTGCATTAAGGCGCCTACGGGAATGAATTATATTAGTTCAAATTCAAATGTGCAACCAAAAAAGCAAAGTCATGATCAAAGTGAAAAATGTAAACTACAAACTACTAGCCATTTGGGTATTGGTAAATCTATTGCATTGATTTTATAAAATGCAGCTCCAAAGACCAAATGGATTCATTCCATGCATGCAATTTTTGATATTGTCGTTGGTAAGAAACTCGTCGAGGGTTTCAACAAAATCCATCTGCAGGGATTGGACAATTCTTGCATGATTTATAAACACTATGCATCAGTGTTGAGTGCTAGTGAATTGTGTTACTCAGAGGCTATTTCTTGTAGCCGAGTGTGCATCGAAAGTGAAGGGTTTGAGTGTAGATTCTCAGCGTTAGATCCCAGTTTATTATCACAGGGCTGAAAGGATGCGTTTGTATGTGAATAGCAGCATTTTTCTTAGGCTGTGGTTGATGAATTTAGTGGTTGCAGCAATTTTGAAGGACAGTCCCACCATTCGCAGCAGAGAGTAAATTGAAGGGCTGCGATTCCATTTACAGAGCCTGCATCTCCAATTAGAAGGCTTGTTTTTGCTTGGAAGGCTACCACATTACATTCATTATCACGCACGCCAATCCTTGCACACTAATCTGGTTGCTGCTATTATTACTTGTGGATATCAACGTCATTTCTTAGGCTCTGGGTTCGTGTCTCTGTGTGTGTGTGTGTGTGTAAGTGTCACTGTTATTACAGCTTTCTTGCATTGTGATCTTTACTTGTATATATGAAATGAATAAGCTTGATAAGTATTGTTGTATTTCGTTTTCAATTCCCTTACATTGTGTTCATTTTAATTTTTGAGAAAATTCAAACAAGTATATATATTTGGGAAAAAACAAAAAAAATCATATATTGTCGAAACACAAAAAAAATGGCAAAAACTATCAAAAAAACATCAAAACATCATTCTTCAGCAGAGTTGGTGAAAGAGCTAGCAAGGTTCTTTACATTGGTATCAGAGTGGTTTTCTACCATCCTACAGGGAATTGGGTTCATACATGCAGCCACAAAGGTTTATTGCAGGATTTCATTATACTCGCAAAGGTAGAGCTTCACCACTAGGTGAAGGGGAACAAGAAATTCAGTGTGGCACACTGAGTGATAGATTTGGAGGTAATGCCAGTGATTATGGGAAGAGAGAGCATAGAGAGTTGTTTAGGCAGATTGTACATAGCCAGCAAGAATTGGCATATGGTCAACACCAAGTAGCTAATGTACTTCAGCAGCTCTCTGACACCCTTAAGCAAATTTCTTTGCCCAGGGGTTGTAGGAAAGACAATAGTACAAGGAATATTTAGAGAGTTCACACAAGTCTAGAGCTGATCATCAAGCTGATCTCACAGGTACACATGATGAGCCTATGCGTCTTTTCTAAGGCCTAAATTGGATGACACTAGTGCTTAGAGTGAGGCAGCATCATTTATAGAGGATGTGTTGGCATTACATGCAGAGTGGGATGCATTATCTTTTGATTTAAATATCTTAATTTTGATAAGTTTATTAGCCAGAAGCGGGAGCACTCTAGAGGATGTCCAGATGTGAGACCAAGGCAAAGAAAAAGAGACTTGATGCAGGTAACCAGCAAGTTGACTTTGACTCATTGTCATGCCCAAAAATTCAGGGCAAAAGACAACTACAAATTTATTTATTTTTAAAAATTTAAGGAAAACTTAGGGGATCCACTCGAGGTTCCCAAGAAACTATTACATTGCATTAGGTGTTGTACGTGTTGATACTTACACCCTAACAAGGCATTGAGGATTAGGTCATGTTATAAAAGCAATGTTTCAGTTAACATGCTAGGGTATGCGTCATAAGGATTATACTAGATTCATCCTTATATTGCCACAACATTTAAGAGCTAATTTCATTTCACTCTACATCCTTATTATGGACGGAGGTAACACCCTAAAGGTTAAATGCAAAAGGGATAACAATCCTAGCCGAATTCGATATCAAGTGTTCCTAGAGCAACAACACTTCTATGATTAGCCGTAGGGATTATGTATATATTATAAGTTTAATTATGCTCCATATCTCTATAAGGCATGAGAGGGTACTCCTAGTAGACATGTTCGAAGAAACTCGTTATGAAATCTTTATTGAAATGGGTTCACAAAATGGTTTGGATTAATAAAAAGGGATATATAGATAAATAATTATCCATGTCTAACTCCAATATCATTTAATTACATCTTGCATTATATCCTATATCCATAGCGTTTTACATACATAATTAGACTGCAATATTGAACAACATCATTACTTTTCCATTCCAATTTCCATATTTCAATTACAAGATAATTGAATAAATAAACGCATCGCTATTTAATTTGCCTCTTTATATAATTATGCATTATTTATGATATATAGTTTTGCCTATTGCCTTGAACGTACATAATTTAATCATCAAATTACTCATGTTAATGTTAAACAATTCATTCATATATAGGTGTCTAATAATCTACACACACATTAATGATTCATTATCTTAACTAAGCTAATTGATATATATATATGATATGTAACATTAACTATAACTATGTCATTAGTCCCTTACTAACCCATATTTACCCATTTAGCAAATCCATATCATAGTGCTTTTAATATATGTAATTTTCAACCAACTACCTAATCTATAATATTCATTAATTACCAATTATATCACAACTAAAGCTATCCTAACTAAATTAATACTTACTACTAGTTACCAATTCCTGATTAATCCAAAAATCACTATTCCATTTATACACTAACATGGTTACTAACAATTAATTATACTACTCACAAATCACTAAATTTGTTTTTTTTGTACTTACTAATCAACAATTGATTACATACTAACTAATTTACTGCTTTATTTACACAACTTGCATTTTAACAATTAATTAAATTCTAACAATTACTATTTTATAAACCTACTAACTATCTATCTAATTAACTACTAACTAATTTTCCAACTATACTAACTATCTTACTAACCTATTTACTAACATACATAATTCCACTACACCATTCCCTAATTCCCTAACTACTCCCACATGGCCCCCTACTTCCCTAAAATCCTATCTTCTTTGCTTTTCACCCTTCCCACTATCCTACACCGCCCCTTCCCTTTTCTAACCCTCACATGCTTAGAGGAGGTGTGAGTAGTAGCAAGGAGGATGGCGTGAAAGGATGGGGGGGGGGGGGGGGGGGGGGGGCGGGGGGTGGGCACTCTTACCTAGTGCAGAGTGTAGGTTGGCGGTCAAAGGGTATGTATATATATAACAAAATATATATGGGTGAGAAGGGCCCCTTTCGGTCAGCAGCCCTCTCTCCACCCACACAAAATAGATATGGGTGAGAAGGGCCCCTTTTGGTCAGCAGCCCTCTCTCCACCCACACCCTTTGACCGCCAACCTACACTCTGCACTAGGTAAGAGTGCCCCCCCCCATTTATGTATGTATGTATCTATTTTAATTTATTTATATTTGCATTAAACAAAGTGTATATCCTTTTGATAGCAATGGACGCCTAGGTAAAAGGGGTGACAAGCTTTTTTGCATATCTTTTTTTTTCTTTGTTATAAGAATACCCATTTTACAAGTCATAGGATTTTTCCATGGTTCTTTCATGTTACCATTTTAGCTAGGTAAGTGTTTTTACATTGTTATTTCTAGTGTGGGGAAATCCACAGGAATATTCCCTCTGAATTTTTTATTGGACTGTATTAGTTTTGACAGTGGGGTATTTTTTTCCACTTCCCATACAATATCCAGAAAATACAATGTACACTTCCAGATTTTGTTTGTTTAAGTATACTTATACCATGACCTCTGCTTAGTTTATTTCCCTTACTTGATGTGTTGCAACAGTGAGTTTCATTATAGTGCTGATCTTAATGCATCTAATTGAATCTCTTTTTGAAACTATTGGAATCACATGAGAATTAAACTTGAAACTTAAGAGTTTGTAACATACTAATCACTTGCATCAAATAAATCCAACTCATGTTTTACCCTTAAACAAAAACAATTATGAAATCTACTAACTCATTCCTTCCTTCCCACAATGAAATTTTGAATGTAATTGCTTATTGAGCTAGTTATATTATTGAAATCATTTACATGATCAAACATAGTATGAATACAATTTTCTCATCACGTTTCGTAAACCAAATGAACATATTCCAAATATATACTTATTTATTTCAATGAACATTAAGTACAATTGAGTAGCTTCTTAGAATGATTCCTTGCAACATTTCAACTACACCTACAATGATATTTTAAGTTTTCAATTTCACTACATCCAAATGCCTATCAATGAAACAATGATACAATTATATATGATTCTTTCACAATTCCTTCATTGCTACCATGCAATCATGCATTACAACAATGTGAACAAGATGGAGATTTCTCCATTTCAAGTGCATTGCATAATGACAAGTTCCATCTTCATACTACACCAACACAATGATCAAATCCAAACTCCTATTGATCCATTGAGCACAAAAACCTGCAAATACATTTAAACAAGAACCATGGAGGCTCACCTCCCATCCTAGGCCTCATTGAGACCCATCGAGCTAGGAGCACCAATAGTTGAATGGGTGACAACCATACAAGCTCACAAATGCATAAGACCTCACAATTACAAAAATGAACTTCCCCAACCATGCCTTCACAATGATTCACAAATGGAATCATAAACATAGGGTGAAGGTGGGCTCTTCAAGAGCAAAATTGAAATGGCTTTACAAGTAACATAACATGAAGATTACCATGCCTCTACAAGGCTTTCACAATACATTCTTCTCTCCACAAAACTTCCCTTATCACCCCCAAAACTCAATATCAATAACTATGGCTTCAATGGAACCCATACTCCATGAAATTCCTCCCTTCTCCACGAAAAGAGGCTCTCAACTACACTATCAAGCCCAACTAACCGCTTCACCCGAGGCTTCTCTTCACTCCCAAGGGTGAGTGAAGCCTTGACACCCAAAAACAACACTCAAATCCAAACAAAAGAAAATCGAGAAGGAAACAAAATGCAACAAATCCTCATACTCACTTCAAACACAACACAATAACAACCTATTTACAAATGCATTCAAATTCCTACATGATCATAATTGCAACACCATCTTTTAAGAATTCACGGAAGAACAAACTCATGGCATGAAGCACCAACCTTGGTCCTGTTGGTTATCAAAATCGCTGGTTAGAAACCTATGAGCCTTGCCTGCTCGATGCTGGGTATCTAACTGATTTTGGCCAACTTGACAGGATTGATTTGAATCCTCTACACTTTTGGTTCTGCCGGACCAAGGCCTATTTACCCAAATCCTGGATGAAAAAACTTTGATCCAAGTTGATTTATAGCAGATTATATCATAAGAAAACAAATTCCTCAACTAGCAAGTGTCAAGAAAACTTTCTGGATTGGGATTAATAACTATTTATCTTCAAACTTTGATTGCTTTATTAAATTTGCGTGTTGCTGAAAGAAAAAGGTTAAAACAAATTATTAAATAAAATCAAAATCTTTAAAGAAAAAAGATAGAGAAATGCCAGCATTCGATTCAATATTTATGAGCAGATTTATGATCAGTGCCAAATTCTAATTGGATAATAGTGTCAAACATATATTTCTTATATATAACTTTATGATATTGATGATATAATATTTGTTGATAATTCACTTATTATGATGCCACAAATTGTTATATTTTAGAGTATTCAGACTAGTGTATTATGTTTTAACCATCATGTGGACACAATAGATACAATTAATAGAAAAGAAATTATATCCTACACTATTTGTATTTGTCAAATCTGAATAGCAATACACAATTTAGTGTATCTATCAAATCAGTAAATTATAAACAAATAGACAACAAAACCACAAAGGACGAATTATATATGTTCTAACTCTAAAGCAAATAAAATTCTTACTGATTTTATTGCTGGACAAACTGTATTGAAGACACTCAGCCTTTTGATGCTCAAAAAATCCAAAACTCTCCTTTGCTTAGTTCAAAACTCTAACTCCTCCTTTAGAGAGATCAAACTTCAAGAATATCAATGCTGAATGGTACAAAAAAAGATTTTTTTTTAAGAATAATCAAATGTGTGTTTGTTTGATTTACATCTCATCTTATATAAATGACCAAGGGGTGCCAGTTAAAATTCCAAACATCACACCTCTTGGTAACTCAAAACTGCCCAATTAAATAAAGCTCTTAATATATTTTAAACTTAATTGGACCAATATTTCATAACGGTAGCACATGTGCGTATACTTCCCAAGCCTCCACTTGATACTTGCAATTACATTCTGGCATATTTCTTGTGCATTCGAAAACATTGGTGGAGCCAGTGAAAACCGCAGGCAGAGACGTTCTTAAAACCACGGACCACTGAGATGGTGCATCTGCTTTGTTTCACGTATTCATGTTCCAAAACGCCTTTACAGAAAATTTTGGTGCTAAGAAATTGACGGCTCCCATATCAAAAAATTTGGTAGTTGTTGTTGACGCCAAGGGATGGAGTTGATCGCAGGCCTCCTATCTATCCTCAGATTTGTCCAGAGGAATCTTCGCACTCACCTGTACATGATCTACGACCCTTGCGAATGCCTCGAGTCCATTAATCCACACAAAACCCTTCCAATCTGCAACAACAAAAACAAAGAAAAAGTAAGCATCGATGCAAATACGAAACACAATGTCTGCGTTTTTCTTTTTAATGCGAATACTCAGGGCGGCAAAACTCTTTGCCCGAAAATAACCCTTCTCTTGCATGAGCATACGATGGATTGATCTTGATCTCTGCAATATACTTGTTGCACGCATCATTGCCCAATCATGATCTTTATTCTCCTTTAAACTCGTTGCTTCCTTGTAATATTGCATAGGCTTGTTGTTTATTCTATACAGGTCTCTTTCAATCCTGACGGTATGTTTACACTGAGAGGCACCGCATTTACTTGGGCCTTCTACACAATAGAAAATCTTCTTATATTTGCATGCCGTATTCCTTTTTATTACAAGCAAACACACAAATTTCTTTTCTTTTTTTTATTAGGCTCCGAAATTCATGTTCGCACATAATTGTTTGTTCTCTATTGTCGTCATTCTCTATTGCCGTCAAAACCTTCCAGACACTTTGAGAGGGAAGCTTTATAGTTATAATGGCATCAACCCTACAATGTACACCTCCATTTTCAAGCAAATCATCAAGTCTTCGAAGATGAACTTCATCAACAATACAAGGTCTATCCAGACTACACCTTTGTCCAATTGTGACCCAATTATTCCAAGCATCAGCAAGGTCATTTATGCTAATTCTACATAGATAATCTAGTGTACTAATTGACTGGTTATCCTTAACTTCTGCAAATTCTAACATTTGATTGATTTCATGATAGAGTGCCTTGACATCCTTACAAACTGATCTAGATTTGGCTTCAACTCTAGCAGCAACAGATTGAAGGTTGAGAGGAAGATCTTTCTTGATTATTCTTTGCACAAATATTGCAAGGAAATTGAATCTCGGTATGACATTAACTTCATAATATAACTTCGTTGTTCTTGGCCTTGGACCAGGTCTCAAACACCACTTTCCTTCATACTGCTTGAAGTCCCCTTCAACCATAGAAAAGAGTAATTCTTTCCCATTTTCCAATCCATGCTTAACAGTATGATTGTCAACATATATGATTTGCCCTTACAGAACTAAGAAAATTCTTTCCATCAACTAACCCTGACAAATGCATCTCAAGAAAATGCCCAAAATTTCTGGGTTCCACCAGTGGCTCTTGCTGGGGACGCATGCCCCTTGCGGGTATAGCGAGATCTCAGTTGTCTTTGGAGGAGTAGACCTGCCAAAAGATTAGGAGCAATCAATTCATGGAATAATATATACACAAACATAAACAAAAAAAATAAAATAAAATAAAAATACAAAGAAAAAAAATTGTACTCCCTTGTTCATGCTCATTGAAAGAATGGCTTAAGGTACTATCCATGGACTGGGAAATCCTGCATGCGACCATTTGTATCCTGCAAAAAATAAGATTGTTCTCCAGCCTTATCAAAAATTATAAATGGTCTGAGCCATAAAGCCTCAAACTTACCGTGCTTCCCCTTATCCTGATCTTTAGCGTTCCATTTCAAGACCCAGTCACCTGCCTTACAAGATCAATTTGAAGATTTCTTATCATGAAGGAATTTAACTTGTTGCTGCTTACTTATATTTTTCTCCTGTGCTAACCTTCTTACCTCATCTAGCTCGACTAACGCATTTAACCTATTTTCCATAAAATTGATATCCTCTAATTGTTCCTCAGTAACAAATTTGTACACCGGCAATAAATTATTCAAGGGAAGCTTGGCTTCTTTGCTGTAAACTAAGTTGAAGGGAGAGAAGCCTGTTGACTTCTTTACCGTGATTCTGTCTGCCCATAGTGCTAGATTCAGCTTCAAATCCCAAGCACGCTTATTGTTATCCAACATTCTTTTGATAATCTTCAAAATGTTTTTGTTGCTAGACTCCACCTATCCATTGCCTTGGGGATGATACGGAGATGAGTATGATACTGCAATGCCATATTTCCTGCAAAACTCAGTAAATTCATTAGAGCTAAAACACATACCGTTATCAACTATGATCTTCTGAGGAACTCTGAATCTAGTCAAGATGTTTTCAGTAAGAAACTTAATTACCACTTTACTTGTTGATTGCCAAGTGGGTATAGCCTCTATCCATTTGGTAAAATAATCAGTGGCCACTAAAATCCAACTATGTCCACCACTTGACTTATCACTAATCTCTCCTATAAAATCAATCCCCCACATTTGGAAAGGCTCCTTTGCTTGCAGTATTCTCAAGGGAAGGGCGCCATCATACTTCAACTTACCAGAGAATTTCTGACAAGCCTCGCACTTTCGAACATAGGCATGGAAATCTTTATAAAGTTGAGGCCAGTAGTAACCTGCTCGTAATATCTTATGTGTTGTAGACCTAGCTAAGAAATGACCACTGCAAACCCCTTCATGCATTTCTTTGAGAATAACTGCTGATTCGGCAACATCTAAACAAATAATCAAATCCCATCCTGATTTTTCAAATATAGATCTCCCTGAATTAAAACATATTTTGCAGCCTATAACTTAATAGTTCTTTTCTAATTTTCATTCAAATCATCTCTACATTTAGTATGTTGTAAATAACACATTATATTTGTGTACCAAGGGCATCTCCCAATACTAACTTTAGTATGTTCATCATCAATTTGGTTAACTTGCACGGCCTCCAAATTTGACTCCGCCATAAGCTTAGCTAATCCCTGCCCTCCAACCAATTTCATGATTTGAATATCTATATTGAACTCTTGGATTTGATTTATCCAACGACATCACCTCCCAGTAGTTTCAGATTGTCTAAATATGTCTTTAATGGCAGCATTTGGCACATAAGCAATTACCTCAGCTCCGACTAAATAAGGTCGAAAGGATTTAACCACTTTAACAAGAGCATAGCCTATTTTTCACTTATGTCATAATTTAATTCAGCCGCTTGTAAACTCTTACTAAAGAATGCAATTGGCTATTCGTGCCCCTCATCTTTTTTTGTAACACAACAGCCGCTATGGTATGATAAAAAGCAAATGAAAATAATTGGAACGGCTTCTTAAAGTTAGGAGATTTCAGAATCGGGGCTTCTTTTATAGCTTGTTTTATTTTAGCAAATGCTCCTACGACCTCATTATCCCAAGCTATCTTCGCTCCCTACTTAAACATTTTAGCAATAGGCTTAATGATCTCAGCAAAATTAGAAACAAATCTCCTCATGAAGTTGATTTGCCCAAAGAACGATTGGATTCCTTTAGTTGTCTTAGGTATTTGAATATTATCGATAGCTGCTACCCTTTCTGGATCAATCCTTACCCCTTCCTTAGAGACAATATAGCCTAAGAGTTTTCCTTCAGTGACCCTAAATTGACACTTTTTAGGGTTTAAAGAAATTCCAAATTCAAGGGCTCTTATGAAAATCTTCTCTAAATGCTTACAATGGTCTTCTTCTTTTCTAGAATAAGCGGTAAGGTCATCTTGGTAGACAACCATGATTAAATCAATTAATCCATCGAAAGCAACATCCATTGCCCTTTGAAACGTAGCTCCCACATTTGTTAGCCCAAAAGGCATCCTAGCATAGACGTAAGTACCCCAAGGTGTCGTCAAAGCAGTCCTATACTGTTCGGACTCTTTAACTTTAACTTGATTATAACCCGAGAATCCGTCCATCATAGATAATAGTTCATTACCAATTACCTTTTGCAATAAAATTTCTATATTAGGTAATGCATAATTATCTTTAAGAGAAAATATATTCAAATTTTTGAAATCTATACATAATCGTATGTCACCATTCTTCTTTCTTACTAGGACTAAATTCGAAACCCATGTAGAGTGCCTAATAGGTTTAATAATTCCGGCATCTCTTAACTTAATGAGTTCATCTTTCATTTTTGGAGCTAAGGTTGGATTTATTGGATGTTGTCTCTGTTTAAATGGTTTTGCATCAGGTTTTAGAGGTATTTCATGTTGAAACAAGTCTTCCCTATATGCTTTAAGTTCATCATAACTCCAAGCAAAGACATGTCTATATTTTCTTAACAGAGCAATTAAGTCAGCCCTTATTTTGGATGATAATTTCTTTCCCATATAAACCTTCTTAGGAGATCTTTCACTTCCTAAATTTATTTCCTCAATATCATTTTGGATCTTAGTGGATTTGCTCTTTTTTGTACTCTTCCTTTTATCAAAGATACGCTCTAAGGCTATTAAACCTTTAAGTATCTTATTTGTTTTCAGTTGTACTATTTCCTTTCCAAATAATGTTTCCTTGCCATCTTTCTCTTCTACGCACCCATTCCAATCTATGAACTGTTTTCATAATCCTCTTGGCAAGTCAAAAATCTAATAATATCTTTATCATCTTCAAAAACTTGCCCGTTTCATACATTGTCTGGTATCGAAGGTCTGTTTTTCATTTCAACCTGAATAACCTCATCGAATGGGACATCTATTTGCCTAATAGCCATGTTAGCCATTATATCAGCTAGGTAATTAATTGACCAATCAATCCATTTAATTGAAAAAGTATTAAAAAATTCTAGCAAATTCCATACATAATTCCGATATTGTTTTAACCCTAGGTTCCTAGTTGAAAACCTATGCCTAATTTGTGAAACAATTAGATCTGAATCCCCTAAGACAGTAAGTAATTTAATCCCATAAGCCTTTGCGATATCAAGACCAATAATTCACGCCTCATATTCAGCAATGTTATTAGTACATTCAAAATTTAACAAGAAAGAAAATTTAAAAGTTTTACCTGATGGCGAAATAAATATAATGCCAGCCCCATTTCCTTCCTTACTACTATCATTACAATCTTCTTTTACATAAATTGAAATTGGATTAACAATTTTAGAGGTAGGTTTAGTTATGCTTACCTGGAAGTTATCCATGTCAGAATGGCAAAAGTTAACTTCAAGATCAGGAATATAATCCTCAACCAAATAGTATGACTGGGATTCTCTCTCAATTCTAATTTCCTTCCCTCCTACAGGTATGGTAGCATAAAACAAATCCAACTGCACATGACCACCAACCAAATTTGACCACTATCTAGATAACAACATGCCATAACTTGCTGATATCTCGACTACTGTAATGTCAGTTCTATATGATATATGCGGAAATGATGGAAAACGAAATTCAACATTTTTAATAATTCCAACTACAGGTACAGATCTATTATCCATGGCATAGCATTTACCAAAAGGAGT
This sequence comes from Cupressus sempervirens, assembly GCA_028749045.1. Taxonomy (NCBI): domain Eukaryota; kingdom Viridiplantae; phylum Streptophyta; class Pinopsida; order Cupressales; family Cupressaceae; genus Cupressus; species Cupressus sempervirens. The sequence continues at coordinate 255,388,962 of CM053791.1, read as the reverse complement.
ATCAACTTTGAGACCTATTTCTTTCATTACATCAACAGACATGATATTTACTTCTGCGCCAAAATCAATCATACAATTCTTTACCAATTTATTATTTATCAACAATGTTAAATAAAACGGGTCTACTTGATTTGACCTTTTATTCAATGTTGTTCCTAAATATACAATAGGTGACTCTTCGCTATTTCTAACATCATCCTTATCATTAATATCTTGCACACTAGACAATATCTTCACAATCTCATCCCTGTAATCAGAAAATTTCATCATTTCCATTAGAGGCATAGTGATTTTTAACTCAGATAAAGCATGACTCATAAAACTATGACAATCAAATATTTGCTTACCATTGGTTTGCATGACTGGTTGCTTGGTCGTCCTATAGGATTGATTACCTTCTTTTTGCTTGGCTTGAGCTTGATTACCAGGCTTTTTAGATGCTTCAATTTGCTGCTGATTTCTTGCAAATATACCAGCAGGACTTCCTTGATCAGCATTATTGTCTTTATTCTTTCTTTGGTAAGTGTTTTTAGCATATTCTACCGCTGCAATGGTATAAGCTCGTCTTTCTTCTGCCGTTAATCTACGAAAAGTAGGTGTATCCTCCTCATCTTAAAACACCTGTTGAACACACCACTGCTGATTAGAGCCCCTGTAATAACAATCAATTGTTTACCGCATAGGTTAATTAATAATTGCACACAGATAATGAACATGAACAGCAAACAGCAGAACTCTTATTATTATTCGCATATGCCCACAGTACATTATTCTTGTATGATATGATATCCTCTTTACAATGCTTCCTGAAGGGGTTATAAATACTTTCCGAAGAACTTTCCCGAAGGAGTCCATCGGCCAGATACATTATGTCTACTACAAACTATTTACCCATCGGCTACATAAGAAGTTTTTCGAAGGGACCCGTCGGCTGATACACAATTTCCTTTCCGAAGGGACCCGTTGGCTGATACACAATTTCCTTTCCGAAGGGACCCATCGGCCAATACACAATTTTTACCGACGACATCATCCCCCCCAAAAAGAAAAGTCGTCTCCTGACGACTATTACAAAATCTCTGAGAGAAATCAACAACCAAAATACATTGACTGACTAACTGGTCTTCAACACTGTCACCTTAGCCAATCTGACATCTGACCCTGATAGCCACCTGTGCCGCTTTCGGCCTTCCAATTCCGAGTACACTGAACCAAGTGTCGCTGCACTGCCTCCAACTGGATGATTAGCTCCTCCCCAGCTCTCTACGCATCCACCAAAATAGCCTCACGGCCAACACCTACTCCCAGTGCCTCTGGTACACAGACACTCCATGCCTGCAGCAACTCCAAGTCTTCTCAACTGGTCAGACTCCCACGACTGATATCCGCAATGACTGGGGGTCTAGGGGGCAACGCCTAGAATATACGAGGTGTGATGTATGCAATATACTTGTGGCACACATCATCGCCTGATCATGATCTTTATTCTCCTTTAAACTCGTTGCTTCCTTGTAATATTGCTCAGGCTTGTTTATTCTATAAAGGCCTCTTTCAATCCTGACAGTATGTTTACACTAAGAGGCACCACATTTACCTGGGCCTTCTACACAATAGAAAATCTTCTTATATTTGCATGCCGCATTCCTTTTTATTACAAGCAAACACACAAATTCCTTTTATTTTATTAGGCTCCAGAATTCATGTTCGCACATAATTGTTTGTTCTCTATTGCCGTCAAAACCTTCCAGACACTTTGAGAGGGAACCTTTATAGTTATAGTGGTAACAACCCTACAATGTACACCTCCATTTTCAAGCAAATCATCAAGTCTTCGAAGATGAACTTCATCAACAATACAAGGTCTATCCAAACTACACCTTTGTCCAGTTGTGACCCAATTATTCCAAGCATCAGCAAGGTCATTTATGCTAATTCTACATAGATAATCCAGTGTACTAATTGACTGGTTATCCTTAACTTCTGCAGATTCCAACATTTGATTGATTTCATGATAGAGTGCCTTAACATCCTTACAAATTGATCCAGATTTGACTTCAACTCTAGCAACAACAGATTGAAGGTTGAGAGGAAGATCTTTCCTGATTATTCTTTCCACAAATATTGCAGGGAAATTGAATCTCGATATGATATTAACTTCATAATATAACTTTGTTGTTCTTGGCCTTGGACCAGGTCTCAAACACCACTTTCCTTCATACTGCTTGAAGTCCCCTTCAACCATAGCAAAGTGTAATTCTTTCCCATTTTCCAGTCCATGCTTAACAGTATGATTGTCAACATATATGATTTGCCCTTACAGAACTGAGAAAATTCTTTCCATCAACTAACCCTGACAAATGCATCTCAAGAAAATGCCCAAAATTTCTGGGTTCCACCAAGTCCAATGCAAATGGCAATGAAAGTTGTGAAGAGCTCCATTCTCCCTTAGTTTTCCAATTCTCCAAATCCTAAGTGTCTCTAAAATTAGAGAGTGGGCGAACATTCAACTACTTTGCCCAAATCAAAGGAAGAACAAACTCATGGCATCAAGCACCAACCTTGGTCCAATGCAAATGGCAATGAAAGTTGAGAAGAGCTCCCTTTTCCCTTAGTTTCCAATTCTCCAAATACTAAGTGTCTCTAAAATTAGAGTGGGTGAACATTCAACTAGTTTGCCCAAATCCCTCTAAAAAGGCCTCCAAAACCTCTAACCCACCCACTATCTCAAAAAATGGCGAAGACATGAGCATCCTTTCTGTTACACTATTATCCCTTCCAAAAATAAAAGTGTAGCATCATGATTGTAAACCCTTCCAATTTCATACTCCCTTTCAGTGCCCTTGCCTTAGTATGTTTCCACATTTTCTCTTTCCAAGTCTATCTGGAGTACCTTCACTATCAAATAGTTGTCATATGCTAGTGTGGAGATTGCATCATGTAACATGAGTCATGCATTTTTCATTTGCCACTTGTCCAACCTTTTTTGGGTGTACTACGGCAATAAACATGTGATGTCCCTTTTTTAGTAGGTGATAGATTATTGGCATTGTTAGCTCATCATTCTGAAACTTGTGGGCTAACAAATTGTTTTGAGGGTCTCTAATGGTCAACTTACTATTTATATAAGTCAGTGTTGGCAAGTTTCCATGTTTGGCTTGGCACTTAGGATTTATATTTGATCAGTGGTGCTTCTGCACTTGAGTAGGTTACTTGAGGATTTATGAGCCTATAGTTATAATTGGCGTTATTCAATCATGTTATACTTAATTAATAACATTATAAGCATAAGTTAAGTGTTTTTATTAAAAAGTGCATTAAGGCACCTAAGGGAATGAATTATATTAGTTCAAATTCAAATGTGCAACCAAAAAAGCAAAGTCATGATTAAAGTGAAAAATGTAAACTACAAACTACTAGCCATTTGGGTATTGGTAAATCTATTGCATTGATTTTATAAAATGCAGCTCCAAAGACCAAATGGATTCATTCCATGCATGCGTTTTTTGATGTTGTTGTTGGTAAGAAACTCGTCGAGGGTTTGAACAAAATTCATCTGCAGAGATTGGATGATTGTTGCATGATTTATAAACACTTTGAATCGGTGTTGAATGCTGGTGAATTGTGTTACTCAGCGGCTATTTCTTGTAGCCGAGTGTGCATCGAAAGTGAAGGGTTTGAGTGTGGATTCTCAGTGTTAGATCCCGGTTTATTATCGCATGGCTGAAAGGATGCATTTGTATGTGAATAGCAGCATTTTTCTTAGGCTGCAGTTGATAAATTTAGTGGTTGCAGTGATTTTGAAGGACAGTCCCACCATTCACAGTGAGAGTAAATTGAAGGGGCTACGATTCCATTCACAAAGCCTGCACCTGCAATTAGAAGGCTTGTTTTTGCTTGGAAGGTTACCACGTTACATTCATTATCACACACCCCAATCCTTGCATACTAATCTGGTTGCTGCGATTATTACTTGTGGACATATAATAAGTGTCACAATTATTACAGCTTTCTTGCATTGTGATCTTTACTTATATATATGAAATGAATAAGCTTGATGTGTATTGTTGTATTTCGTTTTCAATTCCCTTACATTGTATTCATTTTTTTTTTTGAGAAAATTCAAACAAGTATATATATTTGGGAAAAAACAAAAAAATAATATATTGTCGAAACGCAAAAAAAATGGCAAAAACTATCAAAAAAACATCAAAACATCATTTCTTCAGCATACTTGGTGAGAGAGCTAGCAAAGTTCTTTACATTGGTATCAGAGTGGTTTTCTACCATCCTACAAGGAATTGGGTTCATACATGCAGCCACAAAGGTTCATTGCAGGATTTCATTATACTCACAAAGGTAGAGCTTCACCACTAGGTGAGGGGGAACAAGAAATTCAGTTTGGCACACTGAGTGACAGATTTGGAGGTAATTTCGGTGATTATGGGGAGAGCGAAGGTAGAGAGTTGTCTAGGCAGATTGTACATAGCCAGCAAGAATTGGCATATGATCAACACCAGGTAACTAATGTACTTCAGCAGCTCTCTAACACCCTTAAGCAAATTTCTTTGCCTAGGGGTTGTAGGAAAGACAAGAGTACATAGAGTATTTAGAGAGTTCACACAAGTCTAGAGCTGATCATCGAGCTGATCGCACAAGTACACATGATGAGCCTATGCGTCTTTTTTCAGGCCTAAATTGGATGACGCTAGTGCTTAGATTGAGGTGGCATCATTTATAGAGGATGTGTTGGCATTACATGCTGAGTGGGATGCATTATCTTTTGATGTTAAACATCTTAATTTTGATAAATTTATTAGCCAAAAGCGGGAGCATTCTAGAGGATGTCCCAATGTGAGACCAAGGCATCGGAAAAGTGACTTGAAGCAACCAAGAAGTTGACTTTGACTCATTTTGATGGGACTCGTAAGGTTACAGCTAGAGCTTGGGTTCACAAGCTTGACACTTACCTCTCATTGTGTCTTATGTCCAAGGAGGACGCTATCCAATTTGTTATGTTGCACTTAGATGGAATAGCCCATGACTAGTGGTATCATGGGTTGGTCTCTTTACATCATGACCAAATAACATCCTACTAGGAGTTTGTGGATCGATCAGTAGAGAGATTTGAGAGGAAGGACCTAGAATCCTATTTCATGAGTTGGCACAAGTTAGGCAGATTGGTAGTTTGGAGACCTTCATCAAGGAGTTTCAACAGATTTAGGTGATGGTTTATGACATTTTAGAGAGGATGTGTGTGATGCTCTTTATAGATGGTTTGGTTGAGCATCTTAGGGGTTGGGTTAAGTCTCTTGATCCACCCACCTTGCAAATAGCCATGAAAAAGGAAAGGAATTTAGAATTGTCAACTCCTCGTAATAGGTTTTCTTCAAATCCATCCACTTCTACCTATGATAACAAGGCAGACCCAAAATAGTGAAAATATCATATTCAAAGAAGCCTATGACAGCCCCTTTAGATCAGGAAACACTTAATGATCTAAGGAGGAAAAGACTGTTTTTATCGCAAGGATCCATATGATGAAAAGAATGAGTGTCCCATGAAGCTTAAGGGCAAAAAATAGACTTATGGAATGGTTTTATGAGGATGAACATAGTTCTGATTTTAAGGGACAGCCAGCTGATCATGAAGAAGAAATTGTTGGAAAAGTAGTTAATGATGAAAAGGTTGATGATGATTCCAACCTTTAAGGTACTATATCTCTCTAGAATGAAAAAAGAGGGATCCTTCAAGATGCGAGGTCTCTTAGTAAGGCAGCAGGTTATTGCATTGTTGGATAGAGGTGCTACGCACAACTTTATAGATTCACAGTTGGTATCTAGGATGGGTATACAGACTAAAGAGTTTGAAGGCATTAAAGTTAAGGTGGTTGATGGTTACACACTCAAGTGTAAAATTAAAATGATGACTTTTGGGCTTCCCATAAAGCTGAAATATTATGCATTTAAAGCAGATTTTAAAGTTGTTCACATGGGAGACACTGATATGGTCTTAGGTATGAGCTGGTTACATCCCATTGAGGCTTTTTATCACAGCATCAAGGACATGGAAATGAAGTTTGAAATTAATGGTAAAAAAATATAATCTTAAGACCATTAGAGAGGGTAATTTGAGGGAGATTTCATTCAAACATATGCAAAGTCTCATTAGACATGATGCAGTTGTGTGGGCATAAGAGTGTAGGTTGTTACCTACTCCTGATGAGATAGGGAGCCAACTTACCAGTCAGATATACAACAACTTAGAACTAAACACTCTAAAGTGTTTAGTGATATACCACCAGGCAGGCCACCTGATAGAGACATACAGCACATCATTGAGCTTGAGGAGAGCACCAAGCGCATCATGATCACTCCTTATTGACACCCCAAACTCCTAAAAGATGAGATTGAGAAGACTATTTAAGAGTTGTTGGCTATGGAGCATATTAGGCCAATTAAGTCCCCTTTTGCTTTATTAGTTGTTTTGGTGAGAAAATAATGAAGGGTACTCCCCTTAATAACATAAACACATAATAGAAATAGAGAAATAATAGCAAGTTGCAAGAATAGAAAATTGGCTTCTTACTATCTCCAAAAGCATAGAATTACAGATTTCATAAATACAACATGCAAAGCCACATAAGCATTTTCCGTACAATATTTTGTAAGTTAGAGCCACCATCAATATCCCAAAACTACCCTAGACAGCCCTATGGCCCTTTTTTATATAGGCAATTTTCCACTACCCAAGTAGGTTCTAGAATTTTAACCCTAGACCCTAACGTCGACCAACTCTAAATTATTATTATTTTTCATATTTTATTACATTAGAGTAGGCCCCAACAACTTTTTGAACTTGACAGAAATTCTAAAGGAATTTTTATTTTTGCTCATTTTAAGCGGCACAACTTCTGAAGACAATAACTCGTCACCAGTTGCTCCAATTGACTATTATAACTCATTTTGAAAATGCAGCGATTTGATTTATGGTGCCCAACTCACACAAGCTACAATCTACCAGGTTTTGACCACTTTCAGAGCCTCTAAAACCTTAAAAACTGAGTTCAAAGTTTTTATACCCTACTACCAATACCATAAAATTTCAATAACTCCACAGACTTGATATTGCAATGAGACTTTATTAGTAGGATGAAATCAAAACAATCTATGCTCAAACGAACAAGTTACTAAAAATAGTAAGCCTCCAAAAATAGTAAGTCAACACTGAGATAGCACTTATTGAAAAACAAAATAGAAATATTTTTTACTAATGCAAGATTGCCCTTACATCCAGGATGCTCCTCCATCAAACACTCGTGGTAATTTGAGAAGTGACCTTGTTACGTCTCAAGTGTTCAAAGGAATACCAAGATGGTTAACCTTCTCCCTTGTCAGTCATGATGAATCTTCAGAAAGTCTTCATTTCCATCTGACCAGATATTCTTCAAATGTCTTGTTTCTTGTGCTTTGACCAATATGATTGTCCAATGTATCTTCAATCTCTTTTGTATCTGAAATAGTTGCCGAAATACTCCACTATGCTTTTGTGACCTTGTCTTCAACACCTCCTTCATGATACTTTGTCAAATTTGAAATGTTAAACACTGGTGAAATATTCAGTTCACTAGGCAATTCTATTTCATAGGCATTTCCTGAATCATCTTCAATATCGTGTATGGTCCAAACTTCTTCATCTTCAACTTATTATATGTTCCCACTAGAAATATCTACTTTCTCAAATGAACCATGAATTTATCTCCAATCTGAAATTCATGCCTTTTTTTCTCATTTGCCCTAGCCTTGTATTGTGTATTCATTTTATTAATGTGATTCCTCACCTCCTCATGGATGTTCTTCAGGTGTTCTACCTTCAGCTTCAGCACTACTTGTCTCCCCTTTATCCAAGTTCCTTAGGTCAAAAGCATTTCTAAGACTACTCCCAAATACTATCTAGAATGGTGATTTACCAGTGCTTTGTTAGAATTATTATATGCAAATTTTGCCTGTAGTAAAATCAAACCTCATCCCGTTGGTTTATCTCCAATCAAATATCGCAACAAATTTCCCAAACTCCTATTCACCATTTATGTATGTCTATGGATGATGCAATGAGCTAAACTTCAAATTTGTCTTTAATTTCTTCCACAATGTGCACCAAAATTACCCAACAAACTTGGTGTCTTAATCTAAAACTTTGGTAGACCATGTAGTCTCACCACTTCTCAGAAAAACAATTTTGCGACATGAACAACATCATTAGTCTTTTAGTCTTCTTGCAAGGAATGAAATGTGTCATCTTTGAAAACCAATCAACCACTACAAAAATTGAATCATGCCCTCTTTCGATCCTTGGTAAACCAAGAATAAAGTCCATATTGATATCCTCCCATGGCTTCTCTGGTTTAGGTAATGATTGTTGTAACCCTACATTTTTCTTTGCTTCTTTTTCCATCTGACATACTCTGCAACTCTGTACAAACTTCTTGACATCTTGTTGCAACTGTGGTCAATAATAATCTCACAAACTAGAGCAATGGTTTTACCTCAACCAAAGTGTTCAGTCATCCCTCCACTATGCTTTTCCTTGATGAGATTCTCCCTCATAACTCCTTGGAATGCATAATTGACTTCCGCTAAATAGCATACCATCTTGGATGATGAAATCCAACCACCCAGTTTTGTCTAGAGTAACAAGTTCTACACAAATTTTCCAAGCTTCACCAAAATCAAAATCCACTAAATACAAACTCTTGAGTTTCCTGAACCCAACAATCTCAACTTACATCTCTGTCAGCAAAATTTGTCTCCTACTAAGAGCGTCTACAACCCTGTTAGACTTCCTACTCATGTGTTTCAAGACAAGTGTATAACTCTACAAAAACTCAACCCATTTCAAATGTCTCTGATTTAACTTTCCTTGATTGTTCAAATATTGCAAAGCTTAATGATCAGGATATAAAACAAACTCCTTAAGCAAAAGATAATGTCTCCACTTCTTCAATGCCTGAACTTTAACATAAAACTCCTAATCATAAATAGAATATTTGCTTTTGGTATTATTTAACTTCTCATTGAAGTAAGCAACGGGTCTACTTTCTTGGCTTAAAACAACTCCAATTGCATTACCACTAGCATTACAATCATGTAATGTCCCCATTTCCAAGATCAATTTTAATAATAGAATGAACATAAGGAATAAATAAATGAACAAATAAATTGTAATTATAATTAAAATAATAATTATATTGATAAATACTAATAATATCTTATAAGAATAGAGTATCCAAATTCTTATTTAATAAATATATCGATAATATTAAACTAAGTTATCTTCTATAATGTCTATTATATAATTATCTTTGAATTATTATTATAATAGAATAATATATTATAATTAAATAGTATTATCAATAAATAAAATATATAATTGAATAGAGATGCTAATCAAGAGATCACAAATAAATAAATCTTTATGTGTTACAACATCATTATATGTTCATATAATTACACATGATGATAAATAATAATAAATATTATAATATGTAATGACCCTCTCTATAAAGGCCACAGAAACCCTCAAACTGAACTTAGGAATTTTGTCAAACACTTGGCGTGTAACAGTAACAATATTCAGAATATGGTAATTTCAGATTTGATACTTTCAGAATATAATCACAGAATTACAATATATATAAAGCCATTGAACTATATTTCAATTACAACGCAATAAATTCTGAAATTATTTTATTACCAATTCTGGACTGATTATTACAATGACTGTATGACAGCAAATTTACCCAAAAATTGACATATATTTCAGAATGCAAGAACCTGGTTTGAAGAACTATGGAAAAACACCACGTTTTGCTGCAGATCGTTGATGAAGACCTCCAACCGCACCCCCAAACTGTCCTTAATTTGCTGCTGCTGCCCAAACTAGCAGGGCCGTACCAGGCCGTACCTGTACGGCTGCTGAAATAAAATAATATTAGGGTTTTGGGACCCCCAAATGCAAGGAAAATGGGCGCCTAGGGTTAGGTAGTAACCCTGTAAAACCATAAAAAATAACTCCAAGGGGTTGAGGAGATATGAGCAATTATGTGGTTCCGAACCCTGCTTTGCCAATTCTGAAAATGCACTTATTCTGTCTTCAAACTCTTGTCAAATGCTTCTCCAATGATAGGGCAAATCTGAAATCCTTATTCCAACCAAAAACAAACCCTAACAACGAATTCTCAATAAGCTCCAATGAGATGGCTGAATACCAACTCCAATTATGCAACAATTCAGGTGATATTTCACACCCTCAAAGTCGCCAATCCAAGGGAGTGATTCGTTCCCAAAGATCGAATAATTTGCAGATCCAAAGTCCACAAATGTCTTCACAATGAAGAAGTAGAAGAGTTCTCCAATCCAAGCATGTCCAAATGAGAGGCCCAGCCCTCTATTTATTCACTTTTCTAAGAAGTTGCTAGAACTTCTAGAAACATCCTTTATAATTTCTCATTATAATGCACTTTTTTATAATAAAGTAATTTTATAAAATAAAAAGTGCAACTCAAATTAAAATTATAACATGTGGGCCCCAATATCACATAATGATAAAATATAACCTCTTAACACTTCTTCAAGAGCAAGATATGACTATCTGATCCGCAGAATTGACTCTCTTTCCACACCATTTGCCTACGAGAGTCTGGAATAGGCAGATCCATGATCAATGCCATGTCGAACTAAAGAGGGGACATTACATAATAATCATTGTACCTCTACGAAGAGTCACAACCATTCTATCTCCATATTATATATAGTTTTATTAATATCAACAAAGCGGGGGAGAATATCCAAAAAAAATGGTAAACACAAAAAACCAAAACATAAGCCATCAAATAGAGAAGTCGGGAATTTGGAAGGAACAATAAAACAAGTTTGTAATAATCAGTGAATAATCTGCCAATATAGAAGAGCACACTAGCAACAAGGTAGAAAGTATGATAAACTGGAAGTCGTCCCAACATCTCCATTAACAAGCCATTCCGTATTCAACGATATGCAGATACATAATACAGGGACGTGGAAATGATTAAATAGAGGAAATTCCACAACTCTATTATGTGCAGTGAATAGTATATGGTAGACAGAAAAAAATGGATATATCGAACAGGAAGAAATACAGTCAGTTATATATCCAAACAGTTTATAAGAGGAAAACTTCAGCAATAATGATATATAACAGTCGGAAATTACATTGAATAGGATAGTGAGCTTTCGTTGGAGAACAGATAGAAGATGAGATATAGATAAAGGAATAGAATAGCATATATAAAAACAATATTTAATCAGATGAGGATAAACTCATTATAAATATTCCCATTCCTCCATTCATACGCAACCAGTCAACCTTTTGTGAGCAGTCAGTATTGATCTCGAAAGCAAATCAGAAGAAGAGCTCACTGTCAACATTAAAAGAGATACACAGTTATCTTTCATAATCCAAAATTCTGGAATAAGACATGATATAAAAGGGAAGTATAAGGGCATCTGTTAAGAATCATTTTCATTATACATAGAAAAGCTATATACATTCATACGTAATTACAATTTATATATATAAATAGTGGTTAATCAGAATTTCTAATTGTATAAATATATTTGTTAACTAGAATGGATATATATATATATATATATATAAAGAATAATATTTTAAATCTATAGTATGTATTTGAAATATACATTCGAATGTTCTATAATCTAAAAGATCTAATATATCTAATTACTAGTAGTTATGAATTACATCTATTAGTAACAATAAAATCAGAATTTTATATATATAATGTTCTTAATATAATTCAATTTTTAATGCATAATGTCTTATGGTAATCATTTGGAATTGGCATTCTTTTAGGAGGGAACATACAAGTTATCATTACCAAGTGCAATCCAAATCCTAATTGGGAATTCCAGGGTAAATCATGTAAATTCCGAACCAGGGACATTACAAATCTACCTAAAACACCTTATTAAAATCTGGAAGTGCTAAAACAAGTTGTTCAATAACTTTCCATTTCAACAATTCAAAACTCTTGTCTACTCCTTTAGTCCACTTAAACTTCTTGCTATACCCTCTCATTGTCTCAATCAAGGATCCACAGACACTACTAATACTCCTGATGAACTTTATGTAAAAGCTAGCCAAACTATGAAAAGATCTTACCTCACTCACACTTCTTGGAGTAGGCCGTTCAAGGACAGCCTTCAACTTCTCTAGGTCCATTTTTAGACCTCTGCTGAAACTACAAATCCCAGATATACTAGCTCTTCTTTCACAAAACCGCACTTCTTCAGGTTAATCAACAACTTCTCTTCCCTTTGCCTCTCAAAGGCCCTGCAAATATGCATTATATGCTCTTCTAACATCTTATTGACGATCAAAATATCATCTAGGTAAACAATGACAAATTTACCCAGAAATTCTTTCAGTAATCTAGCTTCTATCATTGTGTACTCTTTTCTAAGGCACAATCATACAATGTAAATATAATTTGAACCTAATCACAGAAAGCAATAGGATGCTTTCAAGAAAAGATATTAACAATTGAATTTGAATATTTCAATTTTGTTAAATTCCAACACAAAACCATTCCTCTAATCAACCTTTTTTAATCATTAGAATGCTGTTATTACAATGAACTTTTGCAGAATTATATTATTTATACAAAAAGCTAGCACACATCTGCTTTATTCTCATATGGAAAATAGCATAAATAGACTCCAATACCTACTAGAAATGTTGAAAAGCTTATTACGACTATCTTATTTGTATCATACATAATTTTGGGGTCTACATTAAGCTTTGATGTCTTAAGAAAATTTATGTTTTTAGCATATTCAAAAGAAATGGCATGTGGTAAAAATAAATGTATTTTCATTACATCTCTATCGTACCTTAATATAAAAATTATATCAAGAAACCTGTGAAATAATATCCTTCAGCTTGGAGAAATTTTTGAAAACTTACTTAATAGCATCATCAACCCAAATTTTAGCACCAAATGCAGTTTGTGGACCTACATGAGAATACCCACTCATTATGGTAAGAAACTAAAATATTTTGTGAGACTTTCAAAGAATAATAAAGTTGAAGATAAACATCAAAGAGATAAATATCAACCTACTTGAAGAGGAAAAGAATTGTACTGATTGGATCAACCTTTGTAGTCTACATTGCATGCAAACCAGCCATTTCCTAATTAATTACAAACACTACTAAAGATGGACTAAGGTAAACATTTTCTTCATTACGGAATTAAGTTCAAAAAAATTGGCATGTATCCAAACCAATGCAGAATCTTACTTTTAGGGCATGTCATTAGTGAAACTCATTTTTGCATTTCTAACTTGAATATGATTCATCTCTCCAGCATTCTCTACATCATAATTTCCACTTAACAAACTTAGGATCGGTCTGAAATTAGAAATTTGGTGGATTTAACACAGAATTCTGATGGACCCATTTGACAAATCTGTATGAGCAAGCAATGCATCCTTGTAATCCGTAAAACATCTTAATTTTTTTCTTGGTCAGTAATAAGTTTATATTTTATTGAAATAATAAGATTTACATTAAAACATAAAGGCCCAAATTCCTCTATCTTAAAGGACCATCATATCAACTACACATTGATTCCTCCTATACTGCCAATACATAGAAACCTCTTCAACCAACTTATAAACTTTCATAAACACACCTAATAAACATGTATTCACTAAACCTTCTACCTAGGTCCTGATGACCTCAGCATGCTTGAACCAGACAAACTTCCACAGTAACAAAAACCAAAAAATGTTTTCTTTGATTGCATGCCGATTCTCAAAATTGTTTCGCAGTCTTCAAAGCCTTTCATCCTCCCCTTGCTCTGACATCCGCTTCAAAAGGCCCCCTCATTCTAGATGATCATGGCGTCGATCAGGAAACTGCATTCCAATGCCACCAACAAAAACCATCCAGTGCTTTCACCCTTTCTGCAAAATGGGTTCAAACCATCTTCAACAAAATTGAGTGCCCTCCATTCTACTTTAAAAATCTGTGTGTTCGCTTTGCAGACTACTTTTTCTTTGGGAAACTAGTAGGAACTGTGGCCTTCCTCTGTTGCTCATAATAAAGCCGAATCGCAGCCTTCAAGCTTCCCCGCGCCTTGCGCCATTCATTTATATAAGCTTCTTTGTCGACCTGCACCTGTGGCCAGTTGATAAAGGGGAAAATCCCTTTCTCCCTCCCTTCGTCTTCGTCTTCATAGCCTTCACTGAAATCAAAAGCCCACCCGAGGTGTGCCCATTCCAAGAGTGACGCCATATCTAGAATTAAGGCCATTTCAAAAAGTGCCTCCATTACCCAAGCTACATTCTGCTCATGGTCACCAACTTGTAAACCCCATGCCATCAACATTGCCGCAATGTCAACCTACACCTTCCATCGATGGTCTACCTCTTGGAAGAGGGGACCTAAGGTTTCCTGCATTGCGCGAATTACCTCTGCTGATGGGCATTTCACCATTTGTTTGAGACATTTATCTACCACCTTCCCAAACAAGGGCTTCTGTTGCTTCTCCGTTTTGAAGATAAAAGTTGGCTCCATTAAATCTTTGCAGTCACTCTTTTCTTAATTCAGAGTTTTGCATCGATAAACTGTCCACCACTCTTATTAAAACAGCCTTTCACACGCTCCGATTAGATGCGGCTCTGTTTTGATTTAATGCGTCAGTGTTCTTTTTTAGAAATCGCCTTTGTTGCCACACATTTTGCACTTCTAACACAAGCCAAAAGGACCGTCTACACCATTCAAATCTGCCTTCAACTCCCTCTTCTGACTATTCCGTCCTTGGGAGTCATTTTCAATAAATGATTCTTGCAGTAGATAATCATTGATTTGGGTGATTCAATTCCACCCCAAAATCTAAATACTCTATCTTCATTGATTCATCATTTAAGGAGGTTGCCCATTTTGATAGTGTCTGCCTCTATGTTTCCTTCATGTCTAATATGAGTAATCTTATAATCCTCAAAATTACTCAATTCTTGCAAAATTAAATCAATTACTGTTTGGAGATGCCATGCATTAATTTGCAACTTCGATATTGCCTACACCTCTATGAGGGAATCACCTTCTAAGTGTAGCTTTTTTATCCCCTCCTTTCTAGCTAACCTTACTGCTAACAGAGCTACTTGACACTTATTGGTGCCTATGGGTAGCTTTTTTGCTCCTTTCAAAGATATGTGGCCTGGACTGTCTCTCAAAACAACCCCAACTCCTGAAGCCCTTGGATTACCACTCACAACTCCATCAAAATTTGCTTTAACCCATCCTTCCGTTGGGGCTCTCCATTCTATCCTTACAAACTTCAACTTTTTCTTACGAGTCACCAATGCACCCGAGGGGAATTTAAACCTTATCCTTAGCCATGAGGTTTGTAACACACTATCCTCCTTTGTTTGAGGGATCTGCATCGCTTGCTTTTTTGTGGCTGAGGCACTAACTATCTCCTCTATAGCATTGATGATCCTACTTAAGCATCTTCTCAGAATCTTTTTCTCCTTGAAAAATTCTTCTATTGTGTTCCTTCCATAATTCCCATATAATCAGTGATCGGCCAACTAACCATATGCTTGAGAGAGTTGTTTTGCTTTGCTCCCTTGGCCATCCATCAAACACCTCCTTAACATTTTGGGCTCTTGGCCCCTACCATCCCAATTTAAATTGGACAAAGTCCCAACATTTCCTTGCATACTTACATTAAACAAAAAGGTGATCAAGTGTTTCCTCATTCTTCTCACAAAAAGGGCATCTTGACAATCCTATTATGCCTATTTTGCTTAGCCTTTCAGCAGTTAAAATTCTACCATTGTAAGCTACCCATGCAAAGGCTCCTACCTTGGGTAGTATATCCTTGTTCCAGCAAAGATCTTTTGAGGTAAATGCTTCACTGTTTGTTTCAGCCAGAATATTATAACCGAGTTTGATTGAATAATTTCTTAAAAGGGATCCACACCATATAATTTTATCTTTCTTTGTGCTCAAGAGCAGTCTTCTTTCATCTAAGATGCTCTGCATTTGTTGTTTTTGTTGTTCTGTCAAACCCTCCCTTGAAAAATCTTTCCAACACCATTCCATCCCTTCCAAACCTTCCTTCTCTGCCACATAATCTGACACAAGTTCCCCCCATCTTTCTTTGAAGTAGGCTTTTAGCTCATTAAATTTTTCATCACACCCCAAATCTTTATGACCATTCCAAGAATCCTCCCAAAATTTTGCTTGTTTCCCATCACCAATACGCCAAGAAATGTGCTTCACAATAATCTGCCTGCAAGAGAGCATAAAATTCCATATTGCTGACCCTCTCGATGGATCCCGCACTATAAAAATCCTGTGGCTATCCTCTGAATCTAAATATTTTCCTTTCAGCACTCTCACCTAGTAGAGTTGTGGGTTTTCATACATCGCCCATATTAGTTTAGCTCCCAAAGCTTTATTCATAAGTTGCTAGTTTCTAATCCCTGCTCCACCCTTTTCCTTAGGTCTACATATCTTTTCCCAAGCAAGTAAAGGTATTTTATCTCCTTCATTGGACCCATACCAAAAGAACTTTCTCATTTTCTGCTCCAAAATTCGAACAACTTTCTTAGGGATATCTAAGCACATCATTGCGAACACTAGCATGGCCGAGATTACTGTTTGGAGCATTAAGATTCTGTCTGCTGATGACAACCATTTACCTTTCCAACTTTCCATCTTCTTCTGGCATTTATCTATCTAATTATTCCAAAGGTTTGCTTTGTTTCTACCATTAAAAAAAGGGATCCCTAAATACTTACTACACATCAATCCAATTTTTATATTCATGATCCTACAAATTCTAATCTTAACACATTGTGGGGTGTTGAAGATCTCCGATTTATTCCAATTGATGAACTGCCTTGATATTCTTAAATAAAGCTCTAGAGTTTGCTTCATCGCTTTAGCTTCCGATACATGTGTTGTTCCTGCTAGAATGGTGTCATCTACAACTTGTAAATGAGTTAAGGCTTCCACTACCTCTGTAATTTTAATCCCTTTCCACAGCCCCTGTTCACACTGCCTATTAATTAACCTTCCCAAAACCTCTGTCATAATAATAAAGAGAAAAGGGGACAGGGGGTCCCCTTGTCCAATGCCTTTCTCTTGTTCAAAAAAACCTTAAGGGCTACCATTATCAAAACTGAGAAACAAGGGACAAATATGCAACTTTCCACCCACTGCACCCGTTCTTGTCCAAACCCAAACCGCCTTAACACATTAAGCAAGAAGCACCTGTCTACTTCATCATAGGCCCGCTTTATGTCTAGTTTAACCATCATATTTTGCATTTTTGAGGCTCGAATTGTGTGGACTGCTTCATGTGCAACAACAACTCCCTCAAAAATGATCTTCCTGGCAAGAAACCACTCTGTTATGCCGAAATGATTGAGCCTAAAACCTATTCAAGTTTGTTAGCCATCACCTTTGAGATAATCTTATATATTGTGTTACATAAAGATATTGGTCTGAAATCTTCAAAATTCGTTTGTGTGGCTTTTTTTGGCACTAGAGCTATGAAAGTGTTATTGAAGTCTCTAAGAATGAAGCCCCCCTGCCTTGATTCCTCAACCACTTCCCACAATTCTTTTTGAAAAATAAACCCCAATATCTGAAAAAACATTGCCAGAAACTCATCTGGACCTAGTGCTTTATCCCCACCTAAACCCTTTAAAGCTTCAACTACTTCACACTCCATAACTGGGGCCATTAGTTTTTTGTTCTGAAACTTAGTGATCATAGCTAGAATGACACCCAAGACCTCTTCCACCTCGTTAGGGTTCTATTTTACCTATTGTTTCTTTTGAGAGAAAAAATTCACTGCCTCTACATTGATCCCCTCACTATCTTGGATGAGAACCCCCTCTAGATTTTGAATCTCAAAAATTTTATTTGCTGCCCTTTTAGTTTTCACCGAATTATGAAAAAATTGTGTATTCCTATCACCCTCCTTTAACCATACTTCCCTTGATTTCTGTCGCCAAAAAATTTCTTCTTTTGCTAGACACTCATCTAATTCCTTTCTCGGGGCTTTCTCTTCCTTAAAGTCCTCTTCAAACATGCCATATTCAATGACCCAGAGGCTTAAAGTTTTTAATTTCTCCTCTATATCCGTTTGTTATCAAAAATATTACCGAAGTGCTCTCTATTCCAAATCTTTAATTGATCCTTAAGAAATTGTAGTTTTTTGAAAAAAATGAAAGCTTTATTACCTTTTCTTTTTGGAGCTTTGTTCCACCATTCAGCGATCAAATCTGCAAAGCTTTCTATTTTCAGCCACACAGCTTCAAATTTGAAAGGGCATCTATCCAGAGTTTTCTCATCTTGAATTCTCAAAAAGATAGGGAAATGATCTGATCCATGAAAGGGAAGAATATCTACAAGTCATAACCAATTTGCCTCCGCCCAGTTGCCTACCACAAAGAATCTATCCAACTTTTCTGCTATATGCAAAAAACCTTCTCTTCTATTTGTCCATGTGAATTCACCTTTCTTGAGATGAATTTCCACTAAGCCACTATCATTAACAAAGTTGCTGAAATCTCGTTGGCTTTCTGAGCTCCACCTCTTTCGTCTTCAGGACTCAAAATTGCATTAAAGTCACCTCCTAGAATTGCCACCTCATTGTCTATGCCTTGCAATTTACCTACTATAGTCTGCCATAAGGCCCTTTTCTTAGCACTATTATTTGGACCATATATGTTTATCATTGAAAAGGAGTAGTGGAGTTGTTTAACATAGATTTTTACCCATTGGCAATTTGTTTCAAGATGGATAGCAGTTACCTCTAAAAGATTTGACAACCATAAAATAGCCATACCCCCCAAGCTCCTTGAGCCCCTGTCAGCAAGCATTCCCATCTTCTAAATTTACTCTTAAACATTGCAAAATCATCCTCCTTAATCTTTGCTTCTTGTAATAGCACCAAATCTAGTTTCGACAGATCAAGACATCTTTTGATCAATCGTATCTTGTCAAAGGCATTGCAGCCCCTGACATTCCATGATAGGGTTTTCATGGCTCCCGAGAAAAGGCTAAACCTTTTCCCGATCTTAAAATTTTTGATTGACTAGCTGCATTGCCTACCAATTCCAGCTTTGTCTTGATAGATTTAGGTCCTCTCTTCTTTTTGCTCCCCACATTTGGTTTCAGCATTATAAAGCTTGTTTGCTCAATAGATCTCTCTTCCAAAATTCCTGGACGCTCCAATAAACCTAAGTCATTTAAGTTATCCTCCCCGTCTATCTCCTCCTGAGTTGATTCCCCTGCATCCCTCATGCTATTGCTTTCTAAAGCTTCCCTAAAAGAGTCACAAAGGTTTCGATAGGGAGTCACAAAGGTTTTGAATTGGGGAGACCTCTATATCCTTATAGATATTATTACTCTCTTCTTGCATTACCACTTCCCTTTGTGCTTGCATCATCAAGGGTGCCTCCATGAACCTTCCTGAAATATCTCTGGAGTATGCTTCTAGGTTTAATGGCGAACTCTTATCTACAGAATTCCATTCTCAAGGATTTTTAAAGGAGTTTTGCATACCTTTTCTGACATAGATGTTTTCTTTTGAGGATCCATAACTTCCTTTTGTAGCTCAACTCCCTCTTGTCCTTGCCATTGTTCCATAGGAGTTTCTTTGACCACTTGAGTAGAAACCTCGTTATCCCCTTGCTCTCGCTCCTCAATCACCATAATATCACTTTCCATAAAAGTTGCTACCCTATTTGTGTTTAAGCTCGCCTGTATCTTGTTGGGTTCCTTAGAGGAGTTTTGTTCCTTTAAACTTTTCTCCATGTCTCTCTAGCATTCCCACAATTCAAGCTCATCCAGTAGTTTTTCAACTTCTAGTCCCTTCCCTTTAAAAGCCTGCTATTATGTATCACCTCTTCAAGAATCGGGCTTTCCATCCCTTCCCATACTTCAATAGGTTGGTTCCATACTCCTTTATCCATGCATAAGGTGACGAAGTCTGGGATAGGGTTTCCTTCCTTCATGTTTATAAGAACCCTTGGGTGAGAGGATGAGTCTTTTAAGTTTAAAACTTCCTCTGCTTTGATAAAAGTTCCTATCATATTCCCGATCTATGCCAAAACCTCCTCCCCCCAATATTCAACAGGCATATTATATACATTTATCCATATAGGGAAAACCTTTAGCTTTTCTTTGCTTGGATCAAAATTTGGCTCCCAATCTTTCAGATATATTCCTCGACCTTCTAAAAGGTAAGGGCCATTGTTTAGAATATCTTTTTTATCTTCTTTGCTAGGAGCAATCCCCATATAAAAACCATTTGTTAGGGTTTTTAACTGACATTCCTTTCCCCAAATTGCTTTACAACCCATTCTTATCATAGTTACAGAAGGACATGGACCGAGCCATTTGAAAAAGAAAGCTTTCTCCTGTAGCTCTACAATAGCTTCTTGCCATTTTGCATTACTAATCTGAATGGAAGATGTTACCTCATAGGTGATGTTATCATCTAGTTTTTGGGGAGAAATTCTAGTTGTTCTGCCTCCTTTGCCTTTGCCTATTGATGTTGCTTTGGTCTGTAAAACTTATGAGCTATTTTTGTAAAGACAAATCTATCAAACTTTGTGTAGATTGGCTTTTGGCCTTGCGCCTGTTTTCCCCATTTCCTCTCATTCCCCCATTTTTGTCTATAAATCCTTTGTGGTGGGATGAAATGATCACGTCTTTGTGAGAAGGGCAAGGTTCTCTAGTTCCTTGTTTGATCAATTTTATTCAAAGGCCAGCGATTTTTGCTATGCTGCCCGTAAGACCACCCTTCATGCTGTCGGAAATCCGAACATGCATTTGCTCACCATCGGTCCTTTCCCGCCCACGTTGCAGGTATCCATTGCTGCCCTCAACGATTCCACTCCCACTCCCACTCCATTTTTTTCCATAAAACATCTTAATTAATGCCTAAAGGAATTTAGAAATCCATCCAAACTTGTTATAATATTCGTAGATCTTCCTCCATCCCCAGATTGCAAAGTAATGTGGGTTCTAATTTCTTTTTGTGTTATAACCTCCTCAAACTACTTATCCCTCTGCCACATTCAATAATTATTGGGGAAAGTCTTACTTTTTGTCCTTGTTATTTGATGTTTTCAGTTCTTAAATGTGTGGCAAGGGTTGTACATGAGTATCTCATTCAAATTCCTTTAACCTGAATGAATATTTTGGCAATCTATTTTTCTAAATTTCTTGGAGAGAGCAATGTCCCTTATGCAATTGTTTAGGGTTTTGTTCAATTTCTTCAATTACAAGAGATTCAATCTATAGCTTGCATGTCATTCTTTTATTTACCACAAATGTATGTATTGAATATGATTTGCAAGTGTGTATAGTATTAATATCTTTATTTTATGAGCTAGACAATGGGGAGATTGATCCTTGCAATATGTCTTCTGCCTTAGTATTAATGAAGACAAATATGCAGAGGTTTGTTTGTCAAACGACAACACTGATATCATCCTCTGATCTGAATTCGATGAACCAAGTTGATGACCATATAATTGCTTTATATGGAGATTGTCTTTGGTCAACCAATATCGACTATATAAATCTTATATTCGAAATGCTTTCTGCAAGATAAACACTGATGTAATAGGTATCAATCTGCAAATATAGAGGGACCGTTTATGTTATATCAATCTAATTAATAATTTATTAATTACTTATGAACTTAAGAGCCTGCCATTAAATAAAAGCTCTCAACTTTAAATTAAATGCTCAATACTTTATTGCCACAAGCCAGTGGTAATTGTAATGACTTTCCAATTTTCATTGTAAATCAAGAACATACACATATATGATATGACTTATTTTCATCCATGTACAAGGTTTTCATACCCACATCTGCATACGCACCTGAACCAGTAACTTAGGATTATAATTGCAATCACTCATAGAGTGATCTTCTGATGAATATGCAAAATAAAGACAATATATGGATAGTCTGATCCAGTGATAAAGATGCCTGATGAGTCTGTGAGTCATTCTTTCATGGATCGGATAAATTGCAGGTATAATTGGTATTATAGCAATCTGCAATGGATATAATGTATAGTTGTTCCTAATCCTTGTCTCTCTTTTTTATGCAATAACTTCTATGATGTTGTCTCTAATTGATGCTATATGCACATGCAATCTATTTCTCTTGCCAATGGTAGTTTAATTCCACCTTTTTTGGCTGCTATAAGGCTCTTGGAGCGCTTAAGTCTATATATATCATGATCTGAATTGATACATTTGGAGGGAAAGTTCCCAGACTCATTGTGACTCGCCCAAACTCGGTGAGTCATAGGATGGTGACTCTGGGTGAGTCCCAAGGTCCCGAACCTAAGTCTGGTCCTGGATTTGCCTAACTTGCAAGTCAGGTGAGTTTGCAAGTGACCTAGTGAGTCCCAATGACGAAACGCAGCCGGCAATACAACTCTTATTTGATATATATCATAGTTCCAAGAATCATAGCGATTCACGTGATTCACACGATTCGATGATTCGATTCAAGCCAAATGATTTTTTCTGAATCGGTGAATCAAATCAGTGATAAAAGGGTTTATGAAATAAGTTACTAAATTTCAAGGGTTTTTTTTTAATTTGCCGATTCATGGCCGATTCACGATTCAATTCGACCTTGCCGTTTCTGATCTGATTATGATTCTTGTTACTTTGATATATATATATATATATCAAGGTTGCATGGGTACAAGGGTACTTGGGTACTTTTGATACAGGTACCGTTGTTTTCAAAACAAGGGGCGAGGGTACGTGGGTATGCCTAAAAAAAATTTAATATAATTTTTTATATTTTATAGAAAATCTAAAAATGAGTCATGAGTTTAAACTAAATGTCTAAACTTTAGATGCATAACAAAGAAGGCAAACTTTAAATATGAACAAGAAAATCATATAACGACATATTGATAAACTTCTAACTTAAACATTGAAAATCAAAAAACAATTAGTAGGTCACTATTGATCAATATTGTATGAAAGTTTCAAACCAATTACATATTGAATTAAGCTTGATAAACAGCAAGCTGATATGTAAATGAAAAACTGAATCAAAAATTGGACATCTTAATCTACGTGGCAGTTTTTTCACATTTTGCAAGACGTGGCATTTCTGGTTACAGGATACATTTCCAAGCAAGTACCCGGCACGGGATACGCGTACCAGTACCCAGTACGCGTACCAAGGGTTTGGGTACGTGTAATCATGCAACCTTGATATATATATATATATATATATATATATATATATATAAGTTTTAAGTTGTATGTTTTTTTGGTGCTATTTGTTCCTTGCAACCCTAAAAGAAACTTCATATCATTGTATCCACAAGAAATGAGGAGAAGAGTGAGCTGCGAAGAAAAAATAAGAGTCCATAGAGGTGCAACCAGCAGGGAGGAAGAACTAAAAATCTTCAACAAGTCACATTGGCACAGCATAATACTTGAATCTAGAGCATCAAAGAGTCCATACCAGCAATTGCAAAAAGCTCTTATCTCATTTCAAGTTTGTTTTAAGAGCTAAGAGTGAAATTTTATAGACTTTTTTGGTTTTTTTTGTATTTTCTAAACAACTATCTTCATTATTTTCTTTTTTTGAACTTCCCAATTCTTAAAGTTGAATCTGTTCCTTTCCAATTCAAATTTCAAACTTCAATGAAAGAACATTTTCTTTAAAAAAAATTGTAAATATGTATTTACAATTTTTTCTAAAAAAACCAAGTCACCCAATTCTGCATCTGACCCCCCGAACTAGGCGATTTTCGAACTAGTCCTTGCCCCTGATCCCAGTTTGCCTGTGGGTTCCTCCTAGGTTTGAACCCAGGGAAGTTGGTTGCTCTAGGCCAAACCTAGGTCAAACCATTGTTGAACTAGGGCAAACCCAAGAAGACCAAGTACAAATCAGGCTTAGTTCCACTAAGAAACATTCATAATTAGTACGAAAAACAATTATTACAGAATTTGAATAACATCTTTAACATTATAAAAGAAAATTTGTTGAAGTTCAAGTATTTATTACATCAAATTAAACAAACCCCCAGATTTCTTCAAGAGAAATTTTTATATCCAATTACTGATAATGACTCCTATCAAATTTATTGGAAGTTCTTTATAGTGATAAATCATATTTTAAACATTAAACAATATCTTCAATAGGTGAAGGAAGTGGCAAGCTACTTTTACAACATTTTTCAAGTAGGACATTAATTACTAGCAAACAAGCTCTTTGTATAGTGAAAAAGTAAGGCCTTGGGAAGCGAGAATTTTATTAGTGCAGCTGTTCCCATTGGCATTGGCAGAATGTTTGTGAATCAACTAATGTCTTTGATGAAGAATTAAAAAAAGACTAAGATTTAGATAATCCACTGGATGATTGAACCTTAGTATGAGTTCCAATTGTTAAAAGTCAAAACAATGATACTTGAACTCAATATTATTTTAGTACTTTGATGTTGATAATAGATATGATGCTCTGGATAAAAATTTATAGTGTTTTTGTTGTTTTTATGATATTATTTGGCATTCTAATCTTAATTCATCCTTCTAGACTGCATATGTGTATGTTTGTGTGTGTGTGTGTGTGTATAATGTTTTCATGTTTTTGTATTAATGAATCCAAACCCATTTTTTCGTTCTAGCGAACCAGTTCTTTGAACCCGAACTTGAACATAAGCCCGAACTAAAAACTTAGCAAAAGAATGTAGGGTTTGCTGATTGTTCTTTCTTTGAACTTGAAGTTCAACTTTGAATTTGAAAGGAAAAGAATCAAGATTCAAGAACTGAAAAGTTTTAAAAACATTGCCTCTTTTTTTAACAGGCCCTATTTCTTTTTGTATTTGTTTAATAAAGAACAATGCACAAATGGTAAATGCTTCTGTAAAATTGTCTTATCGCAGCAGCCTTGATGTTTTGAAAACCTGATTTTTTCCCAATGCCTACTACTCCTCCACCTAAGCCTAAGACTAAGAAATCAGGTCAAAAGGATGAGACATGGATATATACCGAAGAATTTCCTGGTAGAAGGAAAAGAGAAGTTAAAACTAAATATTGTAAAGAAATTAATCATGGTGGCATCAAAATATTTAAATACCATATTGCAAGGACTTGTGGCCATGATATTGAGCTATGCAGATTAGTACCTCCCGAGGTTGGTTGTACATGCTATGTGGCACTAGAAACATTTGAACAATTACAATTAATAAAGAAGAGGCATAGGGAGGAATTGGCAAGCATTGGTTCCTATTTAGCTGCATCCACATGTTGTGGTGGAAAGGATTTTTCCCTGCCTCTGGTTTGCCCTAGTTCTCTTACTAGTGCCTGTGCTCCTACTTCTGCTCCTAGTGGCAATGTTAGCTTTGGTCCAAGAGTTTGGGAATCTAGGTTGGACTATTATTTTGTGTCACGTACTCTTGGTTCACAACCCTCACTTGAGAGTGTGCCTTGAAACAAGGTCCATGATGTTGCAAAAAAAGCAATTTGCAAGCTTTGGTACTTTTGCAACATTCCATTTGTTGCAGCTAGGTAGTTCATTTTAATTTGATGGTTTTCAGTTTAAGATTTACGTTTTGAACTTTTCTTTGTCTAATGAGTTTATATAATTTTACTACGCATACTTATCTTATTTAATCTATTTGTTACAAGTGTCCTTACAAGCAAGGCATAATAGATGTCATAACCATTTGTGCAGCAGGATTTGAAGCCCTTGCTGATATTAAGTGGGCCACTTTTGTTAGAAAAGATTGATAATGTAAAAGTTGAATTAAAGGACTGTGGAGAAAAGGGTTGTCTCATCATGACAGAGGGTTGGACCGATAGGAGGAATAGGACACTCCTAAATTTTTTTGTTTCTTAGGGAGGTGATTGATCATTCTACTTCCCTAAATGCATTAAATAATTTGAATTTGCTATAGAGATTGATATTTGAAATTTGTAATTTGTAACTTATATTTTATTATTTATGGATTGCTCATTGATTTTGCTTCATTTGCAAGATCCACCATGTTTCTTGAGTCAATTGATGCTTCTACACATGTCAAATATGCCTCATACTTATGTGAGACTTTTAACGAAGTCATACGTGAGATGGGGGAAGAATTTGAAGTACAAGTGGTGACGAGCAATGTAGCAAGTTATGCTTCTGCAATAGACTTTTGATGGAGAGACGCTCAAGCATTTTTTGGTTTCCGTGTGTGTCCCATTGCTTTGACCTCACATGGGAGGATATTGGCAAGCTTGAATGGGTCAAATCTTGCATTGATAGAGCCAAAAACATTTGCAAGTTTATCTACAATCATGCATTGTTGCTTAGCATAACGAGGCAATATATAGGGCAAAAGGAGTTGGCTCGTCCTAGTAGCACAAGATTTGCTCAGA
Organism: Cupressus sempervirens; assembly: GCA_028749045.1. Taxonomy (NCBI): domain Eukaryota; kingdom Viridiplantae; phylum Streptophyta; class Pinopsida; order Cupressales; family Cupressaceae; genus Cupressus; species Cupressus sempervirens. The sequence continues at coordinate 255,362,460 of CM053791.1, read as the reverse complement.
TTTCATCAGACTACAATCCTTGATGCACTCAAAGGTAGCTTTGAAGCACAGGTTTGTTGGTGAGGAGTGGACTTCCTCAACCTATGTGATGCAGGAGCATCCAGGGGTATAAGGGCAATCCTGTGTCACCCAAAAAATGTACTTAGACTTAGTTTTTGTTTCATGTGTTTTCATTTTTGGACACCCATTTGGGTCAAATAAAGGTTCCAACTCTCACAATTCAACTATCAGTGTGCTAGAAAATCCCGAAAAAATAGGAGCATGCAATTTGGCCATCATTTTGGTGACCTAGAAGGTGTGAATTGGCCAGATGAATGTAATTCTGATTTAGAGCATTCCAGAAAAAGAATCAAGTCAAAAGGCCCCACGGTTTGAAAGTTATTGCAGTTTTTCAGGTTTTAGAGACCTCCTAAGAATGCTTCAAAGTCAGGTTAGGGGCATTAAATGACCTCGAAAAGGGCCGAAAAATGGGGGACGAGCGAAGCTGGTCCATAGGGCTATAGAGCGCTTCGAGAGCTTTCCGAAAATGTAAACGGTTCGTCAATCGGAGCTACGGTTCAAAAGTTATGCCTCTCGAAAGTTCGGTTACCGTTTCTGGATTCTTCTAGATTTGCACCGACTTCTAACGCAGCTTCTGGAACCTTCTATTTGGTCGGTGGATGCCTACTAGCACTTTCTAGAATGTACTCCTAGTCCTTAACCCTCCGGGGTCTATTTAAGGAGATTTATGGCATTGTAAAAGGCAGTTCGGAGTGGAGTTTGAGAGGAGGTACTGAAAGGAGAAATTATCTCCAGATTTATGCTATTGTAAGCCCTTAGGGCATGTTTTGAAGTTTATTTTCCTGTACTGTTTGAACTAGCTTATTTTCTCAGTTAATATAATTTTCCCTTTTCTGTTGTGTCCATTCTGTTCTTGGGTTGTGTCCCCATCAAGTGGTATCAGAGCGAGTTTTCCTGAGTGTGTAGACAGAGAGCCGACTGTGAGGCAGTTTGCACCAGGACTGTGTGGTTGTGGGTTCGAGTTAGAAGATGCCTCCACGAAGAGAGCATGGCGGAAGGGCCAGAGCTATTAATCCTGAGGAGGTTAGAGCCCTCCAAAGGCAGGTGCAGGCATTGCAAGAGGAGCTCCGTAGAGGAGCAAAGGTTGTCGCAGGTGACGACAGTGAGGATGACAATGAAGAAGAAGTAATGGAACCATAAGGGGAATTTGATGGGGAAATTCTAAATCATGCAGAGGAAAGGCTTTTTAGGGCCATTACTAAGTTTGGGAAAAGACCTACAATTGAAGTGGGTATATTTTCAGGAAATCTAAAACCAGATGAGTTGATCGATTGGATCAATGAACTGGAAGAATACTTTGAGTATGAGGATATCAGGGACCCAGATAGGGTTAAGTTTGCAAAAGCCAAACTAAAAGGCCATGCCAAAATCTGGTGGCAAGAGGTTCAATTGGAAAGAAACAGAAGAGGAAAGGAGAAGATCACAAGATGGGATCGCATGGTGGACAAATTGAAGAAGCAGTTCATTCCTGTGGACTACGAGCTTCATTTGTTTAAGAAGATGCATGGGTTAAAGCAAGCAGGAAGATCAGTCCAAGAATATACAAAGGAATTTTACCGACTCTTGATTAGAGCGGGGCATGCAGAAGCAAATAAGGAGAAGGTTGCTCGTTATATCAGTGGGTTGCGACCTAGCATCCAGGAGGAATTAAGTCTGGTAAGAATGACCAGCGTTGAAGAGGCATACCAGTTTGCCCTACGAGTTGAAGAGAAGCTGAATAAAAGGTTTGAAGGAAGACAAAGAGGGCGCAGTCAAGGAGGAAGGGGAAGCGGTAGATCATCTGGAGGCCGCAATGAAACCCAAAAGAAAAATGAAGATGTGGGTACTAGCAGGAACTAGAGGAATGAGGGTTTCAACCGCTCCCATGATCAAGACTTTGGAAATCAGAGAGGAAGAGGTAGAGGACGTGGACAAGGAAGAGGAGGCTTCCGTGGTACCTGTTTCCATTGCAATGAAGAAGGTCATCATGCCTTTGAATGCCCTCAACGACAAGGAAGGACAGATAGGAGAGCTGAGGGTCAAGCTAGGGTTGCTCATGTGGATGAGGATGCACAATCATCACATTCAGAGGATGCAAAAAGAGGAGAGACCTTGGTAAATGAAAGAGTCCTACTAAGTGGTGAGATTGAACCAGGACAACGGAGGAGTTTGTTCCGTACCAGATGCAAGTGTGAGGATAAATGTTGTGACGTGATCATTGATGGTGGTAGCACTGATAACTTGGTATCAGAAGAGATGGTCTCTAAGCTGAAGCTCAAGAGGGAGAAACATCCCCAGCCCTATCGGATTGCTTGGGTAAAAGATGATCATAAGGTCCTGGTAAGTGAACAATGTTTAGTAAAATTCAAAATTGGGAGTTACCATGATGAAGTTCTCTGTGATGTTATTTCGATGGATGTTTGCCATCTATTGTTGGGTAGACCCTGGCAGTTTGATAGACATGCAGTACATGATGGACATGCAAACACATACTCTCTGACAAAGGATGGAGTTCGCCACAAATTGAAGCCCATGAAAAAGGAAGGTGAAAAGGTGTGTAGCAGTGCTAGGATTTGTCTTGTTGATGAAAGAAAGTTTTTAGATGGCATGAAACATCAGCATATGTGCTATGCTTTGATTCCTAGGAAAGATAAAGAAGGTAGTAGTGAAATACCACTTGAAGTTTCAGATTTACTAGGGGAGTTTGGAGATATTATCTCTGATAATGTTCCAAATGGATTACCACTAGTAAGGCAAATCAATCATCAGATAGATCTGATTCCAGGAGCTAGTTTACCTAACAAGGCTACTCACAGGATGACTCTTACTGAAACAGAGGAGCTAAATAGACAAGTTCAGGAGTTGTTGAGGAAGGGCTTGATTCGAGAGAGCTTGAGTCCATGTGCAGTACCTGCAGTACTCGCACCAAAGAAGGATGGAGAGTGGAGGATGTGTACAGATTCTCGAGCTATAAATAGGATCACCATCAAGTACCGGTTTCCTTTGCCAAGGATGGATGATATTATGGACTGCTTGAGTGGAGCTCAGTACTTCACAAAGATAGATCTGAAGAGTGGTTATCACCAGATACGGATTCGAAAAGGAGATGAGTGGAAAACAGCCTTCAAGAGCAAGGAGGGTCTTTATGAGTGGTTAGTCATGCCCTTTGGATTGACGAACGCCCCAAGTACCTTCATGCGGCTCATGAATGAGGTACTTAAGAAGTTCTTGGGAAAATTTGTTATTGTTTATTTCGATGATATTTTAATTTTCAGCAAGACTTTGGAAGAACATTTATTGCATATTCGTAGTGTCCTTGAAAGGCTAAGGGAAGAGAAACTGTTAATTAATCTGAAGAAGTGTAACTTTGCAAAAAGGGAGTTAGTCTATTTGGGGTTTTTTATATCACCTGAAGGTCTCAAAATGGATCCGGAGAAGGTAAAAGCCATCTCGGAATGGCCTACTCCAAGGTCTGCTATTGAGGTAAGATCATTTCATGGTTTGGTTAGTTTTTACAGGAAGTTTATTAAGAATTTTAGTGGCATATGTGCACCCCTAACTGATACAATAAGAGGGGATAGAAAAGAGTTCAAATGGACTACAGCAGCTATGAGAAGTTTTGAATTGCTGAAGAAGAAGGTAACAAAACAACCTGTGTTGGCACTTCCAGATTTTAGAAAAGTGTTCCAGGTGGATTGTGATGCTAGTGGCAGCGCTATTGGGGCTGTATTAAGCCAAGAAGGTAAGCCTATTGCATATTTTAGTGAAAAATTGAATGATGCAAAGAAGAAGTATTATGTTTATGATCAAGAGTTCTATGCAATAGTTCAGGCATTAAAGAAATGTAGGCATTATTTATTGCCAAAGGAATTTGTTTTGTATACTGATCATCAGGCATTACAGTACCTAAATAGCCAAGGCAAATTGAATCAGAGGCATATGAAGTGGGTAGAGTTCTTGCAGAGTTATACATTTGTGTTGAAGCATAAAAGTGGAAAATCTAACAAGGTTGCAGATGCACTAAGTAGGAGACAGTTGTTGCTTACAACAATGCAGGTTGAAGTAGTTGGGTTTGATGAACTCAAGAATTTGTACCCCGAGGATCCTGATTTTGCTGAAGCATGGAAAGCTTGTAAAGAACCTGTTGTTGTAGATAGAACCAAGTGGTTAGACTATTTCATTCAGGATGGCATGTTGTTCAAAGGTAGTCAATTGTGCATTCCAAGGAGTTCCATGAGGGAAAATCTGATTAAGGAGAAACATAGTGGAGGGATGGCAAGACATTTTGGTCGAGATAAGACCATTGCCATTCTTAGAGAACATTATTTTTGGCCTCAAATTTCACAGGATGTGAAGAAGTTTGTACAGAGTTGTCAGGTTTGTGAAGTTGCCAAGGGGTTTAGTCACAATACTGGCCTATATCAGCCATTGCCTGTTCCATCAAGGCCATGGGAGGACATAAGTATGGATTTTGTTCTTGGATTGCCAAGAACACAAAGGGGTAATGACTCAGTATTCGTGGTGGTTGATAGGTTCTCCAAAATGGCACATTTCATTCCATGCCACAAAACTCATGATACTATCCATATTGCAGACTTGTTTTTCAAAGAGGTGGTAAGACTACATGGTCTTCCAAGGAGCATAGTTTCTGACAGAGATACTAAATTTGTCGAGTATTTTTGGAGGACATTGTGGAAGAAGTTGAGAACAGACCTAAAATTCAGTTCCACGCATCACCCGCAGACTGATGGCCAAACAGAAGTGGTAAACAAAAGTCTGGGCAATTTGCTGAGATGTTTAGTTGGGGATAAGCCCAAGGGGTGGGATTTCATTCTACCACAGGCAGAGTTTGCTTATAATAACTCTATAAATAGGAGTATTGGAAAATCACCATTCCAAATTGTATATGGGAGTAGCCCAAGGACTGCACCAAAGCTGAGGAAGATAGAACAAGGGGAGAGGACAAGTGCTGAAGCTGAGGAATTTGCTGAACATATCAAGCGTCTACATGAGGAGGTTCAAGCACACATTACCAAGATGAATCAAGAGTATAAGGCTAGGGCTGATCAAAGGAGAAGACATAAGGAATTCCAAGTAGGGGATTTAGTCATGGTGCACTTACGAAAAGAAAGATTTCCAGCCGGTACTTACAACAAGCTGAAAATGAAGAAATTTGGCCCCTGCAAAATTTTGAAGAAACATGACTCAGGAAATGCATATGAAGTGGAGCTGCCAGATGGTATTCACATTTCTCCCATTTTCAACATTGCAGATTTAACAGAGTATCATGATGATGGTGCAGATGAGGAGCTGGTGTTAGAGCCATGTCCAATTCCTGCTTCTAAGAAGGAGGAGATAGAAGACATTCTAGATCATCGTGTGGGTAGGAGTACCAGAAACAGGCAATATGAAGAGTATTTGGTCAAATGGAAAGGACGACCGATCGAGGTCTCAACTTGGATTTCAGCAGCTGAGGTTTCCCATTTGGGATTTCCTCTACCATTCATAAAGTGACAGGGTCACTTTTCAATCTACCCTGGGTGTCTGATGCAGGAGCATCCAGAGGTATAAGGGCAATCCTGTGTCACCCAAAAAATGTACTTAGACTTAGTTTCTGTTTCATGTGTTTTCATTTTTGGACACCCATTTGGGTCAAATAAAGGTTCCAACTCTCACAGTTCAACTATCAGTGTGCTAGAAAATCCCGAAAAAATAGGAGCATGCAATTTGGCCATCATTTTGGTGACCTAGAAGGTGTGAATTGGCCAGATGAATGTAATTGTGATTTAGAGCATTCCAGAAAAAGAATCAGGTCAAAAGGCCCCACGGTTTGAAAGTTATTGCAGTTTTTCGGGTTTTGGAGACGACCTAAGAATGCTTCAAAGTCAGGTTAGGGGCATTAAATGACCTCGAAAAGGGCCAAAAAATGGGGGACGAGCGAAGCTGGTCCATAGAGCTATAGAGCGCTTCGAGAGCTTTCTGAAAATGTAAACGGTTCTTCAATCGGAGCTACGGTTCAAAAGTTATGCCTCCCGGAAGTTCGGTTACCGTTTTTGGATTCTTCTAGATTTGCACCGACTTCTAACGCAGATTCTGGAACCTTCTATTTGGTCGGTGGATGCCTACTAGCACTTTCTAGAATGTACTCCTAGTCCTTAACCCTCCGGGGTCTATTTAAGGAGATTTATGGCATTGTAAAAGGCAGTTCGGAGTGGAGTTTGAGAGGAGGTACTAAAAGGAGAAATTATCTCCAGATTTATGCTATTGTAAGCCCTCAGGGCATGTTTTGAAGTTTATTTTCCTGTACTATTTGTACTAGCTTATTTTCTCAGTTAATATAATTTTCTCTTTTCTGTTGTGTCCATTCTGTTCTTGGGTTGTGTCCCCATCACTATGCTATAACCACTACCAAGATTTATGTAAGAGATTTCATTATTGATGAGCTAGGTTTTTGTAACCCCGGTGCAGAGATTGTGCAGGTATTTTTTTAATAAATTCTACATTATGTTTTAGTATTTACCTTTTATTTATATGCATATTTTCTTTTGTTTGCAACTTTATGATTTTGCTTATTTACATTCACACTTTATTGTTACTATTTGACAACATTAGCAAGTCACTAAGCCTTTGGTAGTTCTCCTATGTGTTGGTGAAGGAGAAGCTTGCTATGGGCTACATATATGAGAGCATGGATAGGTTCCAAGGAGACCATTAGATTTGTATATGGAGGGAATGTAAGTATTGTCCCATTTGGGTGATAATTAATAGGAGATGGCACCTCCAGCTTCACAATCCCATCCACATAGCTTCTTATTACCTCAATCTGGCATATCATTTTTGACGTGATTTTAAGGCAGATTTAGAGGTTCTTACTAGGCTCTATTAAGTGGTAGACTAGATATCTACTAGTGATACTAATGTCAAAACTACACTCCGCAAGATAAGGTATTTGGTAATGCACAAAAGGAGTTGTTTCGTAGTCAAATGTACAAAATTGCTCGCACAGAATTGCAACCAATTAAGAATATATGTTAAGTACATAGTTTGGTTTTATAATTTAGTCTTGAATTTGGAAATGAAACTGATTTTTTTTCTTATCTTAGATGGATGGTGGTAGATGTCGGGCTTAAAATACTAAATCTTCAGAGAACTGTCATCTGCATATTGAGCTTGTCATGCAACACTTCAAGTTGCGAGCACAACTAGAGCATGTTAGAACATGTTCACTCAAAAAAAGAACAATAGATTGTTCGTGGAGAGAATAATTGATCTTGTATTTGCTCACTACAATTTTTGTCTCAGAATGAGAGATTTATGGACAGTGACTCCATCCCTGTCATGCTAGACATTAATCTAGAATTTGAGTGGATCACTAAGTCTACAGATCAAATCTTTACTAATGTGGATCTTGACTGGATTAACCAAGCAAATAGAGAGGCTAAGGTTGTGTTATGTCCCCAATTCTCTACCACTAGACACTGAGATTTGTATTGGATAATATTTCAATTGTTATTCTTAATTGGATGTTTATTGAGAAGACAATGGAAAATAATTATAATTTCTTATAATGCTTCCCTGCTAACAATTGTATGATACCTTGACTTATCAAAGTACTTGTATTTCAAACAGTAATAATTATGAGGTTACATCATAATGCACTTCATGGTCTTATGTTGTATCTACTACAACATTATTACTATGTAAAGATGATACGTTGGTTGCTGGCCCATGACTATCTGAAATGGCAGACTTGATAATTTCCCCCCTTTTATAATGGTTTCCGATCAGTAATCAATCTAGGTTGGATGCTCAAAGACTACGTAATTTCTGCCAACTATAATATTTAACCAAAGATTATATATTGTTTCCATCGACTTGGTATTCGATCTCAAACGATATAATATTTTAATCAACTTGGCTATTGGTTTAGAGTTTATCTAGTGTTGTATGACCATCGACTGTGATGTTAGTCTTGGGATTATATTGTCATTGACTATGTTGTCAATATATGGAACTCAAAACCACTATGTTGGAATTTCAATAGGAATGCTTTGACAAGGTTATTGGTGTATTGATTACTAATACACACTGCTATGTTTGTAAGCATGGTCTAGCCTTGTTATTTCAACTGGCCTTTGTTATATCCTATGTTGTGATGACACTCATTCATGGTCTTCTATCTTTATTTTCCAGTCCTCTTCCTCTTTTAGTATCATTCCAAGTATCGTGGAATCGCACCCTTTTGAAAATATTTCATATGAGTCTCACTCATTCGTGCTATTAAATATTGTTTACAATAATCATCGTCAAGACTACTATGTAATTACCAATTTCCTTAAGTAGTTATTCTTATGTTGAATTCGATTAATAGCTCTAATGTATATCTTTATTATTATTCATTTATTCATTTTTATCATTATAATCATTATTAATAAATTAGATTATATTACAATATAATTTAGTTCATATATTATATTATATTATCTTGTATTATTTAATTATAAATTATATTATAATTTATTATTAAATTGATTCATTTATTTTTATTATATTTATCATTAAATACTATTGGAGCAAAATTGGGGACATGACAGTCCACCCTTCCTCAAATTGCTTGTCCTCGAGCAATTCGATATTTTATCTTTGTGATTTGTTCGATGTGCATTACTTTAGTCCTGCAACAAAAATTTCAATTTAGGATGAGAAACATCATATATTTATAAATATAAACTTATCAATTTTGAAGATATAAACCCATTCACCTGTTTGTACTTTGAATATTATCCCATCTTCCAACATCTTTGTGATTTCTTCCTGAACCCTTGCTGCATAGTTTTTATTCATTCTGTAAGGTCATTTTCGTATTGGTCTTGCTCAAGGTATCAATGGAATCCGATGGACACACAGCTACGGAGGCACCCCTTTCAAGTCCCTGTATGTTCAGGCAAAGACGTCCTTGTACTCCAAAAAGATTCTAAAAGTTGCAGCCTTTAACACTAGGTCCCAGTCATCCCCTATCAGAATCTCTTTGGGTTGATCCCCTTCCCCAAGGTTTAAAGTTTGGAGTTTGGCCTCCTTGTATTCTACCTCTTTCTCAAAGATGTATGTTTGTCCTGCTAAGGGCTGTCGCAGCTTCTCTGTACTTTGTATACCCCTCTGGGTACTGTTGATGTGTGTTTTATGAGCCACCAAACAGTAGAACAAAATACCAAAATATCTTATCCTCTCTTGAATAAAGTCTTGTGTATGCCAAGGTTGCTAGAAGATCATACAATGACTTCAAGGTTCCTTTAATGCCAAGTCTTGACTGTGGATAAGATCGGTGGTTGATGTGATTTGCTGATGATCACAAGGGGCCTTACATGTTTATACAGATTCATTTCAAGCCATACTGGATGTGGGAGCTATCTTAAGGTTTTGCAATGAAGTACTTTTTGGAGTTTTCACAAAATATGCAGAAATTCAATAAGATAGGGTTCAGGAATTCTATTCTAATCCTAAGGGTAGTGATAACAACAAATAGTACTCTAGTGGACAAATTCCTCAATTTACCGAATTCTGCTTCGCCTAGTTATACTACAACTACGCGTGAATTGGTGCAATCTTCAAGGGTTATGCTAAAGATTTTCATATCACCGCATACACCATCATAAAGAACAATGTATACGAATGATAGAAATTAAGCATATGCATGAAAGGGGTTCAGGCTAACTTTGCACGACAAGTTAGAATCACTAAAACGTCAAAAGTATGAACCAAAGGAATTCATCAATACACCATCATATTCTTCATTGTAATCACCACACATTAACTAGGCTAAACTTAATCTAATTGAAGAAATTTAAGAGAACAAGCAAGCACTAAGACACATCAAGTATTCACCAAACTCCAATGAAAACTTTATTATCTTAGTAGCTCGTAGCAACAATCTCATAAAAGTCTCTCTTTACAAATGAGAAATGAGGCCTTTATATAGGTCCTCGATTACAATAGGTGGCGCGGATGATCACAATAACCGATGGCCAAGATTGTGCCACATCAACCTTAATTAGGGTTAGGGTAAAGGAAAGGAATCTACATTAAAGCAACAAGGAATCCACTACTGTAGTGGGTAATAAATGCCCACTATGCATGCTCGTTTAGGAAGGAATGGGGTGCAATAAATATCCACCATGCATGTCCATTACTCAATAAATGCTCAGTCTTCCTTGAATAAATTATTCTTGATTCCATTCTCTAAATGCATAGAAGTTTGACTTGGAGACCTCAGTTCTTCATCAAAGATAATTGGATGCCATGAAATGATGATGGAGGCCATGTAAGCTCAAGTCTTTTCCAACTACGTCATGTTAACTAAGATCCAACTTTGACTGACTTTTCTGAAAATCTCTCTTCAAACATTCTCGTCTTCTATGTACTTGCTTGGAAATTTATCTCCCTAAAATGGATTGGAATCCCTTGCTGATGATTATGTTACTCTAGAATTTCTTCATATTGAACTTCCTTCACCATGTTCTTGGATTTTGGATTTGAACTTTGATCTTTGAACCTTGAATGTCTGGGACCGAATCACTTAGTACTTTGATCTTGGTACTAGAATTTTGGATTTGAGCGTCTTTCTTGAATTTCTAGAACTAGAGCTTTCTCCTCCTTTTTCTTCAAATGCTTTCAATTCACTGTTATGCCTTTTCTTACATTTTGAAGAATTCTCCCTTTTTTAATCATCATCAATCATTTTTCCAATCTTGGGTACACACTTGAAGAGGGTGATCTGGAGGAGAAATTTCCAGCAATTTAATCCTTTTTCATTTTTCGATGAAGGAGAAATTTTTCAACACTTAGCCATTTATTCTTCCATGAAGGAGAAATTTCCAACACTAGCATTTTTTTCTTCCATGAAGGAGGACTTTCTAACACTTCGCCATTTTTGCTTCTATGAAGGACAAATCTCCAACACTTGGCCATTTTCACTTCCATGAAGGAGAAATTTCCAACACTAGCATTTTTTCTTCCATGGAGGAATTTCTAACACTTCGCCATTTTTGCTTCTATGACGGACAAATCTCCAACACTTAGCCATTTTGCTTCTATGAAGGAGAAATTTCCAACACTTAGACATTTTTGCTTCCATGATTTCTAATTCTCTTGCTCGTGGAAATTTTGAGTGGTCATGGATTTTGTCCATGATGGAAGAATTCCACGACAACCATTTTTCTCCATGGCGGGATTTTTTGAGAGATCGTGGATTTTGTCCACAAAGGAAGAATTCCGCAATGACCATTTTTCTCCAAGGCTGGATTTTTGAGTGATCTTGGATTTTGTCCATGATGGAAGAATTCTACTAACAACCATTTTTCTCCAAGGCTGGATTTTTTGAGTGATCGTGGATTTTGTCCATGATGGAAGAATTCCGCAACAACCATTTTTCTCCATGGTAGGATATTTTGAGAGATCGTGGATTTTGTCCATGATGGAAGAATTCCGCAACAACCATTTTTCTTGTTATTTTCATGCCTTTCTACTTTTGGATATTCCATGGGTGATTCCAGACTTAACCATTTTTTCTTAATTGACTATCATGCTTGCTCATTCTTTTGGATATAAACACATGTACCCTTTTGGCTCTTTATCAACCATAGCTCACTTGTTGCAGAAATAGACCTGCCAAAAATAGACATTCTAAAAATAGTAAGTTGTCCCAAAGTCAAAATAAGGCCAATCTGAGAGGTAGTGAAATTTACAAAAAGACTTTCTAAAAATAGTAAGTTGTCCCAAAGTCAAAATAAGGCCAATCTCAGAGGCAGTGAAATTTACTAAAACTAGACTTACTAAAAATCAAGGTTGCATGGGTACGTGGGTACGGAAACGGGAACGGGTACGGGAGCGGGTACTTTTACGCATATTTTTCAAAATAGGGGACAGGGGTACATGTGTAAACCTAATTTTTTCTATATAATTAATATTTTATAAAAAAATATAAAAATCAAAATATCTGTCATGAGTCATGACATTGAGCATTCAAAACAAGAAATTTGAAAATATAAGCCATAAGTCAAATATATATATATGCTATTGTTGAATGTTTAAAGTATTTTTCATAATTGGGGACGAAGGTACTTGGGTATGTCAAACTTACTTAAAAATTACACTTTTATATTTATAAAAAATCTGATTTTATGAGTCATGACAATGGTTTTTCAAAACAAGAACAGTGATAAAGTTTGCAAATGTAATGTACTGTTTTCAGTTTCAGATTTGCTATATGTTTGAAATAATAATACATGATAAATGCTTAGATGCATAACAAAGAAGACAGACTTTAAACATGAACAAGAAGATCCTAAACCATATGACAATGACATATTGCAAATGATAAACTTTTAACTTGAACAGTGATAAAGTTTATTGTTAATGAGTATCAAAGTTTCAAACTGATTTGGTATTGAATTAAGTTTGATAAACAAGAAGCTAATACAAAAACAAAAAACCAAAAAAAAAAATCAGAATCTTAATCAAGGTCCTTAGCTATGATGCTCTCCACCGAGTACCCGGTACGTGGGATACGTGCACCCGGTACTTGGGTATGTGGGTACGAGTACCAGGGGTGTGGGTACGAGTACCCATGCAACCTTGCTAAAAATAGACTTTCTAAAAATAGTAAGTTGTCCCAAAGGCAAAATAAGGTTAATCCGAGAGGAAGTGACATTTACTAAAAATAGACTTTCTAAAAATAGTAAGTCAAGACAATCAATCTTCAAACAAGCAAACAATTTCCATTCTCAGAGCCACATGTACAACACTTTCTAGATCTGGCCAATTTTACCAATTCTCATTTGAAAGAGGGAACTATAGAAGATTGAGCCCAATACTACCAAGAACTAAAGCCAAAAGGACAAGACCAGGAGACAAAAGGGGGCCCCCCATTTGCAATGGGGCGATGGTGTGAAAAGCCCACAACAGGTACCTTTCCTCTCAATCAAGTTCTTGGATTTGTAACGTATTACATTCTACCTGAAAGACTTCATAATCCCCCATCTGCTAGTGGAATAATCCGTTGAGAAAACTCGTTTCATCTTCTGAGCATTCGCCCAACCCAAGCACTCCTTCATCTAGTTCCATTCCTTCATGGTCTTCCCTCTCTGAATCTAATGCCATGTCCTAACTTACTAACTGGTTCTTTAGGTTTATAATGTACAATCTTCCTTCTAATTCAATAGATAGTGTTACATTTCCAATTATGGGTGGCTTTCGCTATAACCAGTCATCCTCTTCCTAATAAAGCATCATACCCTTTCTTCTCTAAAGTAATAACCACAAAATTAAGGAAAAATTGTTGTGTACCAACTATGACTTTTTGTCCCATCAAGGTCCCTATTGTCTTGATTCTGTGTTGGTCTGCTCCCACCAATTGAAATGTAGGTGGCCAAAGTGTGAGATTCCCTATCACCTTCCACGTTTCTTCAGATAAGACATTTAAACCGGAACCTCCATCAACAATAGTATTCGAAAGTTTGTACCCTAATATCTCTATTTCTACTACTGCTGGTGTTCTCCCTGTTCCTATAGTGAATAGGGTATTGTTTTCTATCCCGAACTCTACTTCTCCTTCATTCACCCCCTTAGAGGGTATCCCTCTCAAGCCTGCCCCTTGAGTTAATGCTACCTACAGTTAAGGCAATGTTTCCAATAAATCAACAATTTTCACCGAAATGGTCTCTAGAACTTGCCTCACAATATTCGATAGTCCCCTGTCCGTAGACAATTTATCTTGCCTTGCCTTCCCTTCCTCTCCCATGTTATCTTGAATGTTGTGCTTCGCTTCCTAAAATCATTCCTTCTTTGTAGTAGCATCCGGGTAGGCCAATTTCTTGGCTTGCATCCTTGTGATGGTAAGGATTTCACTTTCAAGTTCTTCAATGTCTATCATATTCACCCCCTTTTGTCCAAGGCAATTTACATCTTCATGATTGCCTGGTTTGCACCATTTACATAGCATTCCTCCATTTTGTCCTCCCCCATTTTGACAATCTCATGCAAAATATCCCCATTCATTGCACCTCCTACATTGGATCATAGGTCTTCCCTTCAAATCATTCTTGATTGCTCACCAGGGTGTGTTGTTATCGTTGTTGTTGTTGCTATTATTATTACTTCTTCTTCTATTAATTCTATATCGTCCTAGTGAGGCTTCCATATTTGTATTCTTTGGAGTGGTGGAGGGTGGTGTAGATATCTGTCCTTGGGTGAAGAATACTTGAGTGCTCCGTGTTTTTAGATTGTAAGGACAGCCTTTGATTGTGTGTCCCAATAGCTGGCAAATCTCACAAAATGCTTTCTTTGGGCATGCCCCTTTTGTATGGTCTTCTTTTTCACAATCAATGCACCAGAGCTCCCTCCCTTCATTTATTTTTTCCTTACTCCCCCTTACCTCCTTCAATAATTGCCTTAGGTCTTTTCTTAGGGCTTGGATAGTTTTGGATTCCTCTTTACTTTGTTCTGAACTTTCACTCACGCTTCCATGCCTTCTTGCCTTGGAAGTTTTGCTCTCGCTTTCTATGTCCATTGCACAAGTACACGCATCCACTAAGGTTGATGGTGGGACTATTTTCATCTTTTTCCTACAGGACAGTGTCAGTCCTTCAATGAACCATCTTTTCTTTAGTCCATCTGCAGGCTTGTTGTCAAGTTTCCCTGTTAGCACTTTTAGCCTTCTATTGTAAGCTTTAATGGATTCATTCTTTCCTTACCTTGTGTTATAAATCTTCATCAGTATTTCATCATCGTCCCTCAAGAGTCTGAATTCTTCCTCAAAGGTTGTGCAGATATTATTCCATGTGTTTTTCTTCCCTACCTCTAAATTTGGATACCAATCAATGGCTATACCCCTTAGTGTGGCGAGGAAAGCTTTTAGCCACTCCTCTGCATTATTTTCTCCGTTAGCTTGCCATATGGTTATGCATGTTTTACAGTGGCGCGCGGGGTCCTCCGAACCGTCCCCAATAAACCTAGGCAATTTTTGCGTATCTATTGCCATTATGTTGGCCTTTTTCCCTCCTGGCAAAATACCCCCTCCCAGGGGAATACCCCCTCTTGGCAGTTTGCTTCCAATACTCCCTCCTAACGAAATACTTCCTCCCAAAGTTCATAATGGAACTCTTCCTCCTGATGGAATACTCGTTCCCGATGGAACACTTCCTCCAGATGGAACACTCCCTCTTGATGGAACACTCCCTCCTAATGGAACACTTGCTCCTGACTGGAAGTTCCCTCTCAACGAACTTGATTCTTGATTACTAGATGTATCATCTTCCCCAAGACTTTGCCCCTGTCGAAGTTCTCTTCGTGCAGGTGTCTCTTGATTTCTGCACCCTAACTTTCTTCCTAGTGTCTCCGAGATGACCAAATTGGCTATTCCTTCGATTGTATGCTCAATCAACCCCTCTTGGATTCTGGTGGGATCCCCTTGTCCTCCCCTTAAGTTACGACATCTCTCCTCTTGTTGTTGGAGATGCTGTTTCCTCGACGCGACATCCTCAGTTTCTTCTCCTAGTACCTGCCTCGGATATTTGTTTGGAATCAGGGGCATGAATTGGTTTAGTGTTTGTTTCCCTTCTTGGGATTATCACGTTCCTCCTCGTTGCGTTCCCTTGTCCTTTCCATAGACTGTTGGAGTACTTGTTGTCTCCTCTGTTCCCTTTACGTCTCAACTCTTTCTTGCTCCACACGTAACAAGTTGCGTGCCAACAAGCAAGGAATCTGTCCCAGTAGATCATACACCGCTGGTGGCATCGAAAGTTCATCGCGTACCGTACCTTTAGGAACTGTTCTCTCATGGGCTTCCCTTTGTACGTGTTGATCAACCGCAACTTCCTAGGTCGTCACTAGATCACATGTCAACTAATCCTCCCTGATTATTTCCTCCTCTTCTCCGTCACTATTTGTTACTTGTATACGTAGTACAAAGGGTCTTCCCATTACTCCATCCTATCTTGCCAACGACCTCCGATTTCAAACTTGGGCAACGGTGCCAAAAATGTAGAATGGAAATACTACTCAAATTCACAGAATAATACAGACATGTATACAAAGCCAAACATAGAATGTACCTTAATACCACAATACCAATTGGCGAGGAAATGATTTACTTTATTCATACCAAAACATCATGAGTACATTCTCAATATTCCAATAGCTTAAAAAAAGGGTCGCTTAGTTGGGAAGACCAACCGACACATTACGTCACCGCCTAACTACCCAACCCACTCAAGCTTAACAAGTGCTAAATACCATATTACTTTATTCTCTACTACAAACGCCCTCTACGGAGCATGGTGACGCTCACTAGGAATGCCCTATGCCCACAATGATGAGGCTCACTAAGAATACCGTCTACCAATAATGGCGACACTCACTACAAGTGCCCTCTTCCAAACATGGCGGTGTTCACTAAGAACACTCTCAATGGCCCTCTATAGCCAACATTCACACAATGTCCTCTGTGGTCGACATTCGAGGATGCCCTCTATGGCCGACACTTAAGAATGTATATGGCCGACATTCACACGATGTCCTCTATGGCCAACATTCTAGCATACGCTCTATGGTCGACATTTATAAAGAATGCCCTCTATGGTCAACATTCATCATGAATGCCCTTTGTAACCGACAGTCAAAAATGCCCTCTACAAAATCTCTTGGGTCTCTAGTATCCTTTTTTTTTTGGAATCATGGCATCCATTTTGAATGCCCTCTTTTTAAATCTTATAAATTAAAATAACTCATTTTGTCACATATCATCCTTAGATGATCTTGATATGTTCCTTATGCTTTTAGTATTGCTCTGAATAGATAAGGCCACCATTATATGTGTCTTCCTTTGAGTTTTGTCGGACCTTAACTGAATCGTGATGTCATTTTTCTCATGATTACATGGGCATTTTGTAACCATCTCTTGATGTTTGTATATTTTGTACCCTGCAGGATGGCAGGATCACAGTCTGATAGATAGATAGATAGATAGATAGATAGATAATCTATATCTGGTTATATCAGACGTTGATGACTGAATCTACTTATTTATGCTTTGATAGCTCTGTATATTGTTTTTAGTTATTGGCTGCATATACTGCTTGTACGGTTATATTTATAAATCTCTCTTCTTTTTATACTGTAGTCAAACTATAAATATTATAGCTTTTCCTTCCTTATCGTTTGGGCACTGTGTTGATATAATACTTTTGTTTACCCACTATATGTGTTGTGTATGCTAAACAAATATGTGTCATTATTGGAGAAGCTGTGTTCAGATTCATTTCTAACTTAGATTCCTACCTGTATCTTTCTTATTTATTCTGCTGATGATCATTCTTTTTATTTATATTTCTTTTGTACATGTTATTGTTAGGGATGATGACTCAGCTTCAGTGACTGGTTCTTGAAATTTTCTTTTACTAGATGTATGCTGATTAGGATCAAATGTGCTCATATTTTGTTCCTCTAACTGACGGACTATGAATTATGACACATGCAGTTTCTCTGACAGAAGCCTCAACCAGCATAGAACTCAGTATCATAGAGCCTCCGTTTAAGGCTATGATCCCTTCGACTGAAATAACAATTGGTTCATATATATCACAAACTCTGTATGTAATTTCTTTAGTCCAATTGTATTGTTTGAAACTCCACAACCCAAGATGGACCACCTTTAATTACGTCTATACATGAGGATGTCGGTCTATAGTCAAGTAGCACCCATGGAATCTCCTGTTCTGTTTGCAATATTGATTTTCATAGCTACTCCCATATATTTCCAGTGCTGCTGGGATTGAGATACATTACCTTGGGCATAACTCTTAGTTCGCCACTCTCTGAATATTTACTACCACTATGTCTCAGAAAGATTACACAGTTGCTCAAACTTGCAAATGCTTGCTACTATCATTGAATTTATAACCACCAAAATCAACAATAAGCCAATATTCAATCCCGATCCCGCTGTACGGAAATATCAATTATTTCCCAGAAAACAGAAGCTCTAAATAAATACTCTCTATGCCATTCCAACACATAATACAGTCTTCAATTTTTCTTAAATCTTCAAAAATCAATGACCACAAAATAACATCTCAAACATTATGATAATAGATTACACCCAAGATAAGAAGTCTTGGCCTTTTAAGCTTTATGCCGCTACAAGTTTTAAAGATCTCCAATCTCATTATGACTCATCCATCTTATATTTCTTGGAACTGTATTCGTTGTCCTATCTGCCTTATCTGCATACCGTTTTCGTTCTTTGATGGTGATTGTTTGTTGGATTTGGAATGCCACGGAATATTGAAAATGTTATCATCAACATTCAGCATGCCATTCATGATAGACTCTCTTCAGTTATTGTCATCTGTAGTATCAATTCCCCTCCATCATGGATCATATATATCTCTGAAATCCTCTTCTTTGCAGATTCGATGATAAAATGATAATAATACAAGTCATCTTTAACTGGTATGGAGATAATCGTCAGCAAGACAAACACAATACCCACTCAAAACATGGGAAACTTAGAATGTAACTTCAAGCATAACATATATGCCCAATATTCTCCAATATGATCATCTTCATTTGTAATATCTGCAGATATAGAAGTTTCTACTTCTGAAATATAAGTCACAGTTCCATCGTGGAATTCTTGCACATGAGCAATTGTGCAAATACATCAAACACTGTCAATGGACTTCCACATCATTCATACTCTTTTCAATTTCACATTTACAATTTTTTCTTTGGTTGCGCTATTCCCGTAGGCTGGCAGGAACATGCTTTGATACCACTGTTATTTCCCTGATTCTCTACCGCTGGACACTGAGATTTGTATTGAATAATATACCATTTGCTATTCTTAATTGGATGTTTATTGAGAAGACATAGAAAAATAATTATAATTTCTTATAATGCTTCCCCACTAACAGCTGTATAGGAATTGATATTCATGTTAGTTTATACCTTGACTTATCAAATACTTGTATTTCAGATAGTATATAATTATGAGGTTACACCATAATGCACTCATGGTCTTATGTTGTATCTGCTACAACACTATTACTATGTAAAGACGATACGTTGGCTGCTGGCCCCTGACTATCTGAAATGGCAAACTTGATAATTTCCCAACTGTTATAATAGTTTCTAATCAGTAATCAATCTAGCTTGGATGATCAAAGACAACGTAATTTCTGCCAACTCTAATATTTAACCAGAGATTATATACTATTTCCATCGACTTGGTATTGGTTCTGAAACAATATAATACTGTAATCAACTTGGCTATTGGTTTAGAGTTTATCTAGTGTTGTATGACCATCAACTGTGATGTTAGTCTTGGGATTATATTGTCATTGACTATGTTGTCAATATATGGAACTCAGAACCACCATGTTGGAATTTCAATAGGAATGCTTTGACGGGGTTATTGGTGTACTGATTACTCATACGCACTGCTATGTCTGTAAGCACACTCTGGCCTTGTTATTTTGTTTGGCCTGTGTTATATCCTATGTTGCGATGACCCTGTGTTATATCCTATGTTGCGATGACATCCATCCGTGGTCTTCTGTCCCCTGCTAACTGTCTTTATTTTCCGGTCCTCTTCCTCTTTTAATATCATTCTAAGTATCGTGGAATCACACCCTTTTGGAAATATTTCATATGAGTCACACTCATTCATGCTATTAAATATTGTTAACAATAATCACCGTCAAGGCTGCTATGTAATTACCAATTTCCTTAAGTGGTTATTCTTATGTTGAGTTTGATTAATAGCTATAATGTATATCTTTATTGTAATTCACTTTTATCATTATAATCATTATTAATAAATTAGATTATATTACAATATAGTTTAGTTCATATATTATATTATATTATCTTGTATTATTTAATAATAAATTATATTATGATTTATTATTAAATTGATTTATTTATTTTTATTATTACATTTATTATTAAATACTATTGGAGGAAAATAGGGGACATGACAGGTTGTGGCAGAGGAGGATAGAGTACAATAAAACACGGGCACAAGCACAGCTGATGTTGGTCAAAGTGGCATCTAACAAGCACAGACTATGGTTGTTCATTCATCCAGAACCTACCTTAGACAGCTTTGTAGAAGGGATGTGGATGTGATTTTTTGATGTAGAATAAAACACCAAGTATTCTATCCTCTCTTGAATAATGTAACCTCATATGTTAAACAGTATGACACAATGTGACCAAATAAGGCAGCCCCAAGGTTTACACAGCATAATAGCAACTTTGTATTTGATATGTTTTAAACACAAACTTAGCGAATGATGTGATATGTTTTAAACACAAACGGACTTACGCTATTCTTCCTAGATTTATCAACTCCCTTTCCTCAAAGTGATTAGAACTTGGACATCAAAATGATTTAAACTCCAAATAAAAGATTAAAAGAATTGGAAGGTTAAGAAATCTACTATTTTCAATGATGCTTATATGAGTGAATTCCTATGCCCAAGATTTACTTCACCAAATTCAACTACAGAAAGATGATCCAATCTCAAAAGGACACAAAGATTTTCATATTGCCAACATTCATCCAAATACCCAATACTTGCGCGATCCAAATGAGCATCAGCAATTGGACTTATTACTTAACAAGTCGACTAACCTTACACCATGGTTTACAATCAACAAGCAAATAAAATTATAGGCACAAAATACATCATTTATCTTCACATTTCTCCATTTTAATCAATGAACTTTTAACTAACTTAGAGAAGTAGAAACCATGCAAAATATTTAAATCACACATTAAGATTCACCGTGCCTTCAATTAAAATTGTATATTAGCTTGTACATAGTCTTGGCAACAATTTCTTGTCTCCTCCACCTACATCTAATCGAATGGATTACAAATGAGATGGCCAAGCCTTGTATAGACCTCTTGGTTACAATGAAGGGCCCAAATTAATTTGAATCAATGACCGAGTTAATATCAAGTAAACCAAAACTAAAGTTGTTATAACAAACACTTACAATCATTTAATGTCATCTAATGATAAAAATTATATTACTTTGAGATACATATCCTTTTGAGGATGAACCAATAAGAATATGACATCATTCCATCTATAACATAATATCATTCCATCTATGGACATGTTCTATGAGTATCAAGGACTCACGGGTCACAAGGCGTAAGTAATGGAAAGACTGTTGACGGAGGTACGAGAAGCCCTTGAAAGATGCGAAACTATAGAAATTGAGATCATGGGTGATCTGAAGCTGATGGGATACAAAGTGCTCACCAAGGATGACAATTTGTTAGCAAAAGAGGACATGACTTCGGAATTCACTGGCAAGTTCAATGCTGAATTTGAATCAAATGATTTTGGAGCACATACAATGAACAAATTTGCGACATACAAGTTTGCAGTGAAACACCTGTGGGATTCCATTGCAAAGAACTATTGAATTATCAAAACGTGTCACGCCAATGCATTCCATCTTGATACCATTTCACAAAAGATGAGAATTTTGGATCTTTCGATGCTCCATGATTGTATTGCCAAATATAAGGCTTTTGTTGACAACCTCTAAGTTGATTCAACGTTCTCCAACATTTTCTTCGAGTTTTTTAGGATTTTCAACTTTGTAGCTTCAGAAGATAGATTGCATGTAATATGATTACATGGACATTCAGTCATGTAATCTAATAAATCTTCTTTCCTAGTTTGACTTAGTCAAGGTGGTTGAGTTTCTCCCACCTCTTTCTCCTTCTTTCTCTCACTCCTTTGCCTATATAAAGGAGTGCTCCTCATTGTAGAAATCATCTTTATTATATGCAAGAGAGCTCTACCAAACTTGTGTAAGCATAACTATGATTGTGTAGTGCAATTTTGAAAACAAAAGTGACAATGGGAGAAGTCTGAAGTGGAAGCCCTCATTCCACCCTCTGTGAGTAGATATAGTGGACCACCCTCTGCAAATAGGCATGGTGAAAATGCATTCTTCTCTGTGAGAAGTCTAAGGTGAAAGCCCTAATTCCATCCTCTACGAGTAGGTATGGTGGACCACCCTCTACAAGTAGACATGGTGGAAGTCATGTGTGTGAATCCATGACTTTAATTTTTTGTGCTTCTGAAGCAACTATGGTGAATAATGTTATGCTGAGATGACAATATTTTAATGAGAATATGTGATGAGAATTTATTATTCACATCTTTGGTTGTAGCCATATGTCTGCCATACTAAAGATCTCTCTCCTGCTAAGAGGGCATGTTGAAGATTGTGGCTGCGATAGATATCGTTATCTTTGATTTTGCTATATTTTGAAATTTGGGACATTACCTTTATATTACGTGAATAGCTAGAGAAGATATTTATGATTATATTTCCATCATATTAAACAAGCACAATATAGCATTCAATGTGTGTTAGGTGTCACACTCAAAATATTTTACATTTTATTATACGAAGAGACATGTGACATGTAAAGAGTCATGTGTTTGGAAATATGAAGAGACTTGTTTTTGAAAATTGAAGAGACTTTCAATTGTGATATGAAGGGTCTCTCGATTCTATATATATATGAGATTGCTTTGTGTGTGAATACACTTGTATCAAGTGAAAGCATTGTACTTGAATATTTTTATATCAATAAAAGAGATACTTTTTTGGTGTGGCTGGGTTTTTCCCTTCAAGTTGAAGGGCTTCCCCAGGATAAATGTCTTGTGTCTTCTGTGTATTGTTGTTCATCATTGCTTTTGGGCAAAACACAAACACTAGAAACATGTTGTGGCCATAAACAATCAAATGGCACCGCTGTCAAAAACTGTCAAGATGGGATACAACAAAGTGTTAACCCTCCTATCATGTTGACCCATTGACCATTGCCATTTCGCAAGGACCCCCAACAACCTTTTGAGAAAACACGAAAGAAACCTAGGTCGTTGATCATTGAAAAGATGCGCAACATAAAACTTGATAAATTGCAGATTAGCAAGGAATGACAAGACCCATCAGTCGAATAGAAGGAAATCACATGGCAAACCCTTGACTGGTTTCATCATTACACAAGGGGTATAAAGGGAACCCTGCAAAATAGCAAAATGGGGGTAACACGAAGGTTAGCCACAGAAAATATGACATGTTAACCCACTGTGACAAATTTTAGCCCATTGAAAATATTTCAAATCAATTATCTGTGATGAGTTGAATGATGGCTAAAGTAGCCAACAGCTTTAAAATTTGGTATCCGGTAGCAAAGAAAATCATAAGGAGTAGAGATGTTGTTTTCAGTGACAAAACATTTCCAGCTTTGCAACCTTAATCAACATAGTAAAGAATATGTACCTTTCTCCATTTTTTAAAATGATGATTCCCCGGGACAGAATAATGGTAGAAACTTGTAGACAATGCATTCAACAAATCTTCTCTCACCTACACATGTATTAGCTCGTGCCCTTGTCTCTTCTTCATCCATTGACAATATGTGGAATAGCCACACACACAATGAACAGAGTAGTGGCTTTGATGAAGTATTACAAATCTACAGCGCAAAATAGAGATAATAATTCTCTGTTTGAACAGTTAAGTATGGACAGAATTGGTCCCAACATTACTCCAATTAATCACTCCACACATGCACCATATAACTTTGATGGCAATAGGGAAGAATTTATCCAAACTTAGGTGGACGCTATGCGAACAGATAAGTATAGGACTAAGAATTTTGCTTCACACATAACAATGAAGTGGGGAATGATGGAAGTTCACCCACGATGGGAATACATCCATGCAGCCAAGAAGAAAACATCTACGCATGATTGGTAGATCAGCGGATTCAAACACCTCCACTTGAACAGCAGATAGGCAGATTCAAATAGCCGACATTCCTAGAGCTAGCGCATTTCACCTTCCACTAGTGTGGTCAACACTTGCTTCGGTCAATCCAAGAAGAAACACCAACCCTGCGCAAATTTCAGCAGATGATCATTCTTTCTCTTTGGATGCCATGCAAGCAAATAAAGGTGACTGCAGAGAGTCTTACCAAGTAGAGCAAAATGAAAAGGGTGGTGAATCTAGGCAAAGAAGATATGTCATTCCTCTACGCAATCCTGGGACGGGTTAAGGAACCATGTTCCAATCCATTCAAAGCAAGGGGTCGATAACTTGCAGACAAACAACTAAAGAAACATCAATATAAATGGTGACAGGGATCTTGGTCATTGTTTGCATAGAACTACAAACAGGGGTTATGCTGGCAATCTGATAGAAGTTTCTAATCATCAAAACTGTATACAAAACATTACTACAGCTAACAGTGAGAATGGTCACCAAAATAGATAGATATGCGAAAGGGGCAAAATGCAGGGATAGAGCACTATTAAGACAAATTGTGCTGGTAATAATAGTGACAAAATTGATTCCAATAATAATCAAGGATTGAGAAGGTCAACAAGACAAAGAAAAATTCCTGCAAAATTCTCAAATTATGAACTTGTGAATCTGGAAGAAGCAGAGCCAGAATTATTACTCTCTGATGAAATAGAACCTACAATATTTAAGGATGGAAGCTTGTAAAGCATCTAAGTCCCATAAATGGAAGGATGCTATGCAAGAGGAAATGGACTCTTTACTTGCAATTGAAACAAGGGATTTAATGCCCCTTCGTCCAAATCAAAGAGCATTGAAAAGTTAGTGGATCTTTCAGTTGAAAGATGAAGACAGAGGTCAAAAGAGTTACAAAGCCAAGTTGGTTGTGAAAGGTTTTGATCAGAAAAAGGGAATCGATTTCAATGAAATCTTCTCCCTAGGAGTCAAAAGGACCACTATTGTGCCATCTTGGCATTGGTTGCAGCTCATAATCTTGAGCTTGAACAACTTGATGTAAAAACAACATTTCTGCATGGTGACATAAAAGAAGAAATTTACATTATGCAGCCCAACGCTTTTGTCGAACATGGATATGAACATTTATATTGCAAATTAAAGAGAAGTTTATATGGGTTGAAGCAAGCCCTGAGGCAATGGTACCTCAAGTTTGACAAATTTATGATTGAGAATCACTTTGTTTTCTGTGAAACTGATCCGTGTGTGTACTACAAAACATTACCAAATGGTGCATTTGTTTTTCTCTTTCCCTATGCTGATGACATGTAAAAATGGCATTTCTGCATGGTAACATAAAAGAAGAAATTTACATTATGCAGCCCAAAGGTTTTGTCAAACATGGATATGAACATTTATATTGTAAATTAAAGAGAAGTTTATATAGGTTGAAGCAAGCCCTAAGGCAATGGTACCTCAAGTTTGACAAATTTATGATTGAGAATCACTTCATTTGCTGTGAAACTGATTAGTGTGTGTAGTACAAAACATTACCAAATGGTGCATTTGTTTTTCTCTTTCCCTATGCTGATGACATGTTAGTTACTGTCTCTAAATGAGACTGATTGATGAATTGAAACAAAGGTTAGCACAAAGGTTTGCAATGAAAGATTTAGGGGCAGCAAGACGGATACTTGGTATGATCGTCATCTGGGACAGACAGAAGAAAGAGATCAAGTTGTCTCAAGGACATTACGTGTCTCAAAGTTTTGGAGAGGTTTGGCATGGTGGATGCTAAAGCGGTCAGCACTCCATTAGCTGATCATTTCAAATTAACTTCAGCCATGTGTTCCAAGACACAAAAGGAGCAAGCAAAATGCATTCCATATTCTTCAGCAATGGGGAGCCTTATGTATGCTACGGTGAGCACCCATCTGGATATTGCCCATGTAGTGGGAATAGTAAGCAGATTTATGAGTAGCCCAGGTAAACAATATTGGAATACAGTTAAATGAAGCTTTAGGTATCTCAGAGGAACTTCTCATTTTGTGTTGTGTTTTGGTGGCAATGATGCATCATTTAAAGGTTTTACTGATTCTGGTATAGCCTGGAAATTTAGACAATCGAAGATCTACTACTGGTTATGCATTTACTTTTGCAGGAGCAGCAATCAGTTGGGCCTCAAGGTTGCAACAGAGTGTATTTTTCTACAACAGAAACTTAATATATTGCTCTCACTAAAGGAGCAAAGGAGATGATGTGGTTGCAGTGTTTATTCGATGATTTAGATTTTCCTCAACAAGGTTCCATTTCGTTTTGTGATAGCAAGAGTGCTACTGACCTAGCAAAGAATATTGCTTTTCATGGTCAGACTAAACATATTGAAGTGCATTTCCACTTCATTTGAAGAACACCTGAGAAGGGCAAACTTCAAGTGGGGAAGATTGACAAAAAAACAGAATCCAGCTGAGGCACTTACAAAGGTTGTTCCACAGAAGAAGTTTGAGTTCTACTGAGCTTCTCTCAGCATTGTAAAGAAATAACGTTAGAGGCAAAGTAAAGGAATGTCTCTGGCATTGCAGCACTTATTGGACCTCAAGTAAGAGTTTGTTGGGTGTATGAGGCCCAACAGTCATCATTAGGCTTTCCCTCCACAACTCTATCTCCTCAATTCCTTTTGAGACTCTTTATATATTGCTAATTGGAGATGGTCATAATCAATTCGTTTCCTGTAGCAAATTGCTGTAGTGTGTAAAAAAACTACAAGATATTAATAAGAGCTTTCCCTGCTTCAAGAGTAGGTGTAGGCATATTTATGCTGAACCACTAGTTTTTTGCATTCCTATTTGTCTGCCATTGTCTCATGATTGTATCTTCTGTTCAAAATTTCTTTTTCGCTTCTTTTACATTTACACAGAGTAGTTACGTACTTTTAACATTGAAAACACTTAACCTCGAAGCCTTTCCTCAACACCAGTATCCATTATTAAAGCACCTTTTCAACTTGCTTTGAGGAGTTCTAGATTTGGGTACGTTACAAGTAAAACTATAGTTTAGGCTTGCAGATGACAGAACTGTAGGATACATTTGTGGGAATAAGATCAATTTCATTATAACAGAAGCCATTATGTGTAATCGAACAAAAAATTGCACCCAAATGAACAGCAAAGAAAACAATAAAACGTACCTCCGCCCCCAAGACTAGCCATGCAGGTGTGGCCATCTGGGTAGACAATGTCGTCAATAATCACAGTGAATGTAACCAAGTCCATTGTGTTTCCTTTATTATAGTCTGAGTGTATTCTTTTAATATGAGCAGCTCTGTCTAAACGTTTAAAGCGATGCTTATTTCCTTTCTTCTCGAGTCAGACGTTTCACGGCTCCCCTTGTGCATTCCCTTTAACAACAAAATTAATTAATTAATTAAATAATAATAATAAAATTCTGGTCCATCGCAAGCTTGGTTTTGCTATACGTGGCCTAACTCATTCTTCCTATACTATATGCTAGTCATATTTCTATCTAGATTCCACTACTTACCTTGTCCATGTTATATGTTAGTCTGAGTGTATTCTTTTAATATGAGCAGCTCTTTCTAAAGGTTTAAAGCGATGCTTATTTCCTTTCTTCTTCAGTCAGAAGTTTCACAGCTCCCCTTGAGCATTCCCTTCAACAACAAAACAAATAAATAAATAATAATAATAATAATAAAATTCTGATCCATCGCAAGCTTGGTTTTGTCATACTTGGCCTAACTCGTTCTTCCTATACTATATGCTAGTCATATTTCTATCTAGATTCCACTACTTACCTTGTACATGTTATATGTTAGCTAACGTCCATTTGCATGGAAGACTACCCAGCCTGCTCTACTAAGGTCTTTGTGGTTTGTCTTTAGAGAGGGCCACACTACATTTTTCTTTGCTTGAAATTGCAATAAGGGGGAGGGGGAGGCAGGGGGAAGGATGAGGGAGGAGGGAGGAATTGTGTTCTGTTGGAAATATAGATGAAGTCACTGAGAGGGGAGGGGTGAATCAATTACCACAAAAATAATTCCAAAAATTCCTTAGATGTCTATAATACTTACTTACTGCTGATACTTGGTAAATAGTGCATGAATACTGTAACTCGGTAAGTTAATTAATTACTGATCATCTATCTTTCATTGTTATTAATGTGCATGCAAAGGTTAAATAAATGAACAAAAGAGACACCAGATTTAATGTGGAAACCCAATATGAAAAAAACCACCAAGTAACTAGTCACCAATTTTCACTCTTCTGAAGTGAGCCCTATTAGGAGCCAACCCTGTTAAAGGTTACAATGCACACTGTTAGATGTGACCTTGTTAGAGGATTTAATCACCTTGTTAGGAGTGGCTTGGTTAGATGTCTTTAGAACAATTCAACTAAATTGTCACCTTGTTAGAAGATTTACAAAATGGCTATTAAACCAACTCTGTTAAGAGATTCTAGATTCACTATTACAATGATTAGAAAGCAACAACATGAATGATATGCAACTTATCTTTTGCTGTTTACATATCTCTATTCGACTTCACTGGATCCTTATTGATCGAATACAACTTTGCAGCTCCTCCAGGATATCTAATCCTTCATCAGAATTCGCTCAATATTTGCTTATTCCATCCTCATCCATATATTCACACTCATTTTTCAATTCACTACTTGAACATCTAAATATATACCTTTCAGATTATCAAGTCGGCTCAAATATAAGTTACAACAACTGAAAAAATCATTACATCGGTCAGTTGCATGAAACAATTGAACTTAATACCAAAACAATAAAATCCTTTGCTGGCCGACCCAGCTCGGTGATCACTGCTCTAGAATGGTTTTCTAGTGTTAACCAAGTGAGGCTCGATAAACATTGCAAACCTTGCAAAAAATCCTTTGGAGACCAAGTGAACTCGGTTAGCACTGACCTTCCTTTGCTGACCTTGTGAGCTCGGTAGAAGCTAACTCTCTGCCACATTTCCTTTGATAACCGAGTGTGCTCGGTAGACATTAACTTTTCTTTGTTAACCTTGGGAGCTCGGTTAACACTAACTTTTTTCTACAAAATTCTTTGATGCCCGAGTGAGCTCGGTAAACATTAACTTTTCTTCGTTAACCTTGGGAGCTCAGTTAACACTAACTTTTTGCCACAAAATCTTTTGATGCCTGAGTGAGCTTGGTAAACATTAACTTTTCTTTGTTAACCTTAGGAGCTCGGTTAACACTAACTTTTTGCTACAAAATCCCTTGATGCCCGAGTGAGCTCGGTAAATATTAACTTTTCTTTGTTAACCTTGGGAGCTCGGTCAACACTGTAAATTATTTTGTTGATCATCTGAGCTCAGTAGACTCTGTCTGATGATTGGTATGACATTTGTGTAACATCAAAGACAATACACAATTAACAATTGTATCCAACAATCTCCCTCTTTGGCATTGATGGCAACACAATATGTAATAGCAGAATGAAATTTGAAAATAGGTCTAACAAGCCTTTTTCTGTCAGAACAACTTTCTCTATTAGATAGCAAATTCTCCCTCTTTCAGTAATCTCCCTCTGTGAACTTTTCTTCTCAAAAAAATTTCAGAAAGATATGACAGTAAAACTCTTCCTCTTTGACAACACATGCCAAAGACAACATAACTTAAATGAATTTTAATGTACCTTTAGTACTGATTCATATGCAATATTTCCTGATTGTGCTACATCAACTGATAGATCTTCAACTTGGTATGCGTTGATGCATCACTAAAATTTCATTTTAGTGAACTTCAAATAGGGGAGTAACCCCTAACTTACCTCTTAGATACAAAAATGCATCCTTAGGTAATGGCTTTGTGAATATGTCAACAATTTGTTCCTTTGTATGAACATATTCCAATCTGATCTCCTTATCTTGCACCAATTTTCTGACAAAATGATATTTTATTGCAATGTGCTTGGCTTTGGAATGCATCACTGGATTCTTAGATATGTTTATTGCACTCGTATTATCACAGAACATAACAACTGGTTCTTTGATTTCCACCTTCATGCCTTCTAACAACTGTTTAAACCAAACAATATTAGAACAGTTTACTGCAGCAGCAACATACTCTGCCTCTGCTGTAGATTGAGATGTACAATTCTATTTTTTGCTTGTCCAAGAAACCAACCTCTTTCCAAGAAAGAATGCTCCTCCACTTGTACTTTTTTTGTCATCAAGGTTTTCTGCCCAATCAGCATCAGTAAATACCTTCAAATCTAGATTACCTCCAAATTTGTACCATAAACCATAATCTTTAGTTCCTTTCAAATATCTCATTATTCTTTTGATTGCCATCATATGATTTTCTCTTGATTTTGCTAAAAATCTTGCTACAATACCAACTGCAAGGGCAATATCTGGCCTAGTATGAACTACATACTGCAACTTTCCAATCATAGATCTATACAATATTTGATCTACTTCTTTTGATTCATCTACCTTGGTAAGTTTTAATCCAGTACACATAGGAGTCCCAACTAGTTTACAATCTTTCATATCAAACTTTTTCAATATCTCCTTGGTGTATTTTGATTGAGTGATGTAGATACCATTTCTATTCTGCTGAATTTGAAGACTGACAAAGAAATTGATCTCTCCAAACATAGATATTTTAAATTCCTTGTTCATTTGTTCTAAGAATTCTTTGCAAAGATCATCATTCCCTATGAAAACAGTATCATCTACAAAGATTTCTACCAAGACAATCTTATTATCTGGTCCTTCCTTTATATACAAGCTATTGTTATCATTAGTTCTTTGAAAACCAATCCGAATAAGATAGTTATGCAATCTTTCATACCATGCTCTAGGGGCTTGTTTCAGACCATACAATGCCTTGTGTAATTTGCAAACCATGTTCTTCTTATCTGGATCAACAAAACTTTTAGGTTGTTCAATGTAAACCTCTTAATCCAGTATACCATTGAAGAATGTTGACTTGACATCCATATGATAAACTTTGAATCCTTTGTGAACAGCATATGCTAGTAAGGTTCTAACTCCTTCCAATCTTGCAACAGGAGCAAAAGTTTCTCCATAGTCTATTCCTTCTTCTTGAGCATATCCTTTGCATACTAGTCTAGCTTTGTTTCTTAATACCTTACCATCTTCATCCAACTTGTTTCTGAATACCCACTTAGTTCCAATCACATTTTTATCTTTAGGCCTGGGTACAAGAGTCCATGTCTTATTTTTCTCTATTTGCTCTATTTATTCATTCATAGCCTCAATCCAACTATCATTTCTCAATGCATCTTTGATATTTCTAAGTTCAAAATCAGCAAGTAAACAAGTACCTTTCAACTTACTTCTTGTCATGGTTCCTTCAGATTTGTCTCCAATGATTTGATCTACTGAATGATGTCTCCTGACATATTTTGCTAATACAGGTTCCTTGCCTTTTGAATGAATTTCATTGTTATCCTCATGCACTTCAACTTCAGGTTCTGGCTGTTCTAGCTCGGTAGATATTGGCTCGGGTCCTTCAGACTCGGTAGACAATTGCTTGGTAGCATCAGAATGTAACTCGGGTTGTTGTAGCTCAGTTTGAACTTCCTGTAACTCGGTTACTGATGACTCAAGAGTAGAAGATTCTTGATTGACTGGTATTGTATTAGGTTCAGTGAAAACAAACCTTCTATAATCTTTTGGTTCCTTTTTGCTTTCTTCTTCGTTCTTTTTTGCGCACTCATCAACTTTCACATGTGCACTTTCTATGACTTTGTAAGTAGACAGGTTCAAACATCTATATGCTTTACTTTTGCAAGAGTATTCCAAAAATATTACTTCATCACCTTTTACATCAAATTTGTCTTTTCTAGATTCTTTCAAAATGTAACATTTACTTCCAAAGTCTTTTAGATAACTTACATTAGGTTTATAGCCATACCATAGCTCATAAGGAGTTTTGAATGAGTCTTTTTTAAGCTGTACTTGGTTCAAGGTATGAACTGCAGTGCTAATAGCTTCCTTCGAGTATTTGATAGCAATGTTTTTTTCAATCATTAAAGTTCTTGCACAATCCATGATAGATCTGTTCCTCCTTTCAGCTAGTCCATTTTGTTCAGGAGTTCCAAGGGCTGATACTTGTCTTTTGATTCCTCTTTCAATGCAAAAGTTATTGAACTCATGTGAAATGAATTCTCCTCCTTTGTCTAACCTCAAGCATTTCAATCTTTTTCCTGTTTCCTTTTCTGCTCTTGCCAAATACCATTTGAATTTCTCAAATGCTTCTGATTTGTTCCTTAGATACATGACAGTCATCATTCTTGAGTAATCATCAACAAAAAGAATGAAGAACTTTTCTCTAGTATAGCTTTCAATTCCAATGGGTCCACATAAATCAGTATGCACAATTTCTAATATATCTTCAGACTGATAGTTTTTACTTTTAAAACTAGTCTTCCCCATTTTACCAATCTAACAATTTTTGCATAAATCGACCTCAGGTTTCTTTATATTTGAAATGCCTCTTACTTTCTTGAATTTGCTTATCTTCACCAAGTTATCAAAATTCACATGACACAACCTTTTATGCCATAACCAACTTTCTTCAACTTGAGCAATAAAACATGAATACTCACCAAGTTCAAGATAAAACAAGTTACCTTTTGTTTGAGTGTCTAATCGAATCAGTTTTCCTTTGCCATCCAGCAATCTTGCTTTTCCATGCATGAATTCTACTTTGAATCCATTATTGAGTAGTTGTGCCACACTCAACAGATTATGTTTTAGTCCTTCTACTCAATAGGCATTATCACATATAAGTTCTTTGGTTAGAGAGATTCTTCCTCTTCCTTTTATACAATAAGGTTCATTGTTACCAAATCTTACACTGCCACCATCGTAGTCTTCAAAGTACTCAAACTTAGTTTTATCACCAGTCATGTGATGAGAACAACCACTATCTATGATCCATGTATCATTTTTGCTCATATGAGAAATGAGTGCCATTTCTTCATCATTATCAAACTCATCTTTCACAGCAATGTAGACAATTTCATCTTCTTCTTCATCATTAGAATCATTAGAATCTTTAGCCATAAAGCATGTTTTCTTACCTTTATCCTTGAATGATTTGAAGTCTTTCTTGCCATTGTACTTGTAACCTTTCTTCTCATCTTTGTTCTGCTTGTTTGGGCACCTAGCAGCAATATGACCAATTTTTTCACATGAAAAACAGATTAGAGGAACTTTACCTTTATATTTTCCTCTGCCTCTAGAATATTTTCTTGCTAGTAGAGCTTCAATTACCTCAAGATCACTGTCTGAACTTTGGTCTGGTTCATCTTCACTTCCTAATTGGGATTTTTTTTTCTTTTTACTTTTTTCCTTGAGTGAAAGCTTGGCTTCAAATGTTGATTCAATGTTTTTGGAAGCTGGAACATAGTTGTCAAAGTTGTCTAGTTCAAATGCAGTTAATCTTCCAACTATGGCCTCTAGATTTATCTTATGATTTGCTTCACATCTTCTTTCTTGAATTGCAGAAATTCTAATTGCATAAATGGGAAGTAGAGTTCTAATAACTTTACTTATAATTGTCTCCTCCTTGATATCTCCTCCAGATGCTTTGATTGCATTGACACATGCTTTGACTCTTTCAACATATTTTGCAATGTTTTCATCCTCTCCCATCCTCATCTGATCAAATTGTCCTCTCAGACTTTCTGCTTTAGCTCTTCTTACATTATCATCTCCTCCATAGATTTCTTTTAGCTTTTTCCACATTTCAAAAGTAGATTTGCAGTCCTTGATGTCATCAAATTCTTCATAACTCAGAGCAGATGCTATATCTATCATCATGATGTTTTGGGTCTTCTTTTCAACAATATCATTGACAGATAGTGTACCATCTGGTTCTGCATATTTTTCGTCAAGGTATTTTAGTCATGTATCTCCAATAGAAGCTAGATGAAGTCTCATCAACCCTTGCCATGCTGAGAAGTTGTCCCTGTTAAGTCTTGGAATTTCCCTCTTATAAGACAACCTGATCTTTGGCTTAGATCCTTGAAATCTTGTCCTGCAAGCACCAAAAGCTCTGATACCAATTGTTGGAAATATAGATGAAGTAACTGAGAGGGGACGGGTGAATCAGTTACCACAAAAACAATTCCAAAAATCCCTTAGATGTCTATAATACTTACTGTTGATACTTGGTAAATAGTGCATGAATATTGTAACTCAATAGGTTAACTAATTACTGATTATCTATCTTTCATTGTTATTAATGTGCATGCAAAGGTTAAATAAATGAACACAAGAGACACTAGATTTAACGTGAAAACCCAATATGGGAAAAACCACCAAGTAACTAGTCACCAATTTTCACTCTTCTGAAGTGACACCTGTTAGGAGCCAACCCTGTTAAAGGTTACAATGCACACTGTTAGGTGTGACCTTATTAGAGAATTTAATCACCCTGTTAGGAGTGGCCTGGTTAGAGGTCTTTAGAACAATTCAATTGAATTGTCACCTTGTTGAGGATTTACAAAATGGTTGTTAAACCAACTCTATTAAGAGATTCTAGATTCACTATTACAATGATTAGAAAGCAACAATGAGGTGACCTGAATGATATGCAACTTATCTTTTGTTGATTACAGATCTCTATTCAGCTTCACTGGATCCTTACTGATCGAATACAACTTTGCAGTTCCTCCAAGATATCTAATCCTTCATCAGAATTCGCTCAATATTTTCTTATTCCATCCTCATCCATATATTCACACTCATTTTTTAATTCACAACTTGAACATCTAAATATATAGGTTTCAGATTATCAAGTCGGCTCAAATATAAGTTACAACAACTGAAAAAATCATTACATCAGTTGGCTGCATGAAACAATTGAACTTAATACCAAAACAATAAAATCCTTCACTGGCCAACCCAGCTCGGTGATCACTACTCCAGAATGGTTTTCTAGTGTTAACCAAGTGAGGCTCGGTAAACACTGCAAACCCTGCAAAAAATCTTTTGGAGACCGAGTGAACTCGGTTAGCACTGACCTTCCTTTGCTGACCTTGTGAGCTCGGTAGAAGCTAACTCTCTGCCACATTTCCTTTGATAACTGAGTGTGCTCGGTAGATGTTAACTTTTCTTTGTTAACCTTGGGAACTCAGTTAACACTAACTTTTTTCTACAAAATCCTTTGATGCTCGAGTGATCTCGGTAAACATTAACTTTTCTTCGTTAACCTTAGGAGCTTGGTTAACACTAATTTTTTGCTACAAAATCCTTTGATGCCTGAGTGAGCTCGGTAAACATTAACTTTTCTTCGTTAACCTTAGGAGCTCGATTAACACTAACTTTCTGCTACAAAATCTTTTGATGCCCGAGTGAGCTCAGTAAATATTAACTTTTCTTCGTTAACCTTGAGAGCTCGGTCAACACTGTAAATTGCTTTGTTGATCATCTGAGCTCGGTAGACTCTGTCTGATGAATGGTATGACATTTGTGTAACATCAAAGACAATACACAATTAACAATTGTATCCAATAGTGTTCTGCATAAGATTTCATTAATTAAGAGTTCACACAAATTAATTTTAGGTTAATCATTGTCTTAAAAAAGGTAATAAGATCATTTGAACAACTTCATTAGTGAAAATAGTATAGGATTTTTGGAGCATTGTACATAAGTATTAGATCAATTGTACAAATTTTATAGTGTTCAAAGAAAATAATTATGCGGTAAAAGAGAATATTTATTGTATGTCAACTCAAAATGATCACTTTTGACATTTGTGTACATAATGAATCTCACTAAATTTGTTGTAACTATCTTGTACATAATGAATCTCACTACATTCATTGTAACAATCTAGAAGCATACAATATCTATACACACTTCAAAACATATATAAAGAAACCAAAACAAAATATCAAAATCTAATTTATCATTTAGGAGATTGGAATGTGTAGAGTTAGCTATAACAACTCTTGATATCATCCCCTACTTTAGAGGAAAATATAAGTGGAATCTTAACCTTGAGTTGCATATGTAAGAAAAGACAATACAAACCATCTTTATTAAGTACTCTTCTATAACTCCAACTTACATAGTCATAAATGCCTGAAATTCAAAATGTATAATTCACCCATTTCTAACATCCCTTGATATCTTTTGAAATACGATATTTAACCTTTAATGGTATTTCCCTTGTGGAAATTATAATTGAGGTCCTAGTTACTAATAGTAATAATAAAACTAATTACCAAATGATAAACTTTATTGAATAGTCCTACAAAACAACTTATTCAAATGAAAGACACGTAAAAGTTAGAAGAAAACAAAATTGGTAATGCAAGATTGTCATAAACCCCTAGATGCTCCTAAATCAAAAGCTTGTGGCAATTGGAAATATTCCATAAGCTAAAGCTCCCAAACATTTGAAGATTGAGTGATTAATTTGAATTTGTTGTTCTTCCTTCTTCTCCTTGCTCTCTACCTTTCGATATCTTCATCTTTTCTCTCTTTCTTTATCTCTTGAAATTGACCTTGTTATGTCATGGTTTAGCTTCCACTTCCACTTTATCGTCCTTGACACCTCCATATAAATCAACACTAACAAGTTCATGCAAAAACCTTCATTTCCTCTTCCTTGTCAATTTCTCCTTCAATATCTTTTTTGTATACACCAATAGAATTAAAAACACTTTTTTCTGCCTCAACCTGTAACTGTTAGGGTGAATGTTGATGATATTCCTATAGAGAAGCATCCAAACATTGTTGAAGCAATGGGACAACATGACTATGTGTTGCATTCATGACTACGTTTTTCATTGATGTAAACATGCTGAGAAGATTGGTAAAATAGAAGACAGTAATTGAGATCGTACAGATCGAGGACTTAACATAAGGTCAAGTGTAGTTGGGGACATGTTCTACAAAGTGTCTTGATGACAGGGATAAGAGTGTATGCAAGAAGTCAAAGACTGGTAGTAATTATTTGAGATTTATAGAAGATAGTTTGCAGACAGAGTTCTTGAGAAGTGATTTCTAGTAATTAGATGATATCTCCTAACAGGGATAGAATCTAGGTGAGCACACTTAGAGGGAGGTAGAAGACATCCTAGTGATGATACCAACAAGTGCACAAAGTTCAAAGTTACGCATGTGGAAGATTTTCAAAGACTATGAGCCGAAAGTGTTATGTAATTATGAATAGATGTAATGTAGTGTGTTATCTTAATGAGGTCCTATTGTAATTGTAATTGTGAAAGCCTCAAGACTAACTCAATAAATTATATTGAGGACTTGGAATAAAGGAAATTTATTTTCCTAGTGATTGTTATAATTTGTATAAAACAAATATAACCAAAATCTAATGAAAGACGTAGATTAATAAAGAGGAAATAAAATTGTCAGAATATGAATACAAGAACATTTTTTGATGCAAATGCTCAAAGGCATAATAGCATCTATATTTCCTAATTTGTAATACATAAGAGCTAGCCTATTTAAATAGGCAAGAGCTGGGAGGATACTTGGACAAGATTGAGGCAAGTGTCTCAACTTGGAGGAAGTAGAGTTCTCATGGGCTCAACGACCTACCATCCACCTACAATCTAGAAGGGTGGTGTCCAAATTAGAATTAACCACATGTGACATTTTAGGAGTAGTTGAAGTCAAAGGGATGACTCAACAATATCCTTCTAATAATAATATCCAAAATATATAATTCCTCCTAATTTATGAGTTCACCTAAGTAAACTTGATATAAGAGTAAAATGGAAAAGAACCATTTACTCTAATAGTGATGATGTATGTGTGGATCAAGTGTGTATGCAATAAGTGAAGAAGATTAGTAAATGTGAATAAGTGATCAAAGGGATTATTGTGATGTGAATTTGTAGACCTAGTATTGAGATCTTATAAGTGTTTGGTGCAGAAAAGGCACAGAAAGAGGATAGAGACATAGTATGAGTTGATGAGATCAATTGTATTTTTTATTATTTTGAAAAGAATAATACATAGGCCAATTAGATAGTGAGGTCGGTGGTCTTGCCCCTAAAGTTGTTTGGACACTAGGTCCTTCTATCTTCTACAACTCTCAATAGGGTTGGCACAACTCCCAATAGGGTTGGAATCTCCTCATAGGGATTCAAAGTCTCCAAACAGGGATTGATATGTATTAAATGTATTTCATTGGCTCCTAGAAGAGCCCATCTTCTTACAAGGAACTTTATATTAGTACATTATTTTGTGGGAACCATCACCACCAAGGTTTTCCCTTTGATCAAGGGTTTCCCTAGTTAACATATATGGTGTTATTGTGTATGTGTATCTTCTTATGCTTGTTGTTTATTTGATCACATATTTGAGGTTTAATAAGGTTAATAAAAGTTGCATTGATCTAATAATTGATTCACCCCACCCACCTCTCAGTTATTTAAGTGGACTTTACTTTTTAATAATTAGTATTAGAGCATCAGGTCCATGAAGGAAAATCTTAATAGCTTAAGGAGATCAATGGTAGGTCATTTTAGAAAAGAAAGTCCTAAGTTTGATGGAGTGAACTATGACAACTCGAAAGAGAAGATGAAGACACATATGTTATGCATAGGTCTAGGATATTGGTTGATCACAAAGAATGGAAAGACCATAATTGAAGAAATCAAGCTTGAAGAATATATTGAAGCTGAAAGAGATTTTTTCATGTGTAACATGCTTGCCAGAGAAGCACTTTTGTCAATTCTTCCTGAAAATGAGTACAATTGGGTAAAATATTTAAGGTTATCTAGTGAGATTTGGAAAGCTTATGAATCTAGTTTTGAAGGTGATAAAAATGTTAAAAGGGTTAGATTACAAAATTGGACATGTCTATTTCAAGAAGCTAAAATGATGCAAGATGAATTTTTAAGACATTATATTGGAAGAATATCAAAAATTGTTGCAGGAATCAAGGCTTGTAAGGGAACTAAAGAAGAAGATGAGATCATATGGAAAACCTTGAAGACTTTGGCATTGCCATGCAAGTAGACATCACAGATGATTGAGCAAGTGATACCTTGTATGAAGAAGTTCTCTAGAAAGACTCTTCTTGGAAGATTGGAAGCAACATAAATAAGTTTAAAACAAGCTGGAGATTTTCCTATGGAGACTTCCTTTAGCACACTGAATGTTCATCCTACTCTATCAAGGAGTGCAAGCACTAGTTTAGTAGTTGTAGATCAATATTTGAAGAAGATGGAAATATTGAATAAGGATTGTCTTTCTTGTAAGAAGAGAATCAGACGGTAAGAAAAAAATTTAATGTTCGACTTGTATTGGATTTGGTCATTATGCTTCTAAATGTCCTAAAAGAGTAAAGAAGTACAAAAAAAAATTAAGTCTAGAAAGCCTAGAGAATTTTTGTATGCAAATAATGATGATGAATCAGATGAAAGAGTTTTGAGTGAAAGTGATGATGAGTTGGTATTTGTTTCTAGAAAAGAAGAAAATCTTGAAAAAGAAGTTAGAAAGGAAAAAACCCAAGTGTCATAGATTGAGAAGAAAGTTGATTGGACCATAGATAGTGGTTGTTCAAATCATATGATTGGTGATATGAATAAATTTGTTGAATTCAATAGTTGTGATAGAGGAATTGTTAGAGTTGGGAACAATGTGACTTATTAGATTAAGGGAATAGGGTCTATTACTCTTGATGGTAAAACAAACACATATGATGTTTGTTTTATTGATAAAATGAAGCATAATCTTCTAAGTGTTGGATAGTTGGTTGACAAGGGATATCAATTATAGTTCGTAGAGAAGACATGTATCACCAGGGATAAGAATGGTAATATGATTGACACTAGCACAAGATCTAGAGATAATGTTTTTCAGTTGAATCCTACAGAAATGACATGTTTTGTTGCTAAAGTTGATAAAAGTTGGTTATGGCATAAAAGGTTTTGTCATATAAATTTTGATAATATTGTAAAATAAAGAGCTATGTTTATCATTAGGGATTTTCCTAAAACTATGAGTCCTACTAATGTTGTATGCAAGGACTATGTTATGGCTAAATAGAAAAAAAGTTCCTTTCCTAGCAAGAAGTTCACTACAAAAGCCAAGTTGGAGATTTTTCAAACATATTTGAGTGGTCCTACAAAGACAAGAGGATTCTATGGTGAATGGTACTTTATGATTAATCTTGTTGATGATCTTACTAGGATGATGTGGGTAGCATTTCTTAAGGAAAAGTCTGAAACATTTGAGAAGTTTGAGGTGTTTAAGAACATAGTTGAAAATTAATATGGATAAAAGATTAAGTGTTTAAGATATGCTAGAGGTGGTGAGTTTACCTCGAATGAGGTTAACAATTTTTGTGAAGTGAAGGATATTATGAGATGACTTTTAGCCCCTAAAATGCCTGAGTAGAATGGTATAACTAAGAGAAGAAACAACTTTGTAACAGAAGCAACAAGAGCCATGATGTTTGAAAATGATGTATCAAAGACATTTTGGAGAGAAGCATTTAATACAACAATGTATACAATGAACAAAGTACATATCAGAAAAGGTACAAACAAAATTCCTTGTGAATTATGGTTTGGACATGCATCATCAGTAAAGTATTTCATAATTTTTTGAAGCAAGTGTTATATCAAGAGAGATGATGATATTGGTAAGTTTGATTCAAGAAGTGATGAAGGTATGTTCCTTGGTTATTCATTGAAAAGAACTGTTTATAGATCTTTTAACTAGAGGACTAAAACTATTGTTGAGAGTGTAAATATGGAAGTGGAAGAGAAGTTTGGAGTTCAAGAAAGTATACTTATTTATAATTTTGATGAAGAAGCTAATCCTAAGACTAATCAAGAAAATTTTGAGTTGTATTATGAAACTAAAAATGATTTATAGAATGGTGTCCAAGTTGTGGAATAGAGAGAGGAACCAGGATATGAATCTAGAGCAGAAGTTAGAGTTCAGATAGTGACACCAAATAAGAATTTGACAAAGAATCACCCTGTTGATCATATTATTGGAAGCAAAGATAGAGGAGTTATGAAAATATATAGAGTGCATGAAGAGTTATTTTTTATTTCTCAAGTAAAGCCTAAAAGTGTTGATGAATCTTGCAAGGATGACCATTGGATTCAAGTAATGAAAAAAGAACTAGATTAGATTATGAAGAATGAAACATGGGAATTAGTTCCTAGACCTAAGGAAAAAATGTTATAGGAACTAAATGGGTTTTGAGAAATAAAATGAACGAACAACGTGAGGTTGTGGGAAACAAAGCTACATTGGTATGCAAGGATATCCGTAGCAAGAAGGAATAGAATATGAGGAGACATTTGCACCTATTGCCGCAATTAAAGGACTGAGAATGTTCTTGGCTTATGCAATGAACAAGAAATTCAAAGTGTACAAGATGGATGTAAAGTCAACATTTTTGAATGGAGAACTTGAAGAAGAAGTATACAGTAAGAAGCCTGAAGGATTTTCTTTGACAAAAGAAGGAGATACATTATGTAAGATGAAGAAAGAACTATATGGATTAAAGAAAGCACCTAGAACCTGGTATGAAAGGTTGGACAAGTACTTGGAAAAATTAGGATTTTCTAAAGGTGCTACATATAGTAACCTATATCTAAAATAAATTGAGAATGATATATTGATTATTGTGATATTTGTGGATAATATAATCTTTGGAGGCAATGATGAAGCAAGTGACAAGTTTTTTGATGAAATGAAGAAGGAATTTAAAATGAGCATGATTAGTGAGATGAAATATTTCTTAGGTTTGCAGATTGTGCAAAATAGTGAAGGTATTTTCATTTCTCAAACTAAGTATTTGAAATACTTATTGAAGAGATTTGGTTTAGAAATTTGTAAAGTTGTTGGTATACCTATGGTAACTGGTCATAAGTTATCTAACAAATATGAGACACCTATTATTAAGAAGAAGCAATACAGATCCATGATTGGAGGTTTGCAATTTTTAACTTTTACAAGATCATACATAGCTAATGTAGTTGGCATTGTTTCAAGATTTCAAGCTGAGATCCTAACGAAGCACATTATGCATCAATAAAGAGGATATTTAGATATTTGAAGGGTACACCTAATTTTGGGTTGTGGTATGACATGTTAAATGACTTTAACTTATGTGCATATACTAATGCAGACTAGGTAGGTAGTATGGATGACAAAAAGAGTACACATGGTGGTGCATTCTTCTTTAGAGGAAGGTTGGTTTCTTGGCTAAGAAAGAAACACAATTGTATTTCACTGAGCACATCAGAAGTAGAATATGTAGTAACAACAAACAATTTCAATCAAGTCATGTGGATGCAACAAATATTGAAAGATATTGGGATAGAGTTTTCAGAACTTGTTATCATACTTCTGATAATGCAAGTACAACAACTATGTCTTTAAATCATGTGTTGCATTCTAAGATGAAGCACATATATATTAAGTATCATGTTTTGAGAGAGAATGTTGTAGAGGAAGAGATTAGAATGGAATATGTTAGTACAAAGGAGAAGATTGCAGATATATTTACAAAGCCTTTGCCTAAGGATATATTTGAATACTTGCATGGTATGTTTAGGGTTATGCCCCTATCTACTTCAGAGTAGACGATGCAAATATTGCATTAGTCTAGTGGTACAAAGCAATATTTTTTATTTGGACTAAATGTTAATGCCTCCTTTATGGGGGTGTATTTGTGCTTGAATAGAGTCATGAAGGACTCTTGGTAGTTGGTATTTCTAACAATATCTTTGGACACTTGAGCTGATTGAAGACATTGAGTAGAAGATTGACATAATGATGCCTTTGTCATTGATTTCAATTGGAGAGAAAATGGATGAAAAGCATCTCCTTTGAATGGGGAGAGAAGTATCTTTTATGAATGGGAGAGAGAGAGTGCATGAAAAACATCTTCTATAAATAAGCGAGAGAATTTATGGGAAAGATTATCATATAGAATGGGGGAGAGATATGTGGGAATTATATCAATGGGGGAACAAAAACACTAATGAAGAGTTGTTCCTTGAAGATTCATATTTGATTGATGAAGAGGATTTGAAAAGATAAGAGCAACAACAACAACATAGAAGTATGTTTGGAATTCACGGAACTTA
Source organism: Cupressus sempervirens (assembly GCA_028749045.1). Classification (NCBI taxonomy): domain Eukaryota; kingdom Viridiplantae; phylum Streptophyta; class Pinopsida; order Cupressales; family Cupressaceae; genus Cupressus; species Cupressus sempervirens. The sequence goes on along the minus strand of CM053791.1, from coordinate 255,319,434 downwards.
GATTTTTTTCATTTATGTTTCCATCAAAGCCAAAGGGGGAGATTGTTAGCATGAATTCTAATGATATTCCCATGGGGGAGTATCCTAGCATTTTTGGAGCATTCGAGAGATGGACAAGATGACTATGTGTTGCATTTATGACTATATTTTCATTGATGTCAACATATTGAGAAGATTGGAAGAATAGTAAACACTGTTTGAGGTTGTAAGAATTTTCCTTAGGGAAAAATTCACCCAAGAACAAAGAACTCAAACACAAGCACAATTGTAGACTAGAAAGAGTATGATCATAATAATAATGTATTCAATTCAATATGCATGAAAGTACACTAGGAGTGCCTATATATAAAGGCCTCTGAGATGCATCTAGAATGCCTAGGAATCAGCTACATGATAATTCATACAACCAGGCACATGTCCACCAAATATGGGTTATCCTCCATTAAGCACAGAAGTAAGTGTGATGATGAGAGGATAAGTTGACAAGGGTGAAACACACAAATTTATGTTGTAGACAACATGTGCTAAAAAGGGAGTGTGAATAACTATGTTGTCTACATGACTACTCAATGAATGATGTAAACTCTAGTGATGTAGACACCATGTGTTGAATTAGAGTTGTGTACTTCTGTGTTGTCAACATGACAACTCATAAAGGTGCGCAAACTCCTAAGCATCTCAAAAAATAAATAATAAAATAATGCATTAACATAAGTAAACTCAAGTAAAGTGTAAATAATAAATACGTATTTACACCAACACCCCCCTTAAGTGCAACTTAGGGGAATGCCCTTAAGCTTACAAAAACTAGGATGAAATGCAAGATGGGTCTCGGTTACTAGGCCATGTTAGGTACCCATTTACATAATGAAATGCAATCTCTCATAAAGTGGAGAAGAGGGAAAACCTCATGGGAAAAACCATCCCCCAAAAAGAGAGATGAATAGATTAGATGCATGGATGGATGGAGTAATCAAGACCCCCCCATTACGGCATACATCAAGTATATACAATAGTGAAGAATGAGAAGAACAAGATCTCATAAGAGGAAAATATCCCCCCATAAGAAAGAAGAGGAAGAGAGACAAGGTAGTACCCTCCCCCCCAATGAAGAATGTCAACCAGTGATTGCTGCTCCAAGGAAGAAGCTAGTCCAAGAATGCAGAATGATGTTCCTCCCCTTTGGAAGAAACAATGGCAAAGGTACAATCCTTAAGATGCATGGTGGCCCTGAAGCCTACTCAAGTGTCCCTATGTCAATTCTGATGGTCACCCCTTCTAATAGTGCTGAAAAGAACAAATGCAGATTTGGGAAGGATGTCTGTAGACCTTGTTCCAATGAACCATCTGTCTCCTCAACTGATAAAGAGACCTCTAGCAACTGTTGTTCATAAGGACCCATAAGCATGCCAACCTATAAAGATTGATCATGTAGAGAATGGACATGAGGGTCAGAGTTAGCCCTCACAACAAATGTAGAAGTATCATCTTCATCAAAGAAAAGATGTAAATCACTAAGGCTATCTCCCAAATCTACAATGTGGGACTCCATGAACAAACCTAAAATGTTTTCCATGTAGTCATCCCCTGTCACTAGAGCTAAAAGATGATGTGTACCCTACTATGCTAGACCTATCACTATGGCAATGTATGCATGTGGACTATACTGATGTCGTGACCTCTCACTGCAACTATCGATAAAACCCCAAATGTCTGAATTTGTTGAAGTGCTATTGTTGGTATCACTATCAGTTCCACAGTGTATGAAGTGCGGAAAGGATTAGAGGATAAGATAGGTGAACTTTCCTCAAAGTGAACATCCTTCTCCACAAAAATCTCATGAGTCTTTGGATCCATAAGTATGTAAGCCTTAAAATTGTCTTCATAACCGATGAAAGTACAAGGCCTAGGTGTTGGTGCCTTGCATCCATTGGAAGATAGGTTTTCCCATATTGGACAACCAAAGACTCTAAAGTGACTCACAACTAGTTTTCTATTGCACCATGCCTCAAAAGGAGTCTTTCCATGTAAGGCATTGTGAGGAGACTTGTTAAGTATTTGAGTAGCATTGCTAATGGCTTCAACTTCAAGTGTTGGATCAAGAGACTTGGCATTTATCATGCAACTTGCCATGGTTTTAAGAGTCCTAATCCTCAGTGCTGCAACATCTGTCTTGTGTGGATTGAATGCTAGTGGATTCTGATGATCAATTCCCTCAAGTTTGCAAAAATCTTTAAGTCTTCTATCCATATATCTGCTTTTGTTGTCCACCCGTAGAACCTTGATGGCTTTCCTTGATTTCTGTTCAACATGAATCTTAAAGGCTTGAAGCTTATCAACCACTTCATTCTTCTGATGAAGGAAGTAGACCCATGTGAAGTGTGAAAAGTCATCAACAAATGTAAGGATGTAGCAGCCTTGGCTGACTAAAGTCACTACAAAAGGACCTGCTAATACCATGTGAACCAACTAAAGAAAAACTGGTCCTCTTGAAGACTTCCCTTTATCATACTTCTCTTCGAGATGCATATCCACTGAACATGATGAACACTCACCCTTAGAAAAGTTGATGTTAGGTAGACCTTTGACCATGTGTTTGGAGCAAAGTTGTTGAAGATAGCAAAAGGTAAGATGACCAAACCGCTCATGCCATAGTTTGATCTGTGAATCAGATTGAGTTAACAAGGCATGTGAAGGAGACTTAGGCACAAAGTGGGAGAAGGACTAAAGCCTCTTGTCATGATTGAATTTTCCCACTACAACCAATGAATCATCTCTTAGATTATGCACCATCACTAATTCTAGAGGGAACTCAACTTTGTTACCATGTCCAAGGTGAGTGATTTGGTAAACTGAGAGGAGATTGGAGCTAAGGTTTGGAACATAGAGAACATCTTTGAATTTCCAATTTTCCATTTCCACATGTCCTTTCCATTCAACTTCCATTTTTAGTATCATCTCCCACAAAGATGTGTGTACCTATGACTGCTCCAATAAAGAAAAGTCTCCCTTTGAAGAACCCATATGATAGGAGGCACCTGACTCAAGTATCCATTCCAAAGAAGAACTTGTATTTGCCATAAGTCCTTGTCCTTTTCCCTTTGAAGAGGTTGGAGTTGAATCCTTGGAATTACCTTGCACTTGAATTTTGTTCTTCCTGAGTAGGTTTTCCAACTCATCGATTCTTTTAGTCTTGCAATGATGCTCATCATGATTTGGCTTTTTGCAATATGCACAAAAAAGTTTGTCCTTCTTTTCGTTACTTCCCTTCTTGTTGGAAGAAGAATTGCCTTGCTATGAGAAGGATTGTTGTGTCTGAGATTGTGATTCCTACTTCCACTACTTTTTCTTCTTGTTGCTTGAAATTTTCCCTCCTTGACTTGATTGGTGCTCATCACTAGCCACCAATGCTTTGGTCTTTGATGTCATTAGAAGTCTCAAATCTATCAAGTGAGATTGTTCAAAAATTAACATTTCTGCAAATGCATCAAATGTAGGGTTCTAGTAAGCACTTCCCATGGTTAACCTATGAGTATTATAACTTGAAACAAAGGAGGCATACTTTAAAGGTAGTCGCTTCAGGATGTGATGAATCAACTTGTCATCCTTCATGGGATTTCCACAATCTTTAAGTAGTGCCCTATACTCATTGGCTTTTTTGATGTAATATTGAATTGTGTTAAAGTCCTTTGGATCCAAGAGAAGTAGATCATCCTTAATCTGAAAACCCTTTCCCTTATCCACCTTACCATACAATGATTCAAGTTTCTCCCATGCAGGTTTAGATTTTATGAAATCGGCAATGTGGAAGAAGAGATCTCTATGTACACAAGTCCTAATAATTCCTAAAGCCTGATTGCCTATAATTTTCCAATCAATGAGTTCTTTAGCATCAGTGGGTTTGGGTATTGTATCATCAACATAAAGATTTAGACCTTTTTCCATTAATCTACTCCATATAATATCTTTCCATGTAGAATAATTGTGTGAAGTTAGAAGTGGACATTTGGTTGAACCCATGATGTAGAAATGAAAAGAGCACAAAAGAGAGACACAAAACACAATACACCCCCCCCTTTTCACTCAGTCAAAAGACCCCCGCCCCCCCCCCCCAAAAAAAAAAAAAAAAAAAAAGAAGAAAAAGATGCTTTTGGCACTTTATATGTAGTGCGTGTACAATAGCTCACTTGTTAAAATCTATAAAGTGGACTTCTAATTTTGCTTTTTACAACTACCTTTTGAGGCCCAAATATGTCACTAAGCACTATAGCTTAGATGTACAACAATTCTAAAAAGTAATCAAAGCATTACAATGCATAAAAAGCCCTAATTCTAAAAGTGAGATTTAGTCTACACAACCCTAGAATCTGACGATAGATTTGGAAAGTAGATGAAAAATGGCACACTTTTAAAAAAAACAAAACTTGAAAAAGTGTCTAGATGAGCCCATACGGAGCATTTGAAGTTGCAAAATGTAGGATTAAACAAGTACAGTTGCCAAAAAATGTAATTTCTAAAAAATTCTTACACCAAAACCAAAAAGGAACCACCACTAAAAATTTCAAGAAATTCTACCCAAAATAAATAAAAATTGCACCTGAATTGGAGTTTGAATGACCGAGTTATGGGCTCTCAAAGTCAGGCTGCCAAATCAAAAACACATTTGAAGAGGGGTCTAGGCAGGAAATTGCTAGCTTAAATTTGATGGTCAAATAGTCATCATAGCAATTATAAAATCCCTCGAAATGACGATCAGACGGTCATCAAATTTAACCTCAAGAACTGATGATGTCAATGAATTTTAGCCCTATGATGACATCAGCAAGGTACATAATCATACAAACTATATAGACAAGTACAAAAAAAGTGTCATGTCTGATGTGTATGGCTGAGTTAGATTGTTGATTGTTTGTAGACTAGGTCCACGTGGCCACACACTTGGCAACTGATCACAGCTAAGCTATACCAAGAAAAATGCATCGTGTGGTGTGAAGTGGGTGGTTGAGTTAGGGTCCCATGGAGGCCATGTGTCCACGAAAGGCCAAGGTACTCTGTTTTCCAAAAAAGACAGATCAGATGCCAGAGAATAGTCGCCAGGGAGTGAAGAGACCATGAGCCAAAAAAGTTGGTAATATCATTGTCGTGCCAGAATTCCCAAAACAATGAGTTGATAATTGAAGACAGTAGCTAGAAACATCAAAAATTTACTAGGACTCCTTATGATATATCCCACATTGGTGGGAAAGTGGAATGTAAAAGTTTTTAAAAACCCATTCCCACAGTAAACAAATAACAAGTTGCGGGTGGAGGTTGGAACTGCCGGTTGGGTGGTGTTTGGCGCCGAATTATATTTTGTAGTTGCTAAGAAAAGTAAAGCTATGCTTGGATCTGAATTAAAGTGGCTAGATTATGTAGTCTAATGCTGAATAAATAAATGGATTCCCTATTTGATGCCACCGAATATTCCTCCAAATTGCAGGGCCAGGGTGTCACTACCTAGTTCTGCAAAATAAATTTATCTGCTAGCCCAACTGGGCAAATTTTTTTTCAAAAAAAGTAGAATTAAAAAATATAGAGAAATAATCAAATCTAAAAATTAAAATTGTAGATCTAAAAGATCATACCCGAACTTGCAAATCGGGGCCTTCGGGTGTCAATTTGCAAAAAAAATTTGCCTCACGATCGACTTGGCCTAGGGTAGTTGAATTTATAGTCAATTTGCACCAAATCAACATTCTAAACATAATGGCAAGATTCATTTAGGCTCTAGACACTCCCAATTTTTGCAGCATTCCAGATTCAGGCTGAGGTGCTAAAGAAACAATGGTCTTGAACGACTATATGAAGAGCGATTCTCCAAGCTTTGATACCATGTAAGAATTTGCCTTAGGGAAAAATTCACCCAAGAACAAAGAACTCAAACACAAGCACGACTATAGACCAAAACGAGTATGATTAGAATAACAATGTATTCAATTCAATATGCATGAAAGTACACTAGGAGTGCTTGTATATAAAGGCCTCTGAGATGCATCTAGAATGCCTAGGAATCAATTACATGATAAGTCATACAATCAAGCACATGTCCACCAAATATGGGTTATCCTCCATTAAGCATAGAAGTAAGTGCAATGATGAAGGATAAGCCTACAAGGGTGAAACACAAAAATTTATGTTGTAGACAACATGTGCTAAAAAGGGAGTGTGAATAACTATGTTCTCTACATGACAACTCAGTGAATGATGCAAACTCCAGTGTTGTAGACACCATGTGCTGAATTAGAGTTGCGTACTTCTGTGTTGTCAACACGACAACTCATAAAGGTGCACAAACTCCTAAGTGTCTCACAAAATAAATAATAAAATAATGCAATATAATAAAATAATGCATTAACCTAAGTAAACTTAAGTAAAGTGTAAATAGTAAATATGTATTTACACCAACAGAGATCATATGAATTGAGGATTGAATATGAGATCAAGCGTAGTTGGGGACATTTTCTACAGATATTCCTAATGATGTGCCTAAGAGTGCATGCATAAAGTTGAATACTAGTAGTATTTATTTGAGTACTAGTAGTATTTATTTGAGATTTATATAAGATAGTTTGTAGACAGAGTTCCTAAGAAGTAGTTTCTTGTAATTGAATGATATCTCCTAACATATATAGAATCTAGATGAGTGCAATTAATTAAAGGTAGAAGACATCCTAGTTATGACATCAATGAGTGTGAGAAGTTCAAGGTCACACATGTGGAATATTTTCAAAGACTATGCCAACACTGTTATGTAATTATGAAATAATTTAATGTAGTGTGTTATCTTAATGACATCCTATTGTAATTGTAATTGGGAAAGCCTTGAGGATGACTCAATAAATTATTTTGAGGACTTGGTATAAAGTAAAGTTATTTCTCTTGTGATTATGTATGTGTGGATCAAGTGTGTATGTGATAAGTGAAGTAGATTACTAAATGTAAGTAGGTGATCAAGGAGATTATTGTGATGCAAATTTGTGGATCTAGTATTGAGACCTCAGAAGTGTTTGGTGCATAAAAGGCATGGTAAGAGGAAAGAGCAAGAGTATGAGTTGCTGATATTAGTTGTATTTTTTATTATTCTGAAAGGAATAATACAAAGGCTAGTTGGATAGTGAATTCGGTGGTCATTCCCCTAAAGTTGTTTGGATAGTGGGTCCATCTACCTTCTACAACTCTTAACAAGGTTGACACAACTCCTAATAGGGTTGGAATCTCCTTATAGGGACTCAATGTCTCCTAATAGGGACTGATATGTACTGTAATGGACACCCCTAGATGTCCCAAAAAACTAAACCAAATTGCTGAAAGGAATCATGTCAAACAGTTTGCATTCAATTTCTTATTTCTTCGTTTAATGTTTCAAACCCCTTATAACTCCGAAAATCAAACGTTTATTGTTTGTTGGGTTTCGTGCATGGAATTGGTATCATACAACATAAAAAAGAAAGAAACTACAATGATATGCAAAGTGGAAATGAACTGCTGCTAATAAAATGTTATTTTCAGAATTCATAAAACCAAATACATGGCAGATTTATCAACTCACTAATTACTTCAGCAGTATTGACATAATACTCCAGCCCATGCTTACGAACTTGCTGCTACAATACTTTGTCCTTCAATCAATCCACTACCTTCATCATACCATTCCCTCCAAGTGGCATAAGCATCGAACAAGTAGTGAAGAAGATATGAGCAAAATACCAAATCTGCCTGTAGCCGGAAATGCAACTAAACTGCCTGATAATGAAGCCGATAACAAAGAATTTCGAAGGCCAAACCCCAAGGGAATGACGTCTATAATGTTACAAGAGAGGATAAATGTCCTCAAATGCCAAGAACAGAGCTGCAACTCACACACCAATTTCTTCTCATATTCAACCTGCCTAATGAAGCCATAAATGCTTCCTTTTATTCTATTTCCAAGGGTCCACTCAACTCATATGGGCAATGTGGGATAAAAGATGTGTAATATATAAAAAATATATTAAAATACCCCTTATGTCTCCCTTGGGTACACATCACCATAAAATAAATATTAAAGTAACACTTTAATATTTTACAATTAAATTAGACGTTACTTTAATAAAACTTCAGGCATTAAAATGTATTAGCAATTGGAATCTGAATAATGCGAGTGATAGCTCATTGAAAAGCTCTCACCGAGGAGTATCGAATCCAATCACCAAAATTGACCTGCACTGTGTCCTGCCGACTTACTAAAAATAGTAAGTATGCCTGAAACTGAGTAAATCAACTTCGTTTTGGCCCAAACTAGAAATGACTAGGCCAAAACACTCCAGGATCCCATTAAACCCTTCGTTAGCCCTCGGGACCATGTAGAAAAAGGCTAACGTACACACACTTGTTCAACTGCTAAAATGGGGACATTACAGTGAGTATATTTTATTGGCTCTTAAAAGAGTTCATCCTCTTATAAGGAACTGATATATTAGTACAACATTTTAAGGGTACCATCCTCATCAGGGTTTTCCCTTATTGTACTTTTCCATTTTCTTTTCTTCACATTAATTAACCATTTCACTCACAAAATTTGACCTTGACAAAACTTGAAAAATTAACAATTGCCTTTGCATTCTCATCATTCTCTACTACACAACATCCTTCTCAATATTTTATTTTCCTCCATTATAGCCTTATCATTCATATGTAAAATAATTTCATCAATTAATTCATAGAAAGTAGGTTGTGACTCACCAATCACTATTGAAAAAATTATTCCAACTCTTATTCATACATGCCACTCCTCAATTATTTCAATCTATGAAAGGAAGTCAAGTGTGGAATAATAGATGCTTTAAAATGCTAAATTTTACAAGAAAGATGATGCAAAAAAATTACAAACCCTTAACTACTACAAATTAGATAAACATATACAAAAAAATAAAAAATAAACAAATAAACGCATACACTAGATATACACGGGAAAACACTTTTGAGAAAAAACTCTACACTCCAAAATCTATACTTGATTCTATTATTAGCAACAACCAATAGTAACAATACAAAATCTAGAGTTTGTGCTCTTTAATAATAAATATAGAAACAAATAATTATAGAGAAAAATTGACACATAAAAGCTTCATAGGAGGTACCCAACCCATCGTATAAACTACAATATGGAATTACATATTTATAGAACTCAACCCAAGTGGAAAGAATCCATACATTTTTAGAGCCAATTCCAATGCTAAAGAGGTATGTGGTGTCATAAGAAAAAACTTGTTAATCTCATGACACATTACACATAACAAACCAGAGACATAATTCATAATTTATCCATTACAATCACCATGTTAGATACAAGACCTCTTTAATACTAGTCAAAAGTGAACTCTACAATCACCCAAAAATGGTCAACTAGACTATGAGCCCCCTTTCTAGCAATTTTGCATAATTCATCCATTGCTTACCTTTGATCAAATCATTGCTTTGCTATTTGTTTGACTTTAACGTATGGTTTGATGACTTTATCCTGAGTCTTTTATTTGATTGAAAGAACTTGCTCCTTTTTAATTAAATCAAAATCTTTGAGTCCTACTTATCCTTAATGTGCACACATAAAGTATTATTTCTATTTTAAAAACAAGACGAAAAGACATTTTTTTCTACACATGAATCCACAATTTTCAATGTGAGAAGAATCTTCATTTTTAAAATAAATTTAATTCTTGTCGACACATATTTTTCCTCTTAAAGTCAATCATTGATCCTACTTAGGTGAGATGCTTGTGCACACAGATCACTCAAGGCTCATTCTCCACCCTTGATTAGATCTTTATTATCTCTTAATCTCAAGCGTCCATTGTTCTTTAAAAAGGAGGGTTCTTTCCTCATTCTCAATCCTTATACTATCATGCTAAAGTTATGCTGCAAGTTTTCTTGGTCACTTTGGAGCTCTAAAATACTTGGAGCATTATTTCATTTGCACTCTCGTATTTGCTTTCTCATTGCTTGCATCATGACAATCTAGCTTAGTCATTCTTTATGCTCATAGATTAGACCATAGTTTAAATATGAGGCTTGTAACTCTTCATATTTTTTAGCGTAGCTTGCATCTTGCACATCATATTAGTTTAGCTTGCATTGCATTGCATTTTCATTTTGATTCTTGAATGCTAGAATTCTTTCTCTCATCTTTGAATCTCTCATTCTATGGTGCACCTTGCAAGGGTTGCATAGCTAGATTCATTTAAGAGCCACCACATTAACATTTTGCACCTTTGCACATCATAGATAGAGAGTTATAAGTTGCCTCTCAAGTATCTCCCTTCATGGGATTCTTTGAGAATAAGGGTTTATAGAAGTGTGTCCACATTTTGTACATACATTTTTTGTACCCACCATAGGGCTGGACAACCTTGTCTAGATCTTTCTCTTAAATTTTCATCACTCGTCTGGTTGGTTTAGATTTTAATTTTAACAATATAAATACTGTATGATACTTTAACAGTGATCATAGGATACTTTATGCAAAGTGATATGATGCATTACCAATTTAACTATCATACTAGTTTGTGTACTATGTCATACCATAGTTTTGTACTCTATCATACTACCTCATATAGAGTATCATACTAGAAAGAACTGCCGCCTAGAAATACAGGGAAGTATTGTATGATACTATTGCAACCAAAAGTATCCTCTAGCCTATTTCACTTAGCTAGTTCAATTTGTAACTTGAATTTTTCATCTCCAAGATTTGGTAGTTTAGTTTCTCGATTTTCTAACAGCTTCTAATAGGTGGTTTTGTAGGGTATTTTTTAGATTTCACTAACCTTTTGATGCCCTAACCCTTTTTTTTTGTAGGGCCCTATTGTTAGGTTACTTGCTAAGCACATTGCTAAATAAGAAGGGCTACTAACATTGTTGCGGGGTTTTCCAATCAAAAATAAATAAATAAATAAATAAATAAACAAAAAATTGTATCATCTTTCCATTTCCATGTGCAACATATTACTAATTGTTTCCTTTTCTTAGGAATATAAAACCCATACAGGTTCATCGGTTGTAAGAGTTTGCTCTTCACATTTTAGGTGAATCATAAATCTTGACCCTTCATTGAATCAAGAAAGTAGGTGGGGTACTCCACTCTTTAATGGTTTTAATTAACTTAATTGGCATGTTTGGGGGAAATGTTAGGGAGTAGGATAATATGCTCTTCACCTTTTAGGTGAATTATAAATCTTCACCTCCTTGGTGTGGGTCCATTTTTTTAATCTCTTAGTGTGATTTATACCTTTAAAGGGTCTGCTATTGGTGGAAAGACACCAATAGGAATGACCTGAAGTGGGAAAAGTGAAACCCGACTAACCCGACCCACTATAATCATAAACCCCTTGACAAAGGCCAAAAACTTGGGGAGTGTAAAACTTGACTTTACTTAGTGAGACTACTTGTGGGATTATGACCATGAGGAAATCACTAGGTGGGTATGATTAATGTACTCTTATGATCGTGAGGTTCGTTATTATGTCCTATATCTGGTGCGAGAGGGGTGTTATGAACGAGACACTTACTAGAAACTTTAGGACTTAGAGGTCACCCTTTTTAGCCTCTTAATAGCTTGGTGCAAGGATCGATCCTAATGGACTACCTAGATTACCCCAAGATTTACACTAACCATATGTGTCTCTCTGGTTATGTTAATAACACTTCCATGAAAAAGCCAATAACTATTGTGGGAAACCTCTTTGTGTGAGGTTGGGGGCATCAAGTTGTGGGCTAAGGTATTGAGTAATGAATCGTATCTTTTAGGTAGATATTTATTAGTGTGTCTTTGATTTATGTTAGACCCATAGAAATCATTTGAACATACAAATGCCAAAAATTTTCATAGGGTTTTTCTTTATAAATCTCCCAAGTGTTTGTATTGGCAAGGTTTCTTTGTCCCTTGTTTAGTTGCTTGAAGACATGTGTCTATGCCATGAATTTATTCTAAAACACTATCTCATTGTTACAAATTGAAACATACCTTGCTACAGTTGTCAAATTGCTTAAAACAATTGGAAAACTATTCAAACATATGTCTCATAGGCACAAAGTCATGAAAAAATGTCTTTGTTGAACTTGTATTATATTTCCTATCTAAGAAGTATTGTATGATTCTTTTAGACTATGAGAAATATTGCATAGTCATACAAACTCTATCGTACTATTTTTATGTACGTTATCATTCTTCCTCTCACATATTGTCATACTAGCCTATTTTTCCATCCTAGTATTCTTCAAACTATCATATGAAAATTCCTACTGAATGACTATTGCACTATTGCACTACTTTCTGAGGTCTATCATCTGGACATGTTGCTTTCTCAAATTGCTTCAAACTACAATCTTGGCTGAGTTAGGGCTGTACACACTTGATTTTATTGTGTCCCTAGTCTGAAAGTTACATGTTTGGTTATCTTCTAGGCTAAAAAGATTAGCTTGGCTTCTTGGATGCAAACTTGATTTCATAAATTGTTCACATGTCAAATCTACTCATTTTATCTCTTTGGCTACTTTTCTACTTGGCTTCTTTCATAGCTCTTGACTTGAGTCACTAGTGTTGTAAGTTTCTTGGACACTATTGACAATCTATTATCATTGCTACATTTATTGACAAGTGAACATCTTGTCTTTACAAGTTTTGAATTCCAAGTTTTTTGTGTCATCTTACTAAGATAAAAATTTGCTATTATATGTTGGTTACAACTAGGCTACAATTTGGTCAAAGAAGTTGTCCTTGATTTTTATTTGAATAATTAGCTTCTCCTACTAGGCATCTATATAAGCAACACCTTGAAAGTGAACCTATATTTGACCATGAAGAAGACAAATTTTCCACTTGGTATTATCCTCTTATTCTCTTTGGCAGCTTTTTTGATACTCCCCTTGATACTACTATGTTGAAAACATTGTGTCTTTCACCATGAATCAAGAGGAGAGACTTCACAGAGTAGATGACTTCTTTACGATTAGGAGATAGGAAATTGAAAGAGGGAAAAAGGCTTATCAAGATGAATAAGCTAGGATAGAACAAGAGAGGCTTGAAAAAAAAAGACACATAGCTTCTAGTAAGGTTACACATGCTTATGATGAAAATGATGCTTACAATAACAATGCTCATGGTTTTGGGAGTAACTACACATGTGATTTAGAGAATAAAAATGTTAATGCTACCTATAGCAACCCCTTTGTGAATCATGCTAACTTTGGTAACAATACCCATCCAAGAACCCCAAGATCACATGTTGAAGAGATATGTATCACCCCCTAGATTCTTCCATCAAGGGAAAACTTCACACATGAGAGTGAAGTAGACAATGAAGTTACTAGTGAAGACCTCATTAGGTTTCAACAAGACAAACATCTTCAAAGGCTCATGCTTAAGGCATTAGAAAAAAATAAGGATCAATATTTTATGTATATGAAAAATAGAGATTGGATATTACACCATGACTTTGAATTCCAAAGAATTATTCAAAAGAGAGAACCAATTGAAAGCAAGTGTATACCAAAAATGTGGCACACTTCTATAGACCATTGTTCCCAAAGAATCCCATGAAGAGGGGGACTTAAGAGGTGGCTTATAGCTCTCTATTTATGATGTGCAAAGGTGAAAATAGTATTGTTGTGGCTCTCAAATGAACCTAGCTATACAACCCTTACAAGGTGCACCATAGAACAAGAGATTCAAAGATGAGAGAAAGAGTTCTAGTATCCAAGAATCATCATGCAAATGCAATGCAAGATGAAATCTAAATGAAGAATGCAAATTTAAGCTAAACTAATAAGATTGCAAGTATTGCAAAGCCTACTTGTTAAACTATGCCATCTAAGCTATAAGCATAAAGGAAATCTAAGCTAGTATGCCATGAAACTACAGTGAAAGCAAGAGAATGAAGAAACAAGATGAATAAAAAATGAGTGCTTCAAGTGCTCCAAAATCACCAAGAAGAGCTACAACATAACATTAGCACAAAAGACTTTCATTGAGATAATGAGGAGAGAGCCCTCTCTTTTAAAGATACATAGATGGTTGAGATTAAGAGGTAAGAAAGGTATAATCAAGGGTGGAGGATGCATCTAGAGTGATCCATGTGCACAAGCATCCCACCTAATCAAGATCAATGCTAGAGTTCAAAAGGGTGAGAGATGTGTAGAGGAGAATGAACATTCCAGTGAGCTTGGAAGGTGTGCACCTCATGTGAGACAAAAAGCCTTTTATTTTATTTTTAAAATAGGAATAATATTTTTCATGTGCACACTTACGATAAGTGGGAGTTAGGGATTTTAATTTAATTAAAATGGAGCAATTTCTTTCAATTAAATAAAAGACTTAGGATAAAGTGATCAAACCATATATTATAATCAAATAAATAGATTTTTGAGGATTTGATCAAAGATGAGTTATTAATAAATTAAGTAAAAATGCTAGAAAGGGTACTCATAGTCTAGATGACCATTTTTGGTTGATTGCATATGGGCCTCTTTGACTAACGTGTGATTGATTTGGGAATACATTAAGTTAAAGAATTAAGAAAACAAGAAAAAACAAATAGATAGGTCTGAATTCAAAGAATGAAGCACAAAGAGATAGCAAATCTTGAATGCTCAGTCTATTAGTAGTAGAATTGAGCATTATGAGAGATTAAAAAAATTATCAATACTAGAGATAAGCATTGATATATCAAGCCAAGTATCCAAATAAAGAAGATGAATCAAGAACAAATGGATAACCATAACAAAGAAAGCCATTTGCAGCAGTAATATAATATTCATGCCCCTTAAGGATCAAAATTGAAATGAGATGAGGAGATGCAAAAATAAGTGATATACAATAAAATCAAGATAAAGAGTGGTTCATGATGATAAATATGTGATTAAAATGAAAGAGTGACAACTGAGTAATGAATATATGCCATAGTTTGACTAATTTTAACCAAGAAAGGTAAAACATGATAATAAGGTCAAAATATGAAGAAAGATGAAATGAGACTAAATGAAATTAAAGAGAAGAGTGGAAGAGAGTAGAAATGGTAAATAAATAAAGAAATGATGAATGTCCTAACAAGATTTAAGATTAAGCCTCATAAATTCAGCTAACTATGTAGAAGAAGGGAAAAATTTAAAACCTAATTGACCACCAAGATGAACTTGAATTTGTATTTTGATGCCAAAAATGGATCCAGGATGTTGAAAGTAGGTAGGGGTGAAGTTTTTGGAAAATACAACTAGTTAAAAAATGCTATATAAAGGGTCCAAAAGGGTAGATAGATGTGATGATAAGATTAACCCCTTATGATGAAAGGATAGAAAAGAGATGAGCAAAAGTCAAGAGAAGGTGACAAGGTATGATCGAGAAGAAGTGAGACAAGGTGAACCTGGTTAGTTGACACATTCATGAAAGATAAAGAAGACTCTCTCAACACACAAAATGAAAAGCTAAGCTAGAATGAACCCTAAAATGCAAGGTAGTATGCAAAGGTGCAATTGCAAGGGTTATATAAGTAGGTCCTAGTTTTTATCATCGAGCCTTATTAGGAACATAATAAGATCATACAATCATCACTAGTATAACTATGAGGAAATAATATGATTTATACCAAATGGGTATGTGGGAACCCAACCTATGCATCAAAGACATAAGGTTAAGATGGCGGTGCAGTTAGATTCCCTAAATTTGATGTACCAGATTATGTTTGTATCAAGACAAAAAAAATTCAAGAATATCGAGATGGCCATAAGTACACACTCGAAAAAATAGACAAGGATGGTACATTGAAGAGCCTAAGTGTCAAGTAGGACAAGCTATTAGAAATAGATAATACTAAGGGAGGGGGGGGGTGAATCAGTATTATACAAACTTTTGCCCACAATTGAATATTGTTAATTACTTTATAACTTGCATATGAAAGTAAACCAACAATGATGAACAATAAATATAACCATGTACATAAGGAATTCATAAAATTGTTATTTTTAACCCGGGGAAACCTTAGCCAAGGGAACACCCTAGTGGGGATGATACCCACTAGATGATTCACTAAACAATAGGATCTTGTTAAGGATATTGACCTTGTTAGGCATCTATGAAGTACATATAGTGTCTTGAATCCTTGTTAGAGGACTAGGCCTTGTTAGAAGACTCAACCCTATTAGGATTTGGTAGAAAAAATACAATGTATGCAAGAAGAGCCCACTGCCCTAACATGCAATTATACAATTTAGTTCTTCACAAGATAGGTATACATACAATACTTGCTTATTGTTGCAACTTGCACTTGCTCTAATCATATATTAGATCTTGCATCACATAAGGCTCACATATCTTTCAATTTTTTTGTACAATGGTTCATATCACATTACACTTGCTCATCTATCATAGATAGCACACTTATCTACACAAGATAAGATCTTTACTTATACCTTGCATATTTACAAAACTCTGCTCAATTGGCCTTCATATGTTCACACACTTGACATAATATAAAATAAGTTATGGAATAATATCCACATAGTCTTCTCATCATAAATTAGTAATTATTTTGTACCCAAAATAATTCCTAAGGTCATACAATTCAATTCTTTGCTATGCTCTATTTTGCACTGTTAAAAACTCATCCTAGTATTTTAATCATAACTCACATTGTACTGTATGTACATATCTACACACTGGCACACATCATCATGACAATATCATAGAGATTTCCTTAACTATGCATGATCTAACTCTCAACGAGTTTCCTATACCCATCATATCTTTTCTCTATGCTATTGTAACTATCTATCTCTTAGACAATTTTCTATCTCTAAATACATAAATGAAATGCTAGATATATGTTGCCATAAATGACGACCATTAATATACCTATCTAACTATATTTCCAACAATCTCCCCCTTTGGCATTGATGAAAACATTTGGGAAAATTGGATAAGTCCCAAAATGATGTCATACATAGTAAAAAACAAAATAAAAGTAACTACACACAATTTCCTTCAAAACATAGCAATTTTATTCATGTTTTGATGAATCACTACACTCCTTATCACTCCTTTACACTGATACATACATGAGCTCCCCCTTACAGATACATTCACATCTATACAATTTTCCTTTACATAATACTCCCCCTTTGACATCAATGACAAAGGTGTCAAAACTATATCCACAACACTTGTTTGCCTTCTGTTGATCAGCTAGTCATTCTGGATATGTAATCTACAAAATCATGTTTCATCTTGTCAAAGTCCATCTTCTAGTTTTATTTGACTATATTAGATATATTGATGAGTGCGCAAAGTGCATAAGATGCCACTTTAACTGTGCTCAAGTTAGTATAGGAAAACTTGTCATAAGATGTCTTAGCTACAAGACACTCCTCCAACTGCTTCTGCCAAATGACAACTTTGGGTGATAAGTATTCTCTGAGAATAGAGAATCTCCTTAATACCTTTTCCTTATCAAAATCAATGCTTTTGATAGCATTTTGAATCTTCTTCATCTCAGTTCCAAAATCATCAATTTGGGCCTCTAGTTGCTATAAACTTGTAGTGAGTGTATGAAGCTCACTAATGTGGCCTTTGATCTTATTATCAAAATATGATAGGTGACTATATGATATTGTGCATTGTCCATACAACTTCTTAACTTCAGCAATGCTCCTCAATTCTTTTATGCAAACATCTAAAGTTTTTAGATCATTTTTGACATTAGTGTATACTATATCAAATAGTGATGCATCATGCTTCACTTGTGCTTGCATTGGCGTTACTTTAGCTAAAGTTGTAAATTCCTTATTAAAGGTCTTCACCAACTCTTTGGCCTTTGACTGTAAGTCTAGATTTAATATAATTGTGGTAACTATCTTCTGCATTCAATCCAAGACTTCAACTAGAGTCTTCTCCAAAGACTTCACATATTTGTTCTTCTCAAATAACTTGCTTAAGGTTCTTATCAAACCCTTCTGATCATCATCATCATCATTAGATGGTACTGATATTGCTATTGATGTTGCTACTATTGATACTAGAGTTGTAGCAAGAATGAATGGAATTTCTTTTAGTTCTATGCTCTTTTACTCTTCCTCAACCTTCTTTTCTTTAGCTATCCTTTCTACTTCTTTCCTTGCTTCCTCTTCAACTTTCGTCTTTTCTTCCTCTTCTTTCTTCCTTTTACTTTCTTCTTCTTTCTTTTTCTTTTCTTCTTCCTCACCATTATCAAAGCTAGAGTATGCAATAATATTATTGATATTGCCAACAATATTTGCTCTATATCCTACAAAAGGATTCTTCTTTATATCTATAGTTATGTGTGTACTATCCACTTGCATGGATTTAATACCCATAATGATGTGAGGTGGTGAAAGTGCCTACTTTGTCTCCTCTACTTCTTCCTCTTCCTTGGAAGGTGTATGTACTTGCACATATACTGAGCTGTCAGGATTAGACTACGTACTCACCTTAGACATTATAGTCATATACTTTACAATTGCCTCCTCAGTTTCTTTCCTTACTGTTGGAATTCTTTAGAATAACTGAGAGGGGGGGGGGGGGGGGGGGGTGAATAAATTATTCAAGGTCCAGATGTACAAAATAAAACTCCTTCAATTCAGTCAACCCATATAACATCTTTAACCATGCATGCATTCATTGTGTGTTGACCAAAATTGTTATGTTACTGTAACATTAACATGCAGAAGTATAAAACATAAAACACAACATATCCATCATCGCATTTGACACAATGATTTAACATGGAAACCCAATTTGGGAAAAACCACTACTAACATGCTACTCCTTTTTCAGTCTTTTGAAGTGATCCCTTATTAAAGGGCAACCCTGTTAAAGGTTACAACACACAGTGTTGAATGTGACCCAGTTAAGGGATTTCAATCACCCTATTAAAAGTGAGCCTTGTTAGAGGACATTTGGTCATTCACTTGGAATGCCACCCTATTACAAGATTTTTCAATGACTGTTAATTCAACCTTTCTCCAAAGGATTTACCCTAATCTGATATAATTGTTAGAAAGTAATAGTAGAGTTTTGATCTGATACAACTTACAACCTTACTTCCAGATTACAGATCACTATTTAGTCCTCAACTCTGCTTGGCTTCCTACCTTTGCAGTTCTGACAACTTGTTCACCCTTCAAGCATTCATCCTCTCTTAGCCTTCTTGCTTATCTTGCCATTGCAGACATCTTCTCTTAGGTTACTTGATAAAGCAAACCCTCTTCTTTCTCCTTGTCAGATTTTTCACATCCAAAATGCTCTAACCTCTATCCAAATTTGCATCATGACTAGACATCCCTACATATAGGAAATTAGAACTCTTTTTCTCACTCATTATCCATCTCAAAAATTAGGGTTTTTGATGGATTAGGTAAGATACAATATATCTACCCCATATCTTGTCTTGTCTAGAAACTTCTCCTAGAATCCATTTCAATTTTCCTCCAAAATGGTTTACATAAGATTTCATGCCTCCAGCTCATCAATCTTATCTTCCTCCTGATTTACAACTTCCAAGAAAACAAACTTGTTGGATTTTATTTGGTGAATCTTCAATCTTTATCATAATGCAGCAACTTGGCATTATCAATTTATTGATGCTGGACACATACTGTGTTACTCAACTTCTATTGTAAAATCACTCGGCATCAACTGGATTTTACTGGTGCTTAGCATCAACTAAAAATCACTCGACTTCAACTATCTTTCTTGACACCTACTAACTTGCTCGACATCCACTAGTTTACTAGGCATTCACTAGAAATCACTTTCACTCAGCTCTAATTGACTTTTTGCTTGGCTTTCACTAACTTTGCTTGACACCTTTTATCAACTTGGTCAAGCTTAGCAAATGAACTTTTTGCAATCTTATTCTTTTGAACTTTCTAAGTGTAGCCAATAATTTTGTAACCTCAAGTACATCATCAATACATTATGTTATCACTATCTTAACTAATTCTTACACTTCAATACATAATCATAACTCAACCTTTCCTCTAGGTACTTTTGTTACATCTTGTTGATCAAATCCTCTTCATCAATCAACTAAGCGATAGTGCTTGAAACATATAAGCAATTATCTTACTAACATGTAGTAGGTTTGACATCAATGACAAAACAATGATTGAAAACACATAGTCTTCTTCAATAGTTTACTTACTCAAATGATCTTTTCAATCATATATCAACAATCTCCCTCTTTGACATTGATGACAAACCAAACTGATCAACCAGTCAAACAAATGATAAACTAACTAGGTTAAAATAGTAAGGTAATACCAAAAAGAAAGCTTGTGAATAAAACTTTTCCCTCTATCAACAACTCCCTCTTAGGTTACAAAATATCCTTCTTATCTGATTCTCTTCTGTCATGGATCAACAGAATATCAAAATATCTCGCTCTTTTTCTTTTTGCTTTCTTTATCACTTTCAGTCTTCTGATCTCTTGATGATAAATTCTTCTTTCTCCCTTAATTATCTGCTTTTGATCATCTCCCTCTTGATCAATATGCACTTGATCAGTTTATAGTACATTCTCCCTCTTTGACAACAATGCCAAAGACATTTACTCAACATTTGGCATCTTTTGTATATGTAGATAAAAGCTTTTGCATGCTCTTCAATTTTACTCCCTCTGTCACCTTGCTTGTGACTAATTGAAAATTCCAGCTCTTGTGATTACTTTAGGCAACTTCCTAAAGTAAGGTCCACTCAATCAATTTGTATGAAATGAATATCAACTTGTTTGATGCAAGGTAATCCCTCTTTCTTTTACATAGCCTTTGATAGGGGCATCACCCCTAATTTACCTCTTAGATACTCATAAGCATCCTTAGGCAATGCTTTGGTGAAAATATCAGTAATTTGCTCCTTTGTGTTGATATATTCCATCTTCACCTCTTTGTCTTGAACCAATTTCCTTATATGATGATACTTTATTGCAATGTGCTTTGTATTTGCATGCATTATAGGATTCTTTGATATATTTATAACACTTGTGTTATCATAATAAAGTGTCATTGGTTCAGTGATCTCTTCCTTCATTCCCTTTAGTAGCTGTTTGATCCGTACAATGTTTGTGCAATTGATAGCAGCAACAACATACTCTGCTTCAGCAGTAGATTGGGAAGTACAACTCTGCTTCTTGCTTGTCCACATAACAAGTCTTCTACCTAAGAAAAATGCTCCTCCACTGGTGCTCTTTCTGTCATCAATATTTCCAACCCAATCAACATTAGTGTAGGATTTCAATTTGAACTTTTCATTCTTTTTATAGTATAAACCATACTCTTTTGTTCCTTTCAAGTATCTCATTATTCTTTTTACTGCCATCAAGTGATTCTCTCTAGGATTAGTAGAGAATCTAGCAACTATCCCCACAGCTAATGCAATATCAGGTCTATTGTGTACTACATATTACAATTTTCCAATCATGGATTTGTATAATGTTTGATTGACCTCAGTTGATTCATCATTCTTTGATAGCTTGAGTGATATGACCATAGGTGTACTTATTGGTTTTGAATCCTCAAGTCCAAATGTCTTCAATATCTCCTTGACATATTTTGACTAAGTGATATATACACCATACTTCATTTGATAGACTTGTAATCCCACAAAGAATTTGATCTCACCAAACATTGACATTTCAAACTCTTGCTTCATCTAATTTGCAAAATCTTTACACAAAGCATCTTTTCCTCTAAATATTATGTCATCAATTTTTTTTAAAGATAATAGTATACCTTTTTCTTTATCTATCTTCATGAACAAATTGTTGTTATCATTTGTCCTTTCAAATGCAACCTTAACAAGATAAGTATGAAGTCTCTCATACCATGCTCTTGGTGCTTGTTTCAATCTATACAGGGCTTTGTGCAATTTACATACCATGTTCTTATTGTTTTTATTTCTAGTTGTTCTATGCAGACCTCTTCTTCTAATATTTCATTCAGAAATGCAGACTTAACATCCATCTGATAAACTTTGAAACCTTTATATACAACATAAGCAAGCATAATTATTAATCCTTCCATTCTTGCAATAGGGGAAAATATTTTTCCATAATCAATTCTTTCTTCTTGTGCATATCCTTTGCAAACTAGTCTTGCTTTATTTCTTGTCACTTCACCATTCTCATCTAGCTTGTTCTGGAATACCCATTTTTTTCCAATCACATTCTTTTCCTTTGGTCCAGGAACTAGGCTCCAAGTCTTGTTCTTTTTTATCTACTGAATTTCCTCTTCCATAGCCTTGTACCAATCATCATCTTCCAATGCATTTGTCACTATCTTAGGTTCCTTTATGTTTAACAAACATGATTCATCTCTCAATCTATTCTTGTCATTGGCCTTGCATCTTTGTCTCCAATGATTTTTTTTGCAGGATGGTTTATTTTGACATATTTGGATAGTCTAGGCTCAGTTCTTGTGGTTGCATTTTGTCTCTCAGCTTCAGTATCACTATGTTTATCTCTGTCAAGTGTTTCAACATCTCTTTCATGTATGCTAATCTTAGAGTCAGATTGTGCATTCTCCTCATTTTGTAACTCAGCATCTAAATGTAACTTGACATTTACAAGATGTGACTCGACAGTTGTTGAAACTTGTTGTTGGCTTGCTGCATGATTTGTAGCATCTTCTTCAGTAGGCATTCCTTCATAATAGTATACAAATGTCTTGTAATCTTCTAATTCTTTTGTAGGTTCAGCTTCATGTGCTTCTATAAACTCATCAAAATTCACATTTGCACTTTCCACAATTTTGTTAGTGTCAATAATTAAACACTTATAAGCTTTACTTCTTATAGAGTAACCAAGGGATATTCCTTCTTTTCTCTTTGCATCAAACTTTCCACTCCTAACATCTTTAAGAATATAGCATTTGCTTCCAAATACCTTAAAATATTTCACATTAGGTGTATGACAATACCATAGTTCAAAAGGTGTTGAGTGAGTACCTTTATTTACTTGCACACGGTTCAAGGTGTATACAATAGTGCTTATAGCTTCTCTCCAATATTTTAGAGCAACATTTTTCTCCATCATAAGTGTTTTGGCATAGTCTGTTAAAGATTTGTTTCTTCTTTCAACAATTCCATTTTGTGGAGGGGTCCTTGGTGCTGATGTCTGACTCTTGATTCCTCTATCATTGCAAAACATCTCAAACTCATGTGAAGTGAATTCACCTCCTCTGTTTGATCTCAAGCATTTCAAGTTCTTACTTGTTTCTTTCTCAACTCTTTCCAAGTACCATTTAAACGTTTGAAAAGCATCCAATTTTTGTTTTAGAAACATGATTGTCATCATTCTAGAGTAATCATCAACAAACAACATTATATACCTATCTCCTTTCTAGCTTTTCCCTTCAATAGGTCCACACAAGTCCGTATAAACAATTTCAATTATTTCCTTAGAGGTGTAAGCTTTAATTTTAAAGCTTGACTTTGTCATCTTGCCTAGTTGACATTGTTTGCACATTATATTTTCTAGTTTCTTAAACTTAGGAAAACCTCTTACTCTTTTTACGTTGCTGATATTAATTAGATTATCAAAGTTAACATGACATAATCTCTTGTGCCAAAGCCATACATCATTAAATTTAGTAATAAGACAAGTAGTATCTTCTATATTCAAATAGAATAGATTACTCTTAGTTTGTTCAGCTTTTCCAATCAAGTTTCCATTTGTATCATATATCTTGGCTAATTTGTTTTTAGACTCAACTTTGCACCCCAAATAATCCAATTGTGACACAATTAACAAGTTATAATTTAATCCTTCAACATAATAAGCATTGTCACATGAAATCTTGTCTATAAGCTTGATAGATCCTTTTTCTTTTATTAAACATGGTGCATCATTACCAAATCTTACACTATTTCCATCATAATAGGTTAAGGTAATAAACTTACTTTTGTCTCCAGTCATGTGATGTGAGCATCCATTGTCAATGATCCATTTGTCATTCTTGTTCACACAAGTCATAAGTGCAGTAGCCTCATCCTCATCTGATTCATCCTTCATTGCAACATATACCACTTCATCATCATTTTCATTAGAGTTATTTTCATCAGCAATGTAACATGACTTCTTGTCTTTATCTCTGTAGTCTCTTCCATCATCTTCTCTTCTATATTTGTGCTTGTTCCATTCTCTAAATTTCTTCTTCTATGTACATCTTGCTGCAATATGGCCAACTTCATTGTGATTGAAACAAATGATAGGCTGCTTACCTTTAAATTTACCTTTTCCTTTGTGAAATATTCTGGCCAACAATGCTTCCAATTTTCAATGTCTTCCTCATCTATGCTGCTACCACTAGATGCATACTTTATCTTTATTTTCTTCTTCTTTGGCTTTGCCTCCTTAGAATCCTTCAGTAACAATTTTTCTTTGGAAGCTAATTCAATACTTTCTGGTCCTTAGTTGTCAAAATTAGATAACTCAAAAGTAGTGAGTCTTCCTACCAAACCTTCAAGGGTTAGATTATTTCTTGGCATACATCTTAGCTCTTGGATTGTAGACACTCTAATGGCATACACAGGCAACAATGTTCTCAAGACTTTACTTAGCACAATATCATCACCTATTTTACCAATTGCACCTTTTATTGCACTAACAACTTCTTTTATTTTAGCAACATATTGAGCAATGTTGTCATCTTCTTCCATTCTCATGTCATCAAACTTACCTCTAAGGCTCTCTGACTTGGCTCTTTGAACATTTTTGTCTCCTCCATAGATGGTGTTTAGGGCATCCCACATCTGCTTTGCACTTTTAAGGTCTTTGATATCATCAAACTCAACATAGCTTAAGGTAGAGGCAATCTCCAACATTGCCTGATTGTGCTCTTTCTTTTTCTTCAAGTCTTCAGTAGTTAGGGCTCCTGTTGGATCAACAAGTTTGTGCATAATCTCCAAGTCCTCCAAAATGTAGCTTCATCAAACTTTTTGATGCAAGAAAGTTATCTTTGTTTAGCTTGGCTAACTCTCTTTTTGACATCTTGATCTTTATTCTTTTAGTACCTTGAAACTAATTCTCTTAAGCAACTATGCTCTAATACCAATTGTTGAAATTCTTTAGAATAACTGAGAGTGGGGCGGGGGGAGCGGGGAGGGGGGGGGGGTGGGTTTGAATCAGTTATTCAAGGTCCAGATGTACAAAATAAAACTTTTTCAATTCAGTGGACCCATTTAACATCTTTAACCATGCATGTATTCATTGTGTGTTAACCAAAATTGATATGTTACTGTAACATTAACATGCAAAAGTATAGAGCATAAAACACAACATATCCATTAGCACATTTGACACAATGATTTAATGTGGAAACCCAATTTGGGAAAAACCACCAGTAACATGCTACTCCTTTTTCACTCTTCTGAAGTGATGCCCTGTTAAAGGTCAACCCTGTTAAATGTTACAACACACACTATTAAATGTGACCTAGTTAAGGGATTTCAATCACCCTATTAAAAGTGAGCCTTGTTAGAGGACTTTTCATCATTCACTTGGAATGCCACCCTGTTAAAGGATTTTCCAATGACTGTTATGTCAACCTTTCTCCAAAGGATTTACTCTGATTTGATATAATTTTTAAAAAGTAACAATAGAGTTTTGATATGATACAACTTACTACCTTACTTGAAGATTATAGATCACTATTCAGTCCTCAACTTTGCTTGGCTTCCTATCTTTGTAGTTATGACAGCTTGTTCACCCTTCAAGCATTCATCCTCTCCTAGCCTTCTTTCTTAGCTCACCATTGTAGACATCTTCTCTTAGGTCACTTGATGAAGTAAGCCCTCTTCTTTCTCCTTGTCAATTTTTTCACATCCAAAATTCTCTGACGTTCATCCAATTTTGCTTCATGACCAGACATCCCTACATATAGGAAATTAGAACTCTTTTTCCCACTTATTATCCATCTCAAAAATTAGGGTTTTTGATGGATTAAGTAAGATACAATGTATCTACCCCATATCTTGTCTTGTCTAGAAACTTCTCCTAGAATCCATTTGAATTTGCCTCAAAAATGGTTTACAATCTTATCTTCCTCTTGATTTACAAGTTCCAAGAAAAAAAACTTTTCAGCTTTTATTTGGTGAATCTTCAATCTTTATCATAATGTAGCAGCTTGACGTTATCAATTTACTGATGCTCAGTACATACTGTGTCACTCGGCTTCTACTGTAAAATCATTTAGCATCAACTAGGTTTTACTACTGCTCGACATCAACTAAAAATCACTTGGCTTCAACTATCTTGCTCGACACCTACTAACTTGCTTGACATCCACTAGTTTACTCGACATTCAATAGAAATCACTTTCACTCGACTCCAACTGACTTTTTTCTTGGCTTGCACTAACTCTTCTTGACACCTTCTATCTACTTGGTCAAGCTTAGCAAATGAACTTTGTCTAACCTTATTCTTTTGAACTTTCTAACTGTAGCCAATAATTTTGTAATCTCAAGTAGATCATCAATACATTATGTTATCATTGTCTTAATTGATTCTTACACTTCAATACATAATCATAACTCAACCTTTTCGCTAGGTACTTTTGTTACATCTTGTTGATCAAATCCTCTTCATCAATCAACAAGTGATAGTGCTTGAATAAGCAATTGTCTTACCAACACGTAGCAGGTTTGACATCAGTTACCAAAAAATGATTGAAATCACATAGTCTTCTTCAATAGTTTACTTACTCAAATGATCTTTTCAATCATATGTCAACACTTACATCCTCATAGTTACCTCCCATCAGAAGAATTGCTCTTCTTTTGTTCTTCAACAAGGGCTTAATACCCTTCAAAATCTTGTTTAAGTCCTCCTTGGATTCAACATCACACCACTTATTTATTGTTGTGATCCTCATACTTAGATCCTCTTCTAATACTCTCTTTGTGCCGATTAACCTATTGTATAGGTCTTCAGGTAAATTCTTATGTATATTCTCAAACTTCTTGTTTCTCAAAATCATATTCCTTATAATTGCATTCTCTAACTGCCTTCTATCCATATTGCTATACATATTGTAATACTTATTTAATTGTACAAAATTATCATCATTAAATATCTGCATATTTAGATTATCTACCTTGGGTTTCCAAGCTTTCTTTCTAGCTATTGTTCTAGCTTCCTATGCATCTTGTTCAACAAGTTTATCTCTAGCTTCATCCTTAGAACTTTCTAAACTACTTATTTGCATTTTCTTTCTTCTTTTTCCTTGTCTATTGGTCATCTACCTGACACTTTTATTTATTGATGGTGAAGGTTCTTGCTTTACCCTTACCAATCTCTTAGACTTTCTTTGTACAATAGGTGCTTCCACCTTTATTTGACTCCTAGGTTGTTCATCTGGTGTTCTAACTAGTTTCACTTGTGCAATTGTTGCATAAGGTGCAAATATAGGGGCTTGCACACAAGGTTGTGCTACTATTAGACCTTTTGAAGGTCCTGCAACTGCAATGGGAGTTGCTACTGATACTTCAGTCTATCAATTGGCTTTTATCTCTAGTGTAATGTTTTTAATCTCATCAAACTCTTTCCTAGTCATGCCAGATTCCTTGAGAATAGAATCTATCTCTTTCTCTACCTTTTTGTTGCTTTCCTTGTTGTAGAGTTTTGAATGAATTATTCTCATCTTTTCTTCATAAGTACCCCATCTAGGGCATCCTCCTCATTAACAAAATTACAACTTTCATTACTCAATCCCATGAGCTTGTGAATAAGGTCATTGTCAATAACAATCTATGAATCACCTAGCCACAACATATCATCATGTACCCTACTCAAAATGATTCAAGTCTAATCGTGATTGTCAAATTTTGTATAAAACATATACCTTACCAAATTCAAATCTTCTTGGTGTGCATACTCAAACTTCAAGGATAAGTCATTGTTGCACATGGTTCCTAGGTATCCATAAATTTTTTCATCACCTATACTCTTTATTTTATAGCGAATATAACATCTTATATCCTCAACATGTAACACATTTTTTGGAACTTGTGAAAATGCACCCAAAAGATCATCTGATAATGAAAAAAATAGATGTTTCTTAAACTCATATCACAATCTATCACTCACATCATACACATTCTAACTAGCCATTGAAATTATGACTGTAAACTCTAAAATATTGGATTCAAATTTCACAAAATACCTTAAAAATGTGATTTAGGGCTTGCTTAACAATCTTCACTTCATACTTCAATTTGCTGTCAAATTTTCTCAAGACACTTCACATGAACAAATGGTACATACAATCTTGCTTGGAATCCTTAAATCATTTCAAATCACAACATGTATTAAATGTGTATTTACCATAGATTCAAATACTATCTTTTTTTAACCAGTAAGCTTGATTTCTCAATTTTTGCTCACTATGATCATATCAAGATTTTCATATTTTACCATAGCCTTCTCTCTATGTTCTAAACCTCCTATTAACTACACAACTTCCAAATCTCTCTCTTATACTAGTTTTGGCCAATTGATACATTGCGTTTACTGAAACTGTTTAATTGAAGTAGGATGAACCACAAATAATTTGTGACTTCAACTTACCTTTAGATGCATCAGAGAACTATTCTTCCAGGACTGTATAAGAGCTTTTTGGATCTTTAGCTATCATAAATGCTTCTTTGAATTCATCAACATGTTCCTTAATTGCTTCCTTCTAACTATTGTCACTGCCAATGTCATTTCTTCTATCATTTATATTGTTGTTTCTTCTATTATTCAGATTCCTATTAAAGTTATTTCTATCCATTCTGCAATATATCACTGTGTGTCTGAAGTTATTGCATAACTAACATACATGTGCATTTCTTCTCTGATTAGTTCCATTCTAATTCTCAGGTGCTCTATAATTCCTTACAATGTGTCCAAGTTTGTTAAACTTGTAATACATGGATTGGTTTTTCTCTCCATGTCTCTCCATCATTGGATCTATTTTATGATCTTGCTCTTTCATTACCTATAGGGTTAGTATTCCTAGACATTCTACTATTTGCATTATTAGTATCAAACTTAGGTTTCTTACATTCTACTACCTTATGTCCATACCCATGACAATTATAACAATAGAAATTAGTAATAGGTTTAAAAGACTTACTTTTGCAATCTCTATTCATGTGTCCAAGCTCATTACATATGAAGCATCTACCTTTGAACTCATGTCTTACTTCCTTGGGTGGTTCATCTTGCTTAGATTTATTAAATTGCTTTATTTTCTTAAGTTCATTAGGTTTAGCTGACAAATGAATCAACTCAACTTCCTTTGATACTTTAGTAGATGTTCTTGATTCTACCTTACTCAGATCAAATTCCTTAGGGGATTCAATAATTTGATTTGGTTCTCTTCTTACGTTAACTTTCTTGGCTGATTTCTCTCCAATTAGATATCCAAGTCCTATCTTGTCATAAGAAGGTCTCTGGTGAAATATCTGTTGATCTATCTTTGCACTACTAGAATAAAGTTTCTCTAATTGTTGCTTAGCTTGTGTCAATTCTCCTTTCACAATAATGTCGTACTTTTCTAACTCAACATGTTCAATCTTGATAGTATCTATTTAGATTTAGCTATACTTAATTGGGATCTAAGATTTGCATTCTCAATTTTTAGTTATGGTTCATTCTTGATGCTATTTTTCTTAAGACTCAACTTAAGTTCAATGATTTTCAATTCGTGTTTCAAGATCTCATTTTCTTTCTGAAGATCTCCTACTTCATCATTGTCACTATTCTATGCAACTGATTCCTTGCCAGATTCTAGATCATCAATCTTGTCTTTCAGTTTACCAATGTAGAGTTTTCCATCTTCATATTTATCTTTCAAGTTATCTCTTTCTTTAGTAAGAAGGTCAATTTGCTCAACATCTTCTTCTAGGTTTTTCTTCAATTTTTCCATATTCACTGGGATCTTACTTAAGCTGTTAATCCTCTTCAAAATAACTTGACTCTGATACCAATTGTTAGAAATAGATAATATTGAGAGGGGGGGGGGGGCATGGTGAACTAGTATTATACAAACTTTTGCTAGCAATTGAATATTGTTAATTACTTGATAACTTGCATATTAAAGTAAACCAACAATACTAAAAAATAAATATAACCATGCACATAGAGAACTCATAACACCATTATTTGTTAACTAAGGAAATCCTAACCAAGGGAAAACCCTAGTGGGGATGATACCCACTAGATGATTCACTAAACAATAGGATCTTGTTAAGGATAATGACCCTATTAGGAGTCTATGATGTATATATAGTGTCTCATGTACTTGCTAGAGGACTATGCCTTGTTAGAAGCCTCAAATCTATTAGGATTTTCTTCAACCCTATTTGGAGTTGGTAGAACAAATACAATGTATGCAAGAAAAGCCCATTGCCCTAATATGCAATCATACAATTTAGTTCTTCATAAGATATGAATACATGCAATACTTGCTTACTGTTGTAACTCACACTTGATGTAATCATATATTAGATCTCGCATCACATAAGGCTCGCATATCTTTTAAGGTCTCTAGACAATAGTGCGTATCACATAACACTTTATCATCTATCATAGATAACACACTTATATGTGCAAGATAAGATCTTTACTTATTACTTGCATAATTACAAAACTCTACTCAGTTGGCCTTCATGTGTTCACATGCTTGACATAATATAAAATAGCTAATGGAATAATATCCACATAGTTGGCTCATCATAACTTAGTATTTATTTTGCAACCAAAATAATTCCCAAGGCTGTACAATCCAATTCTCTGCTATGCTTTGTTCTGCATTGTTAAATACATGTACTAGTATTTTAATCATAACTCATGTCGTACTATCTATACATATCTATTCATTGGCACACATCATCATGACACTATCATAGAGCTATCCTTAACCATGCATGATCTAACTCTCAATGAGTCATCCATACATATCATATCTTCTCTCTATGTTGCTACAACTATCTAACTATTAGACAATTTTCTATCTCTAAATGCATAATTTTTTTTTGAATATATCTTTCCATAAATAAAAACCATTAATACATCTATTTGACTATATAGCCAACACAAGAAATATTCTTAATAAACCTAGGATCAAAAAGCTATACCCACAAATAGAAAGAAAAAGAAAGCATGCCCCATGCCCCTAGTCCTCTAGGTCATGCCATCCTCGAGGGACAATTAGGGAGGGAACACTAAACAAAGCAATCATCATAGATAGTACAAAAAGAGAAATAAATCCAACAAACCTTAGTCAATTTTAGTGTTTAAGTGTGTGTGGAAGTCACATGACTATCTCCCTAGGACTCAAGTCAATCAGTGAGAAGTATCACAACATCCTAGACTGTAGCTAAAGTATCTTGATAGGTATTGAGAAACACTCGATGCCAAGGGGAAAGTGTTCGATAACACTATAGAGAAAGTTACCAAAGAAATACCAACACAATAAGGAAACCCTAATTATCCTATACAATTTTTTCCCCTAAGACCTAGACAAGAGTCAGTACTAAGATAGGAAAGGAAAAGAGATAAGATATGAATGGTTAATGAGAACAAAGGAAGATACTGATAAACATAGGTGCAAGGGTCTCAAGTAGTGCTTGTTTCTAGGTTTTCACCACTTGGTAGGATTGACTAGCTCTTAAGAAATATCACATCATAATGTTCCAATATCTAGAAAGGTGAAGGGTATGATGGAGTAGAAAGATGGTGGATAAGATGGATAAGAAAGAAGTGAATGAAACAAGTGAAAATGATCCTTAGGGACTGAATCCTCAAGAGTACCAAGCTAGGGAAAGAGGAAAAATAGCCATGTGAAGTAGGTTTTGGATAAGTGAGGAAAGAAAAGAGAGGAGAAAACATGTAGGATAAGAAGTGGAGGTAATAAGCGAGATAACACATAGGATAAGTAGTGGAAGCCAATAAGTGAGATAGCATATACGATAAGAAGTGGAAGCCAATAAGTGAGATAACATATGGGATAAATAGTAGAAGCCAATAAGCAACATAGCATAAAGGATAAGAAGTGGAAGCTAATAAGAAGTGGAAGCCAATAAGAAAGATAACATATGGGATGTGTAGTGGAAGCCAATAAGTGAGATAACATGAAAGCATGTAATCTAAAAGAGTAGACATGTCAAGAGGTCTATGAGAACCATATTTTTTCTTTTTTTGATCAAGATTAAGGGGTCAATTAGACATGATAATAATGGTGTAGAATGATAAGGATGAAGCTCATTTATGAAGGCTATGAAATAAACAAGGTCATGACAAGGAAGTGATAGATAAGATAACTAATGCTTAACGATAGCTCAAATTTGTCAAGATAAATGAGAGAAGACGGATGAATGGGTGATGGAGGATTATGCATGATGTTTATTTGCCTGGTTTTCATCATGGTACTTTCCCAAGGTGCCAAAAGAAGTGATTTCACCATAGGACACATTTATTTGTCTTTACTTTTTCTACTAAGGTACTTTTTTACCAGGTTTTCACCAAGAAACTTTTTTTCTTTTTCTTTTTTAGATTTTTAAAAAAAATTCTTTTGTTTTTTTTTGTTTTTGATTTTTTTGACATAATTCAAGTTTTTTCAGGTTAGATAGTGCTCCTATTAGAAGGGTAAGCAATGATAAGCCAAGACCATAGAAAAGTATGCTCAAAGATGTTGATAGGGTGATGGAAGGGAGATAGTAGAAAAGGAATATGGAGGATAAGATTTCATACTTTGGAAAGAAAGAAGGATAATGGATAATGGGTGAGTGTAGGCTTGAAAGGATTGCATAAGTATAGGTGAAAAAGTGGGCAAGATCATCATTGACACACACCTTGAAGGGTGATGGAAAGATAGCAGAATCATGGATGAAGTAGATTAAATTTTATATGTATGAGGTGGTAGAGTAATTTTGGAAGAAGATGGAGTGGAAGCCTTTGGAATTTTTTGAGAAATATGTTTACAAGAAGATGGAGTAGAATCCTTTGGATGCTTGAATGTCAACTTTTATTTATGTTCAATATTCAAGTCTTTCAAAAGAGAATTGGAAATCCATATATATTTTGAGTTTTATTTTCCTTTGGATACTTTAGAATGCATTTCTTCAATAATGGATTTAGTAACCCATATTTTCTTTGACTTAGCTCTTTGGGTAGTAGACCTTCGTGGTCTCTTTAATTATTTTTATTTCTTTGCATTCACACGTTGATTAGATGAGACATAGTGATATTCATTTGTAAATGGATTCTTATGTTTAGTCTTAAGTTGATTATCCAACTTTCTTCTAATAGAATTGGGATTTATGGATGAAAAATGTTGATATGAGTGGTTTAGATGCCAAGGTGGATGAAGATTTTTCAAGGATAAGTTCCTTTGTTGATCTTAATGTATAATGGGAGAAGTAGGGGATGAGCTAGGAGTGGAAGTAGGAAAGGGAGGAACATAAGATCCCAATATGGATGGAAGGTTTGAAGGCTTTAGCTTAGATGGACAAAGGCCAGGGATAGATTTGGAAGATGCAAAGTGATAGCAAGTAGGGATATCAACATTTTTAGAGTGAGAAACATGGCCAAGACCATCAAGAGACTCTAGAGTAGCTTTGATCTGAGCAATATCTTTGATAGGAGAATTTTAAGTTTGGGCATAGTTTTGAAGTGGATATGGAGAAGTAGAACAAGAGGGGATACTTTGATCTTGACAAGTTTCTTTAAATAGCATAGGCATAGTAGCTTTCTCACAATTTTCAATAGGCTTAATGGAAATATCATCATCATAATTAGGCAGTGAATAAGATATAGGATATGGAGGGATGACATCTTGAAGGAGATGAAAGGGTTCTTGATCTTGATCTTCCTTTAAATTTATAGCTTTAGCTTTTTGTGAGTCCTCTTAACATAGAGTCGCTTCTAAGGAAAAGGTAGCATGTAGGATTTTCATGATAAGATCTTGAAGAGTTAATGGAGAACTATTTGGAGTAGGCATATTAAGCATAGCATTGCATGAAGGCTAAGAATCTTTAGTCTTAGTAGCATGGAGAAGATTTGTAACCAAGTGAAGATTAGCTTGAGTTTCTTTCAAAGGTAGCCCTTGAGGGTACACTTAGTCAATAGAAAAAGCATTAGGTTCTTTATTTGATGAAGGCATATTGGAAAGATTTTAAGTTTTAGAAAGTTCACGAGTGTTGCAAGAAGTGGTGGTATTAAAGGAATCACTACTAGACATAGGTTCATCAACATGATCTTTCTCAAGAGACGTGTCCTCATCACATGAGTCATTAGGGGTCCCAAAATAAAAAATCCAATCATCAATTTGTGTTTTAACTCCATGCAATATGAAGTACTATGACCTTTGTTTCTATGGTATTTGCAATAGTGGTTGTCATTCCATCATGGAGTTTTTATCTTGGGTTCATAAAGTCTAGAGTTTGGTAAAGTAACGATCTTGTTTGAAAATAAGGTCTTAAGCAAAAAATCTTATGAATACCCTTTTGGAAATACTAAGAGATTTTGTGGGTCTTAGGTTCCCAATCTTTCTATACACTCCCTTGTTGGTTTTATGCCTAAAAACAAGGGTTTTAAACATTGTCAAACAAAATTCACTCTGACAAAAATGAGGAAAATCTAGTCTTGAAACCTTCTCCTCTTGCAAAAGGTTTCCTCACACATCCCTTCTCCTTCTCAAGTACTTAGAATGAACTACCCAATGCATTCAATCCACTCAAATCAACATGTTAACTCTGTGATCACCTAACACTAAAGGCTTGCCTAGGGCATCACTTTAAAATTAGATTCCAAGCTTTTCTAGGCCTCTCCTTTGCTATGTACACTTTATAAGGGATCAACTCCCATGTCCCTAAAAACCATGATGATTCCATGATGAGGATTCATGGAGGATCCATTTTCCCAAAAACTGCCAATGCAAAAACAAGGAACAATCTATGTACAATTAATTTCCTAACTATGCACAAAAAAAATCTAAAACACTTGAAGTCTAAAATGAAAAGTACAGTAACAACATGAGAAATAAAAATCCAATACAAAAATGAGTCTTTCAATCCATTAGTCTATACATGCAACCAAAAAACTCAAAAATTGTAAAAAACTGAACTATATATCATGGATCCACTTGCAAAACTCTGTTTGTTACAACTTCCAACCCTTGGGATGGGTTCAATTTGTGCTTTTATAAGTTCCTCAAGAGGTCATAGATAATTAGAATAATGATCAACCTCTTTCTTGTGTTATGCAACTTTCCTATCAAAAAGTTGTCAGGAAACTTTTCAAAATTGCTAACAACTTTAACAACTTTTTGCATTTTTTAGTAACTTTGACTAACTTCATTTGAGAACTTCCAAATTTGTTCATTACGACCTATTTATGATGTATAGGCATGATTTACCATTTAGAACATCAATTCACTTGATTTAGACCATTTTTACCGATATGAAAACTTTTTCACATTTGACATATTTTTGACATCTTTCCTCAACTTTTTCAAATTGACAAGTTATAGTCTCCAACCTATGCACAAGGATGAAAACCAAACCTTTCTTAGGTTTCTACGGTATAAGACCAAAAACCCCTAACACCCAAAACACAACCAAGAAAGAAAACCAAACCACCTAGAAACAAATTCAATCATGGCCTTGAAAGGTCCAAACTCACACTCCTGACTTGGTTAGAGTTAGTACATGCCAAAATCAAAACTACAAATGAAGACAAGAAGCTTTGACTAGGTGCTCCTGCACCATACTCCCCTAAACAAAAAGATTTTAAACCATCCTTGGATTGAGCAAGTCAATGCCCAACCTCTTGAAGTCTACCTCTTTTATCCAAGTAGCATCAATATCATCCTTGCAAGCAATCTTACCAGATTTTCCGTGTAGTCCTTCTTCCTAGTATTCTTGTAGAACCTTGAATCTAGGATTTTAGTTGGTGTAAGAGGTGGAGAAGAAGTTAAATTCAGGTCTTTTATATCTTGTGTAAGCTCTTGAAGGTTCTAATTAGTATCCTAAACATGTCCTTTGTATGAAATCAAATTTGCAATATTGAAGACTAGTGACAACCCTATGTCTTCAAGTAGCTCAAATTTATAAGCATTGTTACCATACTTTGCAAGTATTTTACAAGGGCCCAATCTTCTCATTTGTAGCTTGTGTGATACCACCTTTTGCAACCTTTTTTTTGTTTAGATACACCATCACAAGATCTCCTTACACTTTCATTGACTTCCCTCATGGAGTGGAAAATGTCCTTAGCATAACCACTACCATGTGTTCCATCCTTCAAATCTCTCAACTCAAATATCCTTCTAGGATGCAAATCATAAACAATTTAAAAAGGACTCTTACTTGTTGATCTATTCATGGTGTCATTGTAGGCATATTCAACCTACCAAATGAGTTGGTCCCATGTTTGACCATACTCCTTCGTGAGACACCTCAACAAGTTTATAAGACTCCTATTAATCACCTATGTTTTTCCATCTTTCTGTGGGTGATAAGTAGATCCAAAAGATAAGTTAGTTCCAACCTTTTCCACAGTGTCTTCTAGAAGTGGCTCATGAATTTGGTGTCCCTGTCTGAAACAATGTTCATAGGTAGTCCATGGGTCCTAACTACCTCTCTAAAAAATAAGTGAGTAATCTAACAAGCATCATGTATAGTCTTGCAAGGTACAAAATGGGCCATCTTACTAAATCTATCCATAATCACATAAATTCTATCAAAACATTACCTTGTCTTGTTAAACCAACTACAAACTCCATAATTATGCACTCCTATGATCTGCTAGGAATTGGAAGTGGTTGATAAAGACCAACATTGGTAGATGTACCCTTTGCATTTTGATGCACTATACAACTTTTAACATACTGCCTAATATCTCTATTCATCTTAGGCCAAAAATAGAACCTAGTAAATAACTCTAGAGTCTTTTTGACTCCAAAATGATCACTACATGCCCGATTATGATTTTCTCAGGTCAAATTTTCCCTCATGGAGCCTCTAGGAACACAAAATTTTCTCCCTTTTAACAATAAATCATTTTGTAATGTATAATTAGAAAAATCACCATAAAAATTGTTTTTCAACTCCTTCCATACCTTGTAGATTTGGGCAAAGTCTTCATTATCAACATATAGGTCTTTGAAGCTTTCAATGTTATGATCTTGGTGGGCGGCCTTCACTAGAACCTTAGGGTTTTAGTGAAATGGTTCATACCATGTGGTATCAAAGCCTCCACCTAGGTTTGAGTCTTAGAGTGGGTGGCAATACTAGAATTGTAGTGTTCATCTGGGGCTTATATGACCAAGGGAGGGCCCACCATATGGGTGCACATCCAACCTAGAGTTTGGACTGTGGAATGTGGTGTGATGTTATGATCTTGGTGGGTGGCCTTCACTAGCACCTCAAGGCTTTGGTGCAATGGTTCATACCATTCAATGCCTATGCTTTGTAGTTGAACCTCTTGTACTATAAGGAGTCTTCTACTCAATGCATCAACTACCTTGTTATGCACCCCCTTCTTATGACTAATGGTACAAGTGTAGTCTTTTAGGTATTCTACCCATTTCATATGCTTTCTACTTATCTTATCTTAGAAGTTAAGGAAATTGAGGGCTTGGTTTTCTGAGTACACCACAAATTCTTTTGGGAGAAAATAGTGCCTCCACTTCCTTAGAGCTTGGACTAGAACATACAACTCTAAGTCATAGGAAGAGTACTTCCTCTTTGCATCATTAAGCTTCTCATAATGAAAAGCCACTGGCCTTCCTTCTTGCCTTCGAACAACCCTAATAGCCACATTGATGGCATCACACTCCACTTGGAAAAGTTTCTCAAATCTAGGAAGCACTAGAGTAGGCAGTTCTGCTATCTTCTTTTTGAGTGTTTCAAAACCATGATTAGCTTGTGGGGTCCAATGAAACTTTTTCTTCATTCCACCTTTGATTGTATCCAACATAGGAGCACATATGCCATTGAAATGTTTAATGAAATTCCTATAGTATTGGGCCAAACCATGGAAATTTTTGAAATCTATGGTAGCTTGGGAGTAGGCCAACTAAGAATGGCATCCA
Source organism: Cupressus sempervirens (assembly GCA_028749045.1). Taxonomy (NCBI): domain Eukaryota; kingdom Viridiplantae; phylum Streptophyta; class Pinopsida; order Cupressales; family Cupressaceae; genus Cupressus; species Cupressus sempervirens. The sequence goes on along the minus strand of CM053791.1, from coordinate 255,281,277 downwards.
CCTTGTCTTGATCCATTTTGAGGTTACCTTGAGACAAAACAAAACCAAGATAAACTAGCTCCTACTTCATGTAGTCACACTTCTCCAAGTTTATCATTAGCTTTTATTCATACAATTTCTTACAAACAATTTGAAAATGTTTGACATGCTCTTCTTTATTTTTGTTAAAAATTAATATGTCATCTACATAGATAATAACAAACTTACCAATGTAATCTACCAATACCTCATTCACCAACCTCATAAAAGTAGATGGAGAATTAGGAAAATGAAATGACATTATTAGCCATTCATACAAACCTTTTGTAATTTTGAAGGTTGTTTTCCACTCATCACATTCATTTATTCTAATTTGGTGGTAGCCACTTTTAGGTCTATTTTGGTGAAATATTTTGCTTCTCTCAAATAGTCCATTAGATCTTCAATTCTAGGTATTGGAAACCTATACCTAATGGTGATCCTATTAATGTCTCTAGAATTAGTATAGAGTCTCCAAGTTCCTCCTTTCTTGGGGGCTAAAATAGTATGGATTGCACATGGGCTAATGCTTTTCCTAATTAGGCCTTGGTCTAGGAGTTCTTGAATTTGTTTGGCAATTTCTTCATTTTGTTGAGGGGTCATTTTATAGGCAGATTTATTGGGAAGGATGGCCCCTAGAATAAAATCTATTTGGTGGCTAACAAGTCTATTAGGAAATAGGGTGGTAGGTTGTCCATTACTAAAAATTTCATGATATTGTTTGAGTAACTCTTGTACTTCATTTGGTATCTTTGTTTTCTTCGTAGCAACTTTATTTTTAGGTTTCAAAACTAATGAAAATACAAATCCACCTCCTTCCTCTAGGGTCTTTAAGAAATATTTCTCACCAACCATGAACACACTTGGACATGAGGTCTTAATCTCTCCTCCTTCTATCAAGGACTAAATCTTGAAAGTCAGACCATCCTTCTTGAATGAGTAGGGATTTTTGGCCCCATCATGTATGGATTGGTATCAAATTTCCATGGACTTCCAAGTAGAAGGTGGCATGCATCCATATAAGCAAGAATGTCACATAACACTATATCATTATATCTCCCTATGGTGAACTCTACACATGCTTGCTCTCCCACAAGGATATGTTGACCTTTTTTGAGCCATGTGACCTTATATGGGTTGACATGTGGGATTCTTTTTAGCTTCAACTTGATAACTACCTCTTCATTGATTATGTTATTTGTTGAGCCTGATTCAATGATGACTCTACACACCTTCCCCATGATTATGCATCTAATTCTAAAGAGTTCCCTTCTTTGACTTTTTTCTCCTTTATTTGTCTCCTTGATCAATATTCTTCTTATCATCAAGTTCTCCCCTTCCTTTGATTCTAGGGGTACCTTAGAGGGCTTGTTGCTACTACTAGATCCTTCTTGCACATAGTTGACCCTTCTTGTACTCCCTTGGGAAGTAGAGCCTTTCTTAGGGCACCTATACACAAGATGTCCCATCTGATTGCAATTTTAGCACTTCATGGTTTCAAAATAAGAACCTCTACCTTAGTTGATGCTTCTTCCTCTCCCATTATAGTTAGATTTTCTTCCCCTACTATAATTACCTCTGTTTGGGTTCCCTTCTTGTTTCTAGTCAACTTGGTTTCCCCTAGGATTCTTGTGTTTGAACCTCTACCACCATACCCTCTTTGATTCTTACCATCTCTACCTCCACCTCTACCTCTAAAGTTGGAGTCTGATTTCTTGTTATTCTTTTCTTTTACTTTCAATGCTAATTAGAAACATCTATGAACTATTTTAGGTGTCCATAAGTTGATTTCTTCTTGTATGCTTTATTTCAACCCACCTAGATACCTAACCTCCTTAATAGGCTCTTCCTCTTGAGTCCCTGATCTCAAACACAAATTTTGGAACTCCTCAATGTAGGTTGCTACATCCATCTATTTTGTTTCAAACTCTAGCTCTTCTTGTGCAATTTAATCTCATAGTCTTCAAGTAGGTATTGCTCCTTCACCTTGGTCACCATGGCTTTCCAATTTATAATGGGCTTCTTACCCATATTTTTCCTCTCTTCTTGGATGTACTTCCACTAGGTTAGGGCTGATTTGCTTAGCCTAGACTTGGATACTTTAATATTTTGTACTTCTATCACATCTTCACACTCAAAGTGATTTTATATCCCTTTAATTCATGTAATGGAGGGTTTGGTTCAGGAATGAGGTCTTCCTCTTCAATCTTCTCTTTACCTTTATTACAGCTTTCACCTTCTTAGTCTTTCTTCTTAGTTGCCTCAACAACTTCTAATTTTGTTTTCATTTCTTCTAGGGATTCTTCAAAATTTTTATTTCTCTCCTTTTTCTCACTCATTTCTTTAGCTAACTTTACATTAGTTACCATTTTTGACTCACCTATTGATTCTATAGTCTAATACATCTAACCACAAGCCCAATCTTTTTTTAGGCTTTGATATCACTCTAATGTAAGATGATTCCTTCCAATATCCCTTACCTTAACTAAGGGCCTACTAGGCTTCACTCCTAGCTTATCAGGGTTCTCCCTTGTCACCCTATTCTTAGAGAATTTCTTATTTATCTTCTACTATCCAATTACACCAATGAATTCTCTACTTACATTCTCTAACGAGTCACTTCAACAAGCCTTCCAAACTCCCATTTTCACCAAATTTGATCCTTCCACCTTCAAAGGAGTTAGATATTCATCCTAATGGTTTTGGACCTCATATGTACCCTAGGTCTCAAAATCCATACTCTTCTTTATCGATTTCGCCAATGTAGACCAAACTAGCCTAGAAAGTCCTAATATAATTAGGCCTCCAAAATTAGTTTTTGGGCTACAATCCCAAATTTTTCTTAACAAAGTGGAAAAAAAATCTTGGAAATGGATACCCTTTTGGAAACACTAAGATATTTTGTAGGTCTTAGTTCCCAATCTATCTATACACTCCCTTGCTATTTTTATACCTAAAAACAAGGGTTTCTAACATTACTAAACAATATTTGTTAGGGTTTGACAAAATATGAGGAAAATATAGTCTTGAAACCTTATCCTCTTTCAAAAGGCTTCCTCACATATCCATTCTCCTTTTCCAATACTTATACTTCACTACCCAATGCATTCAATCCACTCAAATCAACATGTTAGCTTTGTGATCACCTAGCCATGCACTAAATGCTCACCTAGGGCATCACTTTGAAATTGGATTCCAAGATTTTCTAGGCCTATCCTTTTCTATGTAGACTATACAAGGGATCCACTCCCATGTCCCCAAAAACCATGATGATTCCATGGCAAGGATTCATGGAGGAGCCATTTTCCCAAAAACTGCCAATGCAAAAACAATGAACAATCTATGTACAATTGATTTCCTAACTATGCACAAATGAATTCTAAAAAAATTGAAGTATAAAATGAAAAGTACTATAAAAATATTAGAAATAATAATCCAACAAAAAAATGAGTCTTTCAATCCATTATTTTGTACATACAACCAAAATCCTAAAAGATTGAACTGTATATTGTGGATCCACTTGCAAAACTCTATTTGTTACAATTTCCAACCCTTGGGATGGACTCACTTTGTGGTTTTATATGTTCCTATAGAGGTTTAAAGAAGATAGAATAACCATAAACCTCTTTCTTTCATTATGCAACTTTCGTGTCAAAAAGTTAAGCAACTTTTCAAAATTGCTGACAAGTTTGACAACTTTTTGCATTTTTGAGCAACTTTGACTTCCTTCATTTGGGATCTTCCATATTTGTCCATTATGACCTATTTATGATTTCTAAGCATAATTTTTCCTTTATAACATTAATTCACATGATTTAGACCAATTTTTACCTATTTGACAACTTTTTCACATTTGACATCTTTTTGACATCTTTCCCCAACTTTTGCCAAATGACAAGGTATAGTCTCCAACCTATGCACAAGGATGTAAAAAAATCATAGAGGAAAACATAACTCAAAACCACACCTTTCTTAGGTTGCTAGGGTATAAGACCCACAATCCCTAACAACCAAAACACAAACAACCTAAAGCAAGAAAACCAAACCACCTAGGAACAAACTCAACCATGACCTTGAAAGGTCCAAACTCACACTCCTAACTTGGCTAGAGTGAATATATGATAAAATCAAAACTAGAAATCAAAACAAGGAGCTTTGACTAGGTATCTTTCACCACTCAAGGTCCATAAGTACCAATCAATCAAACATTTAAACATTATTTATTCTGCTTATCCTACTGTAACTTGGTCTCTATTGAATACTGATAAACAAAATTACTAGTAGTTCGCTATCCCAATATAATATACTTGCTAAATTTAAAATAACATAAAACATTCAACACACATTTGACACTAGGATTTAATGTGGAAACCCAATTTGGGAAAAACTACCAACAACATGTCACCACTTTTTCACTCTTCTAAAGTGAGCCCTATTTTGAGCCAATCTTATTAAAGGTTACAATGTATACGATGTTAAATGTGTCTAGTTAGATGATTCAATCACCATGTTATGAGTGGCATTGTCAGAGGAATTTAGAAAATTCCATTAGGATGTTACCTTGCTAAAGGATTTACACACAATTTTAATTCTTTCAATGACTATTAGGCCAACCTTTGATTATAAAAGGATTTAAATACAAATTGTTTATAATGATTAGCAAGAAAATAGTAGGGTTTGATCTATATGATTACAACTCACTTTGTAGTTTTAGATCTCTGTTCAGTTCATGTGTCAATTCCTTGATAAACCTTCCTTGTCACCTCTATCCTTGATCCTCTTGTCAACCCTTCAAGAAATCATCCTTCTCTTCACAACAAACTTAATCCATTTTCTTAAATTCTCTTATCAACCTCAATAGCTTTGTTCCACCTTATTGGAAACATACACAAATTCTCTGTTCTATTCTCTTCTTCGTATATCTCATTTGTGCTCTCCTTTTTTCTTTTGTATCCCCCATAGAGTTCGTCTTTGTACCCCCTTAAAATAGGTGATTTTGGTCCTTTTTAATTTGCTATGATCACTGTAGATCTTAAGGTTTGTAATTCAATTCATTAGGTTCACTGTATTTGTTTATCTTCTTCTTTTCTCGAAACTTCTCTTTGAATTCATTAATTAGGTATCTTACCTAATCCTCTCATTGAATTAAATGATCCAACTCATCAATCTTATCTTCAACACACTTTCCATAACCCAAGAAATCAATTGAGTTGGCTAGAAATCAAGTTTCCTCATACATATTTAAAATACCATTGTTCAACCATTACTAAGTTATGACACTTGGTCATCATTGAATTTACTATCATTGTAAAGCTTCTAGCTCAGCATCAACTTGTTCACTCGGTTGATACTCATGCTCGATCAACACTAAATTTGCTTTGTCACTATAGAACTTTTAGCTTGGTTAACACTAGCATCACTCGACATTCCTTGATCTTTCACTCTGTTTCTTGGTCAAGTCTTGCATAAATGATCTATCTTGACTTGTATTGTAAAGAATTGAACATCAATATGATTTAAATGATCACTTTGTCATATCAAAGTCTAACTAATCAAAAGTCCATTGTAACTTCCTTTTCATAACTCAACCTTTTCTCTAGGTGCTTTTGTTATGAGAAACTTGTCAAATCCCCTTCATCAATCAAATAGATATGGCATTTAGATTAGATAGAAACATGTATCATCAATAGATTTGACATCAATGACAATACAATAATTGTTCCAATTGTAGTTTCCACCAATCTCCGTCTTCGACATCGATGTCAACACCTTACAATATTTTCTCTATAAGAATATAATCTCCCACTTTGTTACCATGAAATCAAAAAGATCTCACTGTCATGAGGAACCAATATCCTTAGTTTCATTCTAATTATCATTCATGCAATCTCAGAAACTCCCTCAATGTTCTTAAGTTCAAACTTCCTCATACTCTCCATTTCTATTCACATCTCTCTAGTAATTCGCTCCCTCTTTCATAATTCTTTGCCTCTTTGACAACAATGCCAAAGACAATATCATGAGACATCATACATCTTTATTATATAGATATTTGCATGTCTAGATGAATTCTATCATCTTTCATCTATCTATAATTAATCTATTATGGTGTTCTTCTTCTTTACTAAACCTTACTACCTTAGGCACCCCCTAAAGTAGAATTGTCTACATCAATGTGTAAGGTATTCTAATTAACATATTTGATGCAATGCACTATTTCTCTTTAAGTTTCTTTTCTTAGGGAAATCACCCCTAATTTACCTCTAAGATATTCATGAGCATCTTTAGGTAAGGCCTTAGTGAATATGTCAACAAATTTTTCTTTGGTGTACACATATTCTAACTTCACTTCTTTGTCTTGAACTAGTTATCTTTGTTGGAAATACAAGAGGCATAATTGAGAGGAGAAGGGTGAATCAATTACTGCAAAAATAAATCCTAGATCCCCTAGATGTCAGTATAAAACATAAACTCTATTAGAAACTACTATTACTTGATTAACACACAAGCACTCAGTTAACACTACCAATATGATGTAACTCGACAAGCACTATAATAACAATAGTTACTCAGTAAACACTAAATATGAAGATCTTAAGATATTGAGTGTGATTAACCTTAATTAACTTAGTTTAATACACATAAAATAAATAGCATGAACACAAGTAACACTAAGATTTAATGTGGAAACCCATTTGGGAAAAACCACCAATTGCAACTACTTACTATTTTTCACTCTTTTGAAGTGAGCCCTGTTAGGAGCTAACCCTGTTAAAGGTTACAAAACACACTATTAGCTATGACCCAGTTAGAGGATTTAATCACCCTATTAGGAGTGGCCTTGTTAGAGGTCTTTACACACTTCAATCTAGAAATTCCACCTTGTTAGAGGATTTTTAAATAGCTGTTAGGTTAACTTTGTTAAGAGATTTGATACATTGCTATAATGGTTAGAGAGTTAAATGATATGATCTGATTACTGATGTAAACTTATCTTTTCTAATTTTAGATCTAAATTCCAACTTAAGTACTTCATCCTTCTTGATCAGATATATCTTTGTAGCTCGTCAAGGATATTCTACTTATCCTTCCAATGCTCTTCTTATCTTTCACACATTCTTACACTTTTTCAATCCTCAACTTGACCTTATACTTATATCATATACATTGTCAAGTCAAATTGAATACAACTTAGAATAACTAATATTCATCTCTTCAGTCAACTTGAACTATTAAACAAATCCATTAAACTCAATATGCCAAAACAAAACAATCCTTTATTGGCTGACCCTGCTTGATAGACACTAACTCTAAAATGATTTTCCTGTGTTAGCCAAGTGAACTTGATTAGCTTTGCATCTTATCAAACTTCCTTTGGTAACTAAGTGATTTCAATTAACATTGGTTCTATCCAACTTTCCTTTGTTAACCGAGTGAGCTCGGTTAACACTAAACTTTTTCAAACTTCTCTTTGCTACCTGAGTAAGCTCAGTTGGCACTGTCTTCTGAACTTGGTAAACATTGAAATCCTTGGCAGACATAGGATTCTATCTTCATTTCCTGAATGAGTTCAACATACTTGATTGGTAAAGATATGACATTTTGTGTGACATCAAAGATAATATATAATTAATCAATTATTTTCAACAATCTCCCTCTTTGGCAGTGATGGCAATACAACATATCATAATACAATAAATTTTTAGAGAAATATAAAAGTAAGAATAATATCCTTAGTTTCATTATGATTCTCATCCATGAGAACTCCTTCTATTAGTGTGAACTCCCTTTGACATCAATCTCTCCTTTTGATTTTAGTTTCTCTCTCTATCAACAAACTCTCCAAGTTTATTCTTCATCAAACTATTTCACTTTGACATCTTCAAACATTTAGAAAAAAATATCTATTATAGAAAACTCTCTCTCTTACAAGTTTCCTATTATATGACAAAATCTCTCCCTCTTTAGAAAATTTTTGTGATATGATAGAAAACTCTCTTTCTTGACATATTATGCTAAAGACAATATTTGGTGAACTTAAATGTACTTGATGTACTAATTCATATACAATCTACCCTTTCATTATTACATCAACTTGACCAATCTTCAACATGCTCTGGTTGATGCATCACTAAACTTCATTTAGTGAGTTTCAGATATGGAAATATCCCCTATCTTACCTCTTAGATACAAAAATGCATCCTTAGGTAATAACTTGGTGAATGTGTCTTCAATTTGTTCTTTAGTATTCCTAAATTCCAATCTAACCTCTTTGTCTTGCACCAATTCTCTTAGAAATTTTTTTTTTGCAATGTTCTTAGTCTTGGTATGCATCACAGGTGTCTTTGATATATTGATTGCACTTGTGTTATCGCAAAAGAAAACCATTGGTTCCTTGATTTCTACCTTTATACATACTAACAATTGTTTAAACCAAACAATATTGGAACAACTGACTGCTGCTACAACATATTCTACCTTCTCTATAGACTAAGAGATGCAATTTTGCTTCTTACTTGGCCAAGTCACTAGTCTTTTACCAAGAAAGAATGCTCCACCACTGGTGCTCTTCCTGTCATCAATACTTCTTGCCCAATCTACATCATTAAATGATTTAAAATCAAAGTTGCCTCCTTTCTTGTACCATAATCCTTAATCTTCAGTACCCTTCAGATACCTCATGATTCTCTTTATTGCCATCATATGATTTTCTTTAGGATTAGCTAAAAATCTTGTCACTATAGCAACTGCAAGAGCAATATTAGGCCTAGTATGCACTGCATACTATAGTTTTCCAATCATTGATATGTATGTGGTCTGATCTACCTCCTTGGAATCATAATTTTTGGAAAGCTTATGTCCAATAGACATAGGTGTTCCAACTGGTCTTGAATCTTCCATTGCAAACTTCTCTAGTATCTCCTTGATATACTTAGATTAAGTAATGTAGATACCATCTTTCTTCTGTTGAATATGTAAGTCAACAAAGTATTTAATTTCTCCAAACATTGACATCTCAAATTTCTTACTCATTTCTTCTAAAAAAGATTTACACAAATCATCATTTCTAGTAAACAATGTATTATCCACAACTATTTCTGCCAACACAATCTTCTTATCTGGTCCTTCTTTGATGTATATGTTATTGTTATCATTTTTCCTTTGAAAAACAATATTCATCAAATAATTATGAAGTCTTTCATACCAAGCTTTGGGAGCTTGTTTGAGACTATATAATGCTTTATGTAGTTTACAAACCATATCCTTTTTGCTAGGATCTACAAAGCCTTTAGGTTTCTCTATGTAGATGAAGTATCCCCGACAGAATCATTGACGCTTTAAGCACTAAATTTCTTAAACTTCAATGATTAGGCATTTCGTCAAACAGTTTGCAAACAGGCACTAAAGAACCAAATGCCTAAACTGAGACAATCCGTAAAAATACTTGTGTGAAATCTGAAACTGCACTATAAGACAATGCTCTACAAATTTACCAAACTTCAACAATTAAATGATTAAGGAAATAATGTCTTAATCGATTAACCAGATGTAATGGTAATACAACCTGAAATTTCTTGACTCTGTGACCTAGAGCAAGTGATAATCCTCCATTGCAATTCTCCAACGTATCTTGGAATCATATAAGTGGCACAGGGACTTCGGCCATGGGAAATTATTTCGCAAGCCTTTTTTAACCGTTCCTTTCAAGAGTAACAGTGCTGCTGCAGTTGTGGCTCGAGATACTCTTTTTCCACGGGTTCGTCTTGTAACACCGCTTAGTGGATGCGGCCCCTGGAATGACCCTTCGTGATTTGGAGATTCTGACCTTAATGCTGACCCCGCATCTAATCCGCACGCGACCACCTCTTAATCAACTTGCTGAGATTAACAGCCTTCAATCTGGTTCGACGCGAATGAATTCCTTTTGTGGAGTAAGCCGGTTAATATGTATCTAATAAACTTCTTGTGTAGCGGGTCCTATGAAACAACTCCGCCCGCTGCTCATGAATGTTTGCCAAACCTGAGCCGGTGATGCATATCCTTCTATCGTGTCTGGACCTGATTCCAAATTCGCATAATATGACTCTAAATCATCCTCTCGAAATTCACTTGCGTGTTGACAGATTTGCAGAGTAGTGTTCAATGGCTTTGGATACCGCAATAGTAATTGCTATCTATATGTTATCACAGTGTGGACAGTATTAACGGTATGAACAGCGGAAGTGCAGGCAGAGTAGCTTACGAGAGTACAATTCCTCTTGGCAATTCCAACTTCACTACTCATTTTCAATTCCGAATCAACTGGACTCGTGAAATGAATCGATCGGGCCGTGATTATGGGGGTGATGGACTTGTTTTTTCATGGCGTCTCTAGAAACGGGTTATCCACCTGAGGTACAGAACTGATGGTGGGTGGCTCGGTCTCTTCAATCCCAAAAACAATGGTAATTCTACTAATCAGCTTGTAGCTGTTGAGTTTGACGCCTATAAAACTTCCTAGGATGATTATAGCAATCACATTGATGTAAACAATATAACATCTGAATTCTCTGTTCCTCAAGAATTAGCTAACAATGAGATATGGAACGCTAGGATAGAATATTGTGGCCAAGCAAATATGTTGATCGTGTCTGCTGGATCAGAGGGCAAAATCGCAGGCAACTTCTCTTTCAAGATAAATTTGACAAGATATCTTCCTCCAGATGTTGTATAAACCCTAAAGTTGGCCTTAAGCCACAAATGATGCCCTGATGAAATGACTGCAGCGTCACTTCCAATCTGCAATAATTCAGATGATATTTCACACCCTCAAAATTGCGTACCAATTGAGAGTTTTCGTTCTCAATGGCCAACTGTGACAATTGTAGAAACCCTAGGTTTCAAAATGCACCCGTGATCGAATCACAACTTGAAAACAAGAGAGATAACACAACTACTTGATTCGAATGGAGCCCCGGGGTGCCTATTTATTCTTTTCCCTCCATCCTCTCCAGAGACTTCTAGAACCTTTTTGATCTTATCCCTCTAGTGACTTTATTAAATACTTTCCAAGTCACTTTATTAAATACAAGGTCATCTTTTAATATTTATTTATTTAATTAAAATAACTAATTAGTCATCCTTGGACAACCATTAATTAAATTAATTAAATCGAACTGTCACCAGAAAATTGGGGACATGACAGTCTGCCCTTCCTGAAATTGCTTGTCCCCAAGCAATGGCTGAACCATGAACCAATCAGTCTGCCTGGATCCCAAATGTAAATCTGTGTATCATCCCAATCTGCATCATACTCCCATGGAGAAATCATCAATACCAGTAACTAAGAAACTGTACTCAACATCCAAACAACTGACACTTTTGATGAAATCATCTGAAAACCAACTGTAGATGTCAGTAGGAGAAACCATTCTGTGGAACTCAAGCCAACTGAAACATCAACTCTATCATAACTCAAGCCCCTGTCAAAAAGACACCTACACCCAACTGCATTGTAGATATGACAACAGCCATAGGTACCTGAATCATTGCCATCAACTCCAATCTCTGAAAAACTGCTCCGGGTGTGTCGATGCTGCAAGCTAAGTAACTTGCTACTACTAATTTTATTTTCAAAAGATGGTGCCAATCTATCCCCTAGTGGATGGTAAGAAACTGGAGCCAATCTACATCTGCGTGAAATAAAATCTTCTATCTCTGTGTCAAAAGAAAAATGATGAGCGTACCCTACCGTATAATGCCGGTAATAACCTCCAAACTCTGCTGCTGGCTCATCATCACTGAACTGAGAATCAACAGATGGCTCCTTTTTTTGACTCTGAGTGACTGTAGGCTGGATAGGATCCCGTGCATTCTGCTCAACAAACCCTTCCTCGAGATCCCTGTGAGGTAGCATAGTAGAAAGGACCCCTATAATCTTCTCAACCAATCTGCAAATAACACTAGTATCATGGATGAGAACACCTTCTGTCACTTTATACGGGTCCAAATGAACACATGCACTATCCAACAAATACTCCATGAATGGTTTAGTGCAGTAAAAATTATATGAGGAAGCATCAATATACTTCCCTGCACACCACAACTGATCCTCCTGTGAAGGTGGCATACCCCACTGCACCACACTATCAACTAACTGAGAAGAATCAATCTGGAAACTTGACTCTACCGGTATCCCGAACTCATTAAGACCAACTTCTTCCAAACCCTGAACATGTATGTCAGTCTCAACAATAAGCTCCTCAAAAGCAACTGTAGGAGTGTACTTACCGTCATCTACCTCAGTAGTCAAATGAATTGGGTCTGGGGCTGGTTTTGACCGCAAATGCTCCAACTCCACGGTCACCTCCTTCAATTGAAACTGCGACTTCTGTAGATCCCGCTGTGTGTCCTCTAATGCCTCAGTAGTCGCTATGAGCTCTTGGGAAAGCTCACTCACCTCCTCTTCATGATCCAAGAGGGCCTCATATGCTGTACTTCCCCACTCAACCAAGTGACCACGGTCGGCTACCAATCGTAAATAATCCTGCTTCAAAATCCGAATAGCTTCACGCAAGGCATGAATCTCTGCCAAAGAAAAGTAACCATTGCTGGACTCATCTGTCATAGTAGTACCCCAACCAGTAACAGCCAACAACTGATGAGCAGTATCAAAATGCTCACAAGCGATAGTAATGTCTCGCTCACTAACTTTCAACTGGCTAGTCACACGATGGCTCTGGCTGAACTGTCTCCAACAAGCTTCTTCTGGAGCTCTTAAAGGAGTATCCTCAATATTAACATCCATATCTCACGAATCATCTCCAAGGTCCATATCAATATCCAAATTGTCAAAAATTGTAGTACTGCTGTCAAGCGCTTCTGTACCCAAAGAAACTGTCAAAGAAGCTGTGTCTTCAAAACTGTTCACTTCATCCTCCTGGATGTCATCAAGACCGAAATGATCCTGGGACTCATCCGTACACACTGGCAAATATGAAAAATCTTCAACACCTTTCAGCAAGAATGGTCGTCTGCATATATGAACCAAGCCCAATACCGGTGTATAAAAACTAATACCAACATCGGATGTTCTGCTGGCACAAGGAAAGATAACACCGTATATTCTGCTAATCAAATCCATGATAGTACTCAAACAATCATGGCTATCATAAAGTGCTAAAGATCTTCGGTTGACTGAATCCCAATTGCTGCTGAAACATTCCCGAATCCATATGCAAGAAACAACTGGTAACTCAAGCAAACTACTTACCTGAGTAATGTGACCAATACCAGCTAACTTCACATACCTGTTTGCCATGGTCCTTGTATCCTAGATGTGAATGCAAGATGAACTCGTAACATTATCAGCTACCATATATGATCCGTCAAATGTAGAAAGCTGAGTGCAAGATGAACTCAGCTCCATGTCGTGTTCATTCCCATGTCTCTCCCAGTCCTGTAATGCCAAAGTTGCTCGAGTGTCCTCAAGCTCGCAAGAAAGCTTGACAACTTCCTCCTCCTTCCTCCTCAAGGCATCTGAATAATCTTTGGTAAGGCTAAGAAGATAGTCACGGTCTGATAGAAGATGCAAATAGCTCAACTTCGTCGTTCCCATTCCTTCACCAATTGCATGTAAGTCACAACAAGAAGAATTCGCCTGAACTCCCTTATGTCTTCCTTGTAACTGAATCATCTGGATGTGCTCTTCTAACATCTCCCGCATCCTGTCATGATGAGATAAAGAAGCTACAATACTATCTTTGCTTACCTTCAGCTGGCTGGACAAATCATGTGAAGTACTGCCATTCTCATCCGCATGTGACGAAGCTTCTAACTGAGCCTGGTACTCTCTCTCAGCAAAATCATGAATGCTTGATGTCTGCTCATTTTCACCAGGTATCTCATCACCATGCATAATGACATCATCATCATCTGAACTCACCTTGCTGTAATCATTGCTTGTCGGAAGAGTACATGAGACATCACCTTCGGGAAACTCGTATTCAACTGTCTCAACTTGAGTGTCAAGTTGATAGTTACTATCCATCAGCGTAATGTCCTTCACCGCTTCTTCCTATGACCGAACTGAAGCCTCTGACTGGTTGCACACTTGTTTCTCGAATTCCTCATTAAGGTTCCTAGTAGCATCCCTCATTGTATCGGTCAACGCTTTGTGAGAAGATTTGTCAAAACGAAATCCAGTTGATTTATTCACCTTAACTGGGACAGACAGCCTGTCAAGCATATGGTGGTGCTTAACCAACAGTTCGGACATGTTATGTTTGATTTTTCTGAACTCATCCTGAATACCTGAATAGTCCTCCTTTCCACATTTCCAACTCTGCATACTATGTCTATTACTTGTCCGAGTTTGTTTCTTTGGAGACTTTGTGCTGTACCTGTCCATCTTGGTTGAAGTAGAGTGCTGATCACTCATGTAATTCGGTTCTCACCCCACAGGATGGCAAGAAAACAGCTCTGATACCACTGAAGTATCCCCGACAGGATGATTGACGCTTTAAGCACTAAATTTCTTAAACTTCAATGATTAGGCATTTCATCAAACAGTTTGCAAACAGGCACTAAAGAACCAAATGCCTAAACTGAGACAATCCGTAAAAATACTTGTGTGAAATCTGAAACTGCACTATAAGACAATGCTCTACAAATTTACCAAACTTCAACAATTAAATGATTAAGGAAATAATGTCTTAATCGATTAACCAGATGTAATGGTAATACAACCTGAAATTTCTTGACTCCATGACCTAGAGCAAGTGATAATCCTCCATTGCAATTCTCCAACGTATCTTGGAATCATATAAGCGGCACAGGGACTTCGGCCATGGGAAATTATTTCGCAAGCCTTTTTTAACCGTTCCTTTCAAGAGTAACAGTGCTGCTGCAGTTGTGGCTCGAGATACTCTTTTTCCACGAGTTCGTCTTGTAACACCGCTTAGTGGATGCGGCCCCTGGAATGACCCTTCGTGATTTGGAGATTCTGACCTTAATGCTGACCCCGCATCTAATCCGCACGTGACCACCTCTTAATCGACTTGCTGAGATTAACAGCCTTCAATCTGGTTCGATGCGAATGAATTCCTTTTGTGGAGTAAGCCGGTTAATATGTATCTAATAAACTTCTTGTGTAGCGGGTCCTATGAACAACTCCGCCCGCTGCTCATGAATGTTTGCCAAACCTGAGCCGGTGACGCATATCCTTCTATCGTGTCTGGACCTGATTCCAAATTCGCATAATATGACTCTAAATCATCCTCTCGAAATTCACTTGCGTGTTGACAGATTTGCAGAGTAGTGTTCAATGGCTTTGGATACCGCAACAGTAATTGCTATCTATATGTTATCACAGTGTGGACAGTATTAACGGTATGAACGGCGGAAGTGCAGGCAGAGTAGCTTACGAGAGTACAATTCCTCTTGGCAATTCCAACTTCACTACTCATTTTCAATTCCGAATCAATTGGACTCGTGAAATGAATCGATCGAGCCGTGATTATGGGGGTGATGGACTTGTTTTTTCATGGCGTCTCCAAAAACGGGTTATCCACCTGAGGTACAGAACTGATGGTGGGTGGCTCGGTCTCTTCAATCCCAAAAACAACGGTAATTCTACTAATCAGCTTGTAGCTGTTGAGTTTGACGCCTATAAAACTTCCTGGGATGATTATAGCAATCACATTGATGTAAACAATATAACATCTGAATTCTCTGTTCCTCAAGAATTAGCTAACAATGAGATATGGAACGCTAGGATAGAATACTGTGGCCAAGCAAATATGTTGACCGTGTCTGCTGGATCAGAGGGAAAAATCACAGGCAACTTCTCTTTCAAGATAAATTTGACAAGATATCTTCCTCCAGATGTTGTATAAACCCTAAAGTTGGCCTTAAGCCACAAATGATGCCCTGATGAAATGACTGCAGCGTCACTTCCAATCTGCAATAATTCAGATGATATTTCACACCCTCAAAATTGCGTACCAATTGAGAGTTTTCGTTCTCAATGGCCAACTGTGACAACTGTAGAAACCCTAGGTTTCACAATACACCCGTGATCGAATCACAACCTGAAAACAAGAGAGTTAACACAACTGCTTGATTCGAATGGAGCCCCGGGGTGCCTATTTATTCTTTTCCCTCCATCCTCTCCAGAGACTTCTAGAACCTTTTTGATCTTATCCCTCTAGTGACTTTATTAAATACTTTCCAAGTCACTTTATTAAATACAAGGTCATCTTTTAATATTTATTTATTTAATTAAAATAACTAATTAGTCATCCTTGGACAACCATTAATTAAATTAATTAAATCAAACTGTCACCAAAAAATTGGGGACATGACAGTAGACTTCCTCTTCTAGAATTCCATTTATGAATGCAGATTTGACATCCATCTGATATACTTTAAATCTTGTAGGTGCAACATAAGCAAGTAGAGTCCTAACACCTTCTAATCTTGCAACAGGAGAAAAAGTTTTACCATAGTCAATACCTTCTTGAGAATAACCTTTGCATACTAACCTTGCTCTATTTCTTGAAACTACTCCATATTCATTCAACTTATTTCTAAACACCCACCTTGTGCCACTTACATTCTTATCCTTGGGTCTAGGAACAAGATTCCAAATTTTAATCCTTTCTATCTATTCTATCTCTTCAATCTAGATTTTATTATCCAAAGCATGTTTACCTATTCTAGTTTCAAATTCAGTAAGCAAACATGTACCTTTCAATTTGTTCCTTGTCATTGTACCTTCTGACTTGTCTCCAACAATTTGGTTAGGTTCATAGTGCCTTTTGACATATCTTGCAAGCATAGGTACTTTGGATTTAGAACTCATTCCACTTGCCTCACCATGATCTTTTGCATCATGTTTGGGTCCTACTATCTATGACTAGGGTCCTTCAAACTCAGACTCAGGTTTTATTGGCTACAACTAGGTAGCTTTTGATTATGACTCGAGTCCTTCAGACTGTCACTCAGGTTGCACTGGCTACAACTCAAGTGCTTTTGGAGATTTTGGGGACTTGAGAAGTGAAATCTGCTAGCTTCTAATTGGATTAGGCAATGTATCAGGTTCCAAGTAAATAAACTTTATGTAGTCTTCAGGTTCTTTGCTGCTTACTTCTTCACTCTTTTCTACAAACTCATCAATCTTCACATATGCACTTTCTATGATCTATTTAGATTCAAAAATTTGTATGCTTTACTTCTATTGGAGTATCCTAGGAATATGCCTTCATAACTTTTGACATCAAATTTACCTTTCCTAGTCTCCTTCAAGATATAACATTTGCTACCAAATACTTTAAAGCAACTTACATTGGGTTTGTAGCCATACCATAATTCATTAGTAGTTTTATTTGAGTCTTCCTTTAGTTGTACTCTATTTAAGGTATGAACTATTGTACTGATTGGTTCCTTCTAGTATTTGATTGCAATATTCTTTTCTATCATTAGGGTTCTTGTATAATCCATGATTGATCTATTCCTTCTTTCTGCTATACCATTCTGCTAAGGTGTATAGGTGCAAACACTTGCCTTTTGATTCCTTTCTCAATGCACAATTCATTGGATTCACTAGAAATGAATTCTCCTCCTCTATCTTACCTCAAACACTTTAGTTACTTTACTATTTCATTCTCAACTCTAGCTACATACCACTTGAACTTTTGAAAAGCTTAAACCTTATCTTTTAGATGCATTACTATCATCATCCTAGAATAATCATCAAAAGATAAAATAAAATACTTATCTCCATTGTAGTTCAAATATGTCCACAAAAGTCTATATGAACCAGCTCCAAGACTAAGAATGATAGTTCTTGCTTTTGAAGCTTTTCTTTCCCATCTTACCAATTTGACAATTTTTATATAGGCCCATATCATGTTTCCTCAAACTAGGAATAACTCTCACTCTTTTGTTTTTGCTTATCTTGATCAGGTTATCAAATTTCACATGGTACAACCTTTTATGCCATAACCAACTTTTTTTTACTTGAGAAATGAAACATGAATTTTCACTAAGATCTAGGTAGAATAAGTTACCTTTTGTTTGATTACCGGACCCATCTAGATTTCCTTTTCCATCTAGCAGTTTGACCTTCCCATTCATGAATTCTAACTTGAATCTAATGTCATTCAACTATGCCACACTAAGTAGATTATGCTTTAGTACTTCAACCCAATAAGCACAATCACATCTAAGTTCATTGGTTAGAGAAATACAACCTTTTCTTTTAATGCAACATGGTTAAATGTTTCCAAATCTTACACTTCCACCATCATAGTGTTTCATATGTTCAAACTTTATTTTATCACTAGTCATATGATGTAAACAACCACTATCAATAATCCATGTATGATTTTTGATAACATGAGAAATAAGTGCCATCTTATCTTCTTCATCATCAGATTCATCTTTTACAACAATATAAACCATTTCATGATCATCACTACTATCTAAATCTTTAGCCATGAAATAATACTTCTTACCTTTATCCTTGTAGTCCTTGTAGCTTTTGAAATCCTTCTTGCCTTTATATTTTTTGTTCTTCTTTTCATCTTTGTCTTCTCTGTTTGGACACCTTGTAGCAATGTGACCAACTTCTTCACAATAAAAATAGATTAGAGGAATTTTACCTCTGTACTTTCCTTTGCCTTTGGGATATCTTCTTGCAAGTAGAGCTTTAATGTCTTCAAGATCACTGTTAGAACTATCTTCCTCTTCAATTTTAGATTTTTTTCTTTTAGACTTTTCAACTTTCTTCTTGAGTGAAAACTTGTCTTGAAATGAAGATTCAAGATTGCTAGAACTAGGAACATAATTATCATAGTTATCTAGCTCAAATGCTATCAATTTTGCCACTAAAGCATCCAAATTTATCTTATTATTGGGATCACATCTCATCTCTTGAATAGATGTCACTCTAATTACATAGAGAGGAAGAAGGGTTCTAAGTACCTTGCTTACAATTATGACATCATCAATTTTTCCTCCAGAAGCTTTGATTGCACTTACACTAGCTTTGATTCTCTCAACATATTTTGCAATGTTTTCATCCTCTCTCATCTTCATCTAATCGAACTGACCTCTCAAGATTTCTACCTTGGCTCTTCTCACATTATCATCACCTCCATAGATATATTTTATCTTGTTTCACATTTTATGAGTAGTATCACACCTTTTGACCTCATCAAATTTAACACAGTTAAGAGTGGATGCAATGCTAATTATCACAATGTTACAATTCTTCTTTTCAACAATCTCCTCCATAGTCATAGTTCTAGTAGGATCTTTATACTAGGTAAAATATTTCACACCTAAACTATTGATCATCACCAGATGTAGCTTAATAAGTTCCTACCATGCCTCAAAGTTATCTTTGTTCAACTTGGGAATCTCTCTTCTATAAGACATCTTGATCTTTAGCTTAGGTCCTTGAAACCTTCTTTGCAAGAACCAAAAGCTTTGATACCAATTGTTGGAAATATAATATGATTAAATGAGAGGGGAGGGGTGAATCAATTACCACAAAAATAAATCCCATATCTCTTAGATGTTTATATAAAACATAAACTTTGCTAAAACTACCATTACTCAGTTAACACACAGGTACTTGATTAATACTACCAATATGTTATAACTTGACAAGCACTATAATAAAAATTGTTACTCAGAAAATACTAAACATGCAAATCTTAAGATATTGAGTGTGATTAACCTTAATTAACTTAGTTGCATACATATAAAAGAAATAACATGAACACAAGTGACACCAAGATTTAATGTGGAAACTCAGTTTGGGAAAAATCACCAATTGCAACTAGTTACTGTTTTTCACTCTTCTAAAGTGAGCCTTGTTAAGACCCAACCTTGTTAAAGGTTACAAAACACATTGTTAGGTGTGACCCTATTAGAGGATTTAATCACTCTGTTAGGAGTGGCCTTGTTAGAGGTCTTTAGACACTACAATCTAGAAATTCCACCTTGTTAGAGGATTTACAAATAGTTGGTAGGCTAACTCTGTTAAGAGATTTGATACACTACTATAATGGTTAGAGAGTAACAATGATATGACCCGTTCTATAATGCCTCACCAAAGGATCCAAAGAATTAACGTAAAGTTTCACTAAGTTTGGTAGCATTTTTTTTTTTTGAGCATGAAAGTTAAAAACCATTTACAACATAGTAGCAAAAGTAATAACAACATCCAACTAAAAGTAAACATAAGCATACATACATAATAGGTTACATTCTTCAAGGATCCCTTAACATTGAATCACATATAATTTAACTATTATTATGTTTCCATCTAATACTACATCCACATGATATAATATTGAAAAGTCCAACATTCTTAAATTACATTCCTGATTGATCAATCATCCGCTATACATGCCACAGGGTATGAAAGGCTTAAAAGAATATAAATCCATGTAAATAAAGTACATCATCATACTAACTCTAATCCATGATGCAATAAAATAAATGAAACCACAAATCATACATGATACATCATCATAGGAGATAACCATAAATTACAAACATAACTAACTAAGTGCATGGTTCCTCCCAACTATAAATAACATAATTAGACCATTGTGGATCCTAGCCATCCCTCCATGCGTAACATCCCAAGTCACTGAAGAGATCATCGATATTCCTAAATCATACTACATCATATGCAGAAAGTAATCTAACATGCAAAGTAAAGCATAAGATAGCATCATCTAACATATGCAAATAATCAATGTGAGGATACATGTCCCCCATCATAATCCATGCATAGAATGAAGATAGATGCCAACAAAGAATGCATTAGCCATGGTGTCTCAGACAGATCTCAAATGATAAGAGTGATAAAGCATTACCACCTGACCACGTGAAACCTAAATGGTCCACTCCCACCATGCTGAGGAGATAAGCTCAAGTCCCAAACATGATATCAAAATCACATAGCATAAATACTCTCTAAGTTCAGGAAATCCTAAAAGTATACTAACTCAAAGGTTCCAATCACAAAATGACATCTAATCCCAGAGGCACACAAAGACATGTAGGAAACCTACTATGCAAGTAGGAAAGTGTCATCGCACGGATCACACTAGAGTTACCCTGGCAATCTCTCAATAGACCCCGGCCCCCTAGTGATCCTTGTGCGGCCACTAGTATCCTCTCATACATATGAGGCATACTACAAAATGCAAGGTCGCAACCAAGCATTCTCTCTACTCCCATCCTAGTTTGTACTAGCACTCAAGGCATGGGCGAGAACATAGAATTATCTTATTAGGTTCATTTAATCCCCATTTAGTGTAAATTTTTTCACTTATTAAAACAACTTACAATGAGTTACCCTGGCAGCCACTTAGGGCCTCGGCCCCAATTGCAAGCCACTTCCCGACACTACAAGTAGATAACCTACCCTAAGCTCATGGAATCATAAATCACAAAATCACCACAGTCCTATACAAGCGACTGGAAAAATACCAAAAGAATAATCCATAATAAGAGCATCAAATCTCCATGAGCAAATGAAAAGCATCCATAGATAATCATAACAACAACAGTTCTCTATTGGCAACTGAAGGTATCACTGATAATCATAATAATCATTGGTTCTTAATAAGCAACCAAAAATATCTCAAAATCATACTGATCGAAGACTCCAAAATGGTTGAGTCAAAACATGTCACAAAATGACATCATCAAGAAATAAATCAACATTTCAGTCCCATCATGGCGACTAGAAAGTAATCCAAGGATAACTGATCGATGACTCAAAAATGGTTAAGTCAAGTGTCTCATACACACACATCTCAGTTTCACACATGAAGACTAAAAAGCAGTAACAAGCAATAAAAACAAACATCTCATAAAGCATGCCATCACATTACCATGGTTGGGTTTATAAAGAATTAAGATCAAAACATCATCATGACATCACAATCACATAACCCCTGAGCCTCTGGTATACGTCCTATAACTGGTCAACACTAGTCAACCCAAAAACCCAAAATAAGAAACATAGAGGAAACACAATGCAAGCACATGTTTTGGTTTACTAAAATTACATAGTTGAATTGAGTATGGAGGTTTTAGTTTCTATTTGCAAGTATACTTCAAGTATATAAGATTTATCATTTGACCTACAAGTCAACCCATTTGTTCCCTCGATAACATTATCCTTCTATTATTTAAAATTACATTCTAACAATAACTGAAGGATAAATATTTACTCATTAAATCATTTGACACTTAATAAAATCATTTGCTTTATTTTGCTAAGATCAATGTTACTAACTAAATAACCCTTCTTTAATATAAATTCAACTTCTCCAAGCATAACCAAAGGATCATTATTCTTTTAAATTATAAGAAAGCCAGTTATCAATCTTCGAATAAGAATATTAAAACTCAACCAAATGAAATAATTTTAAAACTTACTTTGAATGCCATACCCTATTGATTAATCTTAATTACATAGGTACACAAACCATGATTCTTTTCCATTCTAATAATACTTAATTAGATCTCAATTAAATATTAATAAAATTTAGGTCTCTTAATTTAATCGTCATAATATTTAAATCATCACTAATAACCATTAAAATATCTAAAGTCATTAATCAAGTCATTAGAATAGAACTTATCAACTTCGATGTAGATACTTTACAACTTTGTTAAAAGAATCATATCAATTAAAACTCTATTACATAACTTATTTATTAATTAAATTTAATTAACTCTAATTAATTAATTTAATTAATAATTACATATCCATATCAACGACCCAATGAATATCAGTTGATTAAAAGTCAACTATAATCCAACTCACTAATACTCATACTGATAGTTCAATGACAATTTACATTAGTTTTCTTATTGAAAATTCTATTATACTAGATTCATCACTATGGATACTAATGTCTCATTCCAATTAATAATAATTAATGAATTATTATTAAATTAATAATCCATATTTAGCATTATTGTGATTATAATATTAATCAATGTAACATATTGACCATAACATTTAATATTTGTAACTTTACAAATATTAATGTTAAGTCATGACTTTATATACATATTAAATAATACGTAATAACATATATTACCATTGATAGCTATATATATTATTAAATATATTCAATTAAATTTACATTAATTAATACTTAATACTATTAATGTTGAGTAACAATATTCATAAACATTGATTTATAAATAGAATCGATTTATAATACAATAACAACATTAATATAGATATTAAATATCAACTAATATTTAACATATATTAATGTTAATGAATATTAATTACAACCTATTATTAAAACTTAATCGAATTAAAAAATTTATAACATATTAAAGGAGGGGGGGGGGGGGGGGGGGGGGGGTGCACTTTAAAGTTTAAGCGATTTAAAATCCGCTGAACAACTTTATACAAAGGCCGTGTGACTGCTGCAGTAGGCCATGCGGCCTCTGCTATCGCAGGCCTGCTGATGGAGGTACCTGTGTAGCAGTTGTCCACTAGCGCAATGCGGGTACAAGGGGTTGGGATGGGTAAACACGCTCCCATAAAATTAAATTTTCTTTTATAAACTCTCCTTTAAATGTGCACATCACTTTGTTTAACACAAGTTTTATTTTATTATTATTATTATTTTTTTATATAAAACATTTTTCCATTCAATTTTACTTGAAGTAACAACCTATTTTCGAATGCATTTTCTTAATATGATTTCGTTTAATATAAACAAAACCTCCAATATACATTGAATGTTAATATACATATTTATAATTTTGAGCTAGTAGAACTATTACACTATTTCATTTTCAACTTAAAAAGAATTTCTATGCTAAAAGTCATTCCATTTACAAATACAAACCCTTGTCAAATTAAATCCTCAATCTGACCCCAAACCCGATTTAGAACTAATTTATTTCTTAATTGGAACTAGGATTTTCTAATTGAATTCCCTTTTGATTTCTTTCGCACGTAGATAGAATTAGTATGCATATTTAAATTCCAATTACAAGATTGAAGATTCGATCACAAAGAATATTCAGACACACATAATAGACACAATGAAGATAGGAAGAGAAAACGTGCAAATGAAATATGCAAAAATAATGAGTGCACCTGGACATTGATGCTAATTTTCCACGCCTTAGAAGTCCATAGAAAAAAATCCCTTCCTTCTCCAACATTCACCATTCCTCCAAGATCCGAACCAACCGCCTAGAGTGACTAAGAGTGCTTGTAGAAGCACATGAGGATATAGAAGCATAGGAGCATGTCGAATAATACAAGCTTGTAGAAGCATATGAGCTTCTTGAATGCATATAAGCTTGTCCATACACACTAGGAGAGCCTCTATATAAAGGCCTCTAAGATGCATCCAGAATGTGTCTAGAAAGAACTAGAAGATAAGCATCACAACCAAGCACATAACTTCCACGATAAAAGATGAACATGATGAGGTGTCTAGAATGTTGTAGACACCATGTGCTCAAATAATATGCTAACCCCTAAGTGTAGACAATGCGTGCATAATTAGAGTGCAAACTCCTATGTTGTCTACATGACGACTCCTGAGAGTTCGCATACTCCTATGTGAATGAATAATGCACATTAATTTATTTAATATTCACTTTACTCTTTTCAATTTAATTTATTAATTTTTATATCTTATGCACTTACTTTAATAATTCCACTTGTTTTATCTTAATATATTTATATTTTAATCACATGCACACATCATGCAACCTATAATCTTTTAATAATTTTAATATCTTTTCCACTTTTAAATTCATTTTTAAAACTTAATTGATAAATATTTATTAACTCAAATAAATATTATCACATTCTAACTTAAAAATTATAACTTTTATCTTCAAATTTAATTATTTTATTTAATTAATTTCCCAATTAATTAAATAAAATAAATATTAAAATACCATATTAATTTTCCATTAAATTAAACCATTAATTAAATCTTTTAATTAGGCTTAATTAATAGAAAACACACCAAAGACTCATAAAATAAAATACGAAAAACCCACTATAGCAAAACACATACAAAATCAAACCAAAAGGGTTAATATCATGAATTACGTCATCTAACGCATTCAGAGGGTACTCAACTTAGATACTTGTCCTAATTTCCAATTAGGACAAATGGCTTAAAGGTTTGGGATTCGGATTTGAGAATTTATCTCCCCTCTCTTACCATTGAGATAATGCGATAGGGTACGCTCATCCTGGCAATTCAGGGAAGTCGATACCCGATACCTACAACCTGCATAAAATCCATGCATGTACATACACAATATATACTAAGCTAAATAGGCAATGGCAGGAAGTGGTGCATCGTGTAGATCCTGACTAGCAGGTGACTACGACTCCCTTCCTTAACCACATCAAAAATGCCATACATAAGAACAAACACGCACACCATACACATGCAAGTATGGGGTAAGTATCCATAAGAAAACACATGTGATAATAAACCATCTAACTAATCAATAAATAAAATCACTTGAATAATCATCATGCATACATGAAATGTAGAGTCTAAGTAATCTCAGCACATATCAACTGAATCCATAGCACAATATCTGATAGTCTCAAAACAATGCTGCTAACCATCAACATAAAACTAGCCCTAAAAGAGTTCGACAATGATAACAAAAATGCGACCTAGGGGCAGGCACTACACGTTCTGATTTTAAATCTCAATTCTGGCTTCAGTACCTGATCCTTCTTGATCAAATATATCTTTGTAGCTCCTCAAGGATATTATGCTTATCCTTCGAATTCACTTCTTCTAAGCATCTCTCTTCCACACATTCTTCCACTTTTTCAATCCTTAACTTGACCTTATACTTATATCATATACATTTTCAAGTTGGCTTGAATATAACTTAGAATAATTAATATTCATCTCTTCATTTGGCTTGAACCATCAAACAAATCCATTAAACTCAATATGCCAAAATAAGAAAATCCTTTGTTAGCCAACCCTGCTCAATAGACACTAATTTTGAAATGATTTTCCTGTGTTAACCAAGTGAACTTAGTTAACACTACATCTTCTCAAAATTCCTTTGTAACCAAGTGAGCTTGGTTAACACTGGTTCCATCCAACTTTCCTTTGTTAATCGTTAACATTGAATTTCTACAAACTTCTCTTTGGTGCCTGAGTGAACTTGGTAGACATTGTCTTCTGAACTTGGTAAACACTAGAATTATTGGTAGACATAGGAAACTATCTTCATCATTTGTGTGAGCTTGACATACACTAACTGGTAAAGATATGACATTTTGTGTAACATTAAAGACAATATACAATTAATCAATTATTTTCAACACTCTTATGGAGTGATACCTTATATAAATATTCTTTTTTGTGTGTGCATCATATGATTCTTTAATATGTTGATAGCACTTGTGTTATTACAACAGATAATCACCGGATCTATGATTTCTTCCTTTATTCCTTTCATTAATTACTTAATCCACATAATGTTTGAACAATTCACTACAACTACCACATATTCAACTTCAACTTTTGATTGGGAAATACAATTTTATTTCTTTCTTGTCCATGAAACCAATCTCTTTCCTAGAAATAAGGCACCACCACTAGTGCTCTTTTTATCATCAATATTTCCTACCTAATCAGATCTAGTGAATACCTTCAATTCAAATCTATCACTTCTCTTGTAATATAATCCATAATATTTAGTACCTTTTAGATATCTCAATATCCTTTTCACTTCTATCATATGGTTCTCCTTAGGATTTTCTTAAAATCTAGAAACTATCCCAACTACTAATATAATATCAGGTCCACTATGAATAACATATTGCAATTTTCCAATCATTGATCTATATAGTTTTTGATTCACATAAGAAGATCCATCATTTTTAGATTACTTATGTCCTATAGACATAGGTGTGCTCACTGGTCTTGATTCTTCCAGTCCAAAAAAATTTAGTAACTACTTGATATATTTGGACTGAGTAATGAAAATACTAAACTTCATTTGACATACTTGCAATCCAACAAAGAATTTGATTTCACCAAACATTGACATTTAAAATTCCTTCTTCATTTCATCAACAAATGATTTTCATAATGCTTCTTTTCCTCCAAATATAATGTCATCAACACTTTTTTAAGATACTAGTACTTAATTGTTCTTACCAGTCTTCAAGTATAAACTAGTATTATCATTTGTCCTTTCAAAACCAATCTTCACCAAATAATTGCGGTCTTTCATACCATGCTCTTGGAGCTTATTTCAATCCATATAGATCTTTGTTCAGTTTACATACCATATTCTTCTTGTCTGGATCCACAAATCCTTCAGGTTGTTCTATGTACACTTCTTCCTCAAGTACACTGATTAGAAATGTAGTTTTGACATCCATTTGATATACCTTAAAGTTTTTGTAGGTTAAGTGTGCAAGAAGAGTTTTGACTCCTTCCAGTCTTGCTACAAGAGAAAAAGTTTCTTCATAGTCAACTCCTTCTTCTTGAGCATATCCTTGTTGGAAATTTTTTCAACACTCCCCTGAGGATTCGCGACAAGAGCTTAACTACCTCTTGTGTACTATAAGTTAAGTGGTTGTATTGAGCATTAATAGATTGGTCTTTTGGTGCAATGGAAACCCCACTCTAACAAGTGCTATTAGAGCTTGGTCACATGTTCAAATCCGTAGACCCTCAGGTAACTCTGAGGGAGAGATTGGTGAAAATTCATTCAACACTCCCCTTAGGATTCATGATTAACCACCTCTTGTGTACTATAAGTTGAGTGGTTAAATCAAGCATTGATAGATCAGTCTTTTGGTGCAATAAAAACCCCATTCCAACAATCCTTTTCTTACCAATCTAGCCTTCTTCCTTGTAACTTCACCATTTTCATTTACCTTATTTCTGAAAACCCACTTTGTTGCAATAACATTCTTGTATTTTGGTCTAGGTACTAGGGTCCAAGTATTTTTCTTCTCAATTTGTACAATTTCTTCATTCATTTCCTGGATCTAATCTTCATTTTCTAGAGCATATTTAATTGATTTGGGCTCAAATTCACAAAGTAAGCATGTATCACTTCTAAGTTTCTTTCTTGTCAGGAAACTAGATTTTTCATCTCCAATGATTTGTTCTAGTTTATGATGTCTCCTTACATATTGGCTAGCATAGGTGGTCTCCTTATTTGTTCTTCAATAGGTTCATCTTGAAAAAAAATCAAGAATATTAATTCTCTCTTGTTCATGTTCAGGTCCAGGTTTTGCACACTTGGCATTATCTATCTGATGCTCAACATTGTTTGTCTCAGACTCAACATCTTCTTCATGTTGCTTAGTACCCACTACCTGCTACTTGTCAACTTGTTGTTGCACCTCATCATTCCCTATCTAATAGGAAACTGCAACTTGGTGTTCTTGTTTTGTAGGAGTGCTAGGAGAACCATCATCCACATATATGAATGTAGTGTAATCTTTAGGTTCTTCCTTACATTCAACATTATATCTTTTTCCAAATTCATCAACTTTCACATTTGCACTTTCCACATGAACTTGCTAGTGTTAGAGTTTAAACACTTATGAACTTTACTCTTAGTGGAATATCCTAGGAATTTACCTTCATCACTCTTTCCATCAAGTTTTCCATTCTTATTATCTTTAAATATGTAGCATTTGCTTCCAAAGATTTGAAATATTTCACATTAGGAGCATATCCATACCATAGTTCAAAAAGTGTAGCATTTGTACTACTCTTGACTTGTACTCTATTTAAGGTATAGACAATAATAATGATAGTCCTCTCCAATATTTCTATGATACATTCTTCTCCATCATCAATATTCATGCACAATCTATTATTGATCTATTTCTCCTTTTAATTATTCCATTATGAGGAGGGATCCTTGGTATTGACATCTATCTTTTAATTCCTCTATCATTGCAAGATGTGTTGAACTCATTGGAAATGAATTCACTACCTTTGTTAGATCTCAAACACTTTAGACTCTTCCCTATTTCTTTTTCAACTCTGGCCAAATACCACTTAAATAAAGACATCAATTTTCCACAATCCATCATGTAGTAAGTAACATTTTCTAGAAGTGATTATGTTGGAGTTTTTGCATCAACATTTTGGATCACACTCTGTGATCCATCATCAAGATATAGAGTTGGAGGATGAGTTACTAGCTACCACAAATCCTTGATGACTCTACTCATTACATATACTCCCTCATATAGGAAGAATTAACATTTAATCTAGATAAAAAATAGTGCTCTATACCACTAGAGTAATCCACTCTCTACATCATCTACTTAGAAGTAGGGAGGGTCATGACCTTAAGAACACCTCGTAAATACTCAAATGTGTCCTTAGGAAAAGGCTTCATAAAAATATCCACAATGTGCTCTTTTTTATTCACATACTCTAATCAAATTTATTTCTCTACAACTTTCTCTCTCAAAAAATGATACTTAATCATATATGTTTAGTCTTATAATGTAACACAAAGTTCTTAGACATACTTACTACACTCGTGTTATCACAATTTATGATAACATGTTTTGAAAACTCTATCCCAAAGTCCTTCAACACATGTTTCATCCATGTGATCTTATTACAATTGTTTTTTGTAGCTACATACTCAACTTCTTTGTACTATGTGAAATACAATCTTGTTTCTTGCTTAGCCAAAAAACCAATCTTCCTCCAAGAAAGAATGCTCCACCACTTGTATTCTTTCTATCATCTATACTTCCTACCCAATTCACATTAGTATATGCCCACAAAGTAAAATCACTTGATCTATCCTACCATAGTCCAAAATTAGGTGTACCCTTCAAATAACTGAATATTCTCTTTACTCCTACATAATGTGCTTCTCTAGGATCTGCTTGAAATCTTGTAACTATACCAACTACATTTTCTATATCTAGTCTGGTGTGAGTCAAATATTGCAAACCTCTAATCATGTATCTTTACTTCTTCTGAACTATACGTATCTTATATTTTCTATATAACTTGTGCCTAGTTATCATAGGTGTTCCAACATGCTTACAACTTTCCAAACCAAATCTTTTCAACACGTCTTTCAAATACTTAGTCTATGATAGGAAGATACCATAATTGTGTTGCACAATCTATAGACCCAAGGAATATTTTATCTCACCAATCATACTAATCTCAAATTCATTCTTCATTTCATCAACAAATTTTTCACTTGCTTCATCATTACCTCCAAATATTATCTCATCCATAAATATCACAATAACCAATAATCCATTCTCAATTTCTTTCAAATACAAATTACTATCTTCCATACCTTTAATAAATCTTAACTTTTCCAAATACTTGTCCAACCTTTCATACCAAGTTCTAGGTGCTTGCTTTCGTCAATAAAATGTTCTCTTTAGTTTACATACCATATCCTTTTCTCCTGTTAAAGGAAATCCTTCAAGCGTCTCAATGTAGACTTATTCTTCAAGTTCTCCATTTAGAAATATTGAATTTGCATCCAACTGATACACTTAGAACTTCCTACTAGCTACATAATCTTAGAACATTCTCACTACTTCAATTGTGGCAATAGGTGTAAATGTCTCTTCATAGTCTATACCTTTTTTTTGAATATCTTTTACACACCAATCTTGCTTTATTTCTCACAAACTCACCTTCTTCATTCATCTTGTTTCTGAACACCCATTTAGTACCTATAACATTCTTTTCTTTAGGTTTATGAATCAATTCCTATGTCTCATTATTCACAATCTAATCTAGTTCTTCCTTCATTTCTTGAATGTAATGATCATCCTTGCGTGCGTCATCTGCACTCTTTGGTTTAACTTGAGAAATCAAACAAAATTCTTCATGTACTTTATTTCTTATCATAACTCCTTTTTCCTTGCTTCCAATAATCTAATTAGGAGGGTGATTCTTTTTTCAAATTCCTATTAGGTGTAGGCATTGCTGACTCAACTCTTACTTCTTCTATAGGTTTAGATCTTGGTTCTTCTCTCTATCCAAAAACTTGAATACCATTCCACAAATCATTGTTACTCTCAAAGAAAGTTTCAACATTTTCATGATAGGCTTAGGACTAGCTTCCTCTTCATCAGAATTATAATCCAACATTCTTTCTTTGACTCCAAACTTTTTATCCATTTTTACATTTTCACACTCAACAATAGTCTTAGTTCTTTGATTAAAACATCTATAAGCTTTTCTTTTCAATGAATAACCAAGGAACACACCTTCATCTCTTCTTGCATTAAACTTACCAATATCATCATCTCTCTTTATGTAAAACTTACTTTCAAAATTTCTAAAATATTTCACTAAAGGTGCATGTCCAAACCATAATTCATAGGTTGTCTTGTTTGTGCCTTTTCTGATCTACTCTTTGTTCTCTATGTATACTGCTTTATTGACTACTTCTCTCCAAAATGTCTTTGATACATCATGGCTCTTATTGCCTCTATTACAGACATATTTCTTCTTTCATAAATTTCATCTTACTCAGGAGACTTAGGTGCTAATAGATATCTCTTAATGCCATTCACTTGATAAGAAGTGTTAAACTCATTCGATATAAATTCCCTACCTCTATTTTATCTTAAAAATTTAATCTTCACTCTAGATTCATTCTCAACTCTATTCTTAAACAACTTAAACTTCTCAAATGCTTTAGGATTTTCTTTAAGGAACACTACCCACTTCACCCTAGTAAAGTCATCATTAAAAATCATGAAGTACCTTCTACTATAGAATCCTCTTGTCCTAGTAGGACCATTGAGACCTGTATGAAAAATCTCTAATTTCATTGTAGCAGAGAACTTCTTTCTAGGAAAGGAGTTTTTCTTCTACTTAGTCATAACACATTCTTTGCACACAACATTAGTAGACTTCACAATTTTAGGTAAATATCTGACAAAAAATGTACTACTAGCGTTCAAAATATTATTAAAGTTTATATGATGAAATATCCTATGGCACAACCAATTGTTATCCACTTTTATAACCAAACATGTCATCTTTGTAGGGTTTAGCTAAAAGACATTACCTCTAGATCTTGTACTAGTGCCAATCAAAATACCATCCTTATGCTTGATAATTCATGTCTTCTATGTGAATTATAATTGATATACTTGATCAAATATCTATCCAACACTCAATAGGTTATGGTTTAATCCATCAACAAAATAGACATCATCTGTGTTAGTCTTTCCTTCAAGAGTAATAGATCCTATTCCCTTGATATGACAAACTATATTGTTACCTACTCTGACAATCCCTCCATCATGACAACTAAACTAATAAATTAGTTCATATCACTAGTCATATGATGTGAATAACCACTATCTATGATCTAATCATCTTTCTTTTCAACTTGTAAAACTAGGACTTTCTCCTCTCTGACTTTTTTTTAATGGCTACAAATCCTAACTCATCATCATTTTCAGTATGAACTCTTTCATTAGATTCATCATCTTCATTTTCATACAAACAATCTCTAGGCCTTCTAGACTTGAAATTATTCTTATACTTTTTCTCTCTCTTAAGACATTTAGAAGCATAATGACCAAATTTATTACAAGTCCAACATTTAAAGATTCTCTTACCATCCAGTTATCTCCTTATAAGTGGGGAAATTCCTTCTTCAATTCTTCTATCCTCCTTATATATGGATCTTCTGCTACTAGAATAGTCTCCACTCATGCTTGCAATTCTTGATAAGGAAGAGCAAACACTTAATGCACTAAAAGCAATTTTCACTCTAGGAAAATCTCCAGTTTGTTTCAAGCTCACTTTTGCTACTTCCAAGCTTCCAAAAAGAGTTTCTCTGGTAAATGTTTTAGTGCAAGGTATCACTTACTCAATCATTTGTGTTGCCTACCTGAATGGTGGTGTCAAGGTTTTCAAGATCTTTCATATAATCTCATCTTCATCTTTAGATCAATTGCAATACTTAATTCTTGTAACAATTTATGATATTCTACCAATATAGCTTCTTATAGATTCATCTTCCATCATCTTATAATCTTGACAGAAACATATCCTATTCTATAATCTTTTTCTCTTAGCATTATTATCACCTTGAAACTTAGATTCCAAGGCTATCCAAATTTAATGAAATGTTTCTAAGGATTTACCTGATTGTATTCATTCTCAAGAAGAGCTAACAATAATGCTTATTTGGAAAACATATTGCACATAAATAGATCTCTTTCAAATTCACTGCATTCTTCAAGTTTTCTTTCTTCTAGAATCTTCTTTTCATTCTTTTTCATCAGCTAATATCTTGGACCCATATAAAGAAAATGAGTCTTCATCTTCTCTTTCCATCTCTCATAATTAACTCCATCAAACTTAGGACTTTCTTTTCTAAAACAACCTACCATAGATCTCCTTAAGCTATTAAGATTTTCTTTCAAGAACCTGATGCTTTGATACAAATTGTTAGAAAATAAAGTCCACCAAGATAATTGGTGGGGGGGGGGGGGGTGAATCAATTACTAGATCAATATAACTTTTATCAACCTTATTAAGCCTTAATCATGAAAATAATATAATCAACAACTATTAGAAGATACACATACACAATAACACACTAGGGAAAACCTTGATCAGAGGAAAAACCTTGGTGGGGATGATACCCATAAAATGATGTATGAATATAAAAGTTCCTTGTAAGAGGATGGATTCTATTAGGAGCAAATGAAATACATTTAGTACCTATCAGTCTCTATCAAGAGACTTTGAATCCCTGTTAGGAGATTCCAACCCTGTTAGGAGTTGTAGAAGGCAGAAGGACCCATTATCCAAATAACTTCAAGGAAAGACCACCAAACACATTGTCCAATTGATCTCTATATTATTCCTGAAAGAATAATAGAAATGAAAGACCTCAAACTCCTTCTCTATCCTCTTAGTCAGACCAAACCTCTTTAGATATCTTTACCAAATCTTCAAACTTACATCACATTGATCCCTTTGATCTCTTAGACACATTTACCAGCTTCACATATCACTTAATTTGCACTTTCATAATCACTACAATATCTCACAAACTTAACCACAAGGAAAATAACCTTTTTTTATACCATCTACTCAAAATAATTCACTGAGTTTTCTTTGAGGATTTTCCAATCAATTATAATAGGACCTCATTGAGATATTATAATTCATTACATCATTTTGTAATTACAAATCATTATTGACTAATGGTAAATATAAATTCTCACATATATTTTACATGTGATATCCAACCTTGCAAACTCACTGACATCATCATCTATCTAACTTTGTTCATCATGATTCTATCCCTATTAAGAGATATAATCCAATCATAAGAAACTACTTCTTGGGTACTCTCTCTGCACACTATCCTTTGTAATTGTTGAATAACTCTTTCATATATTTTCCTCTCTACACATGCACTTTCTACTTCATCAAGACACAGCATAGAATGTATCCTAGATTGTATTAAACCTCATCTTCACTACATAGTTTGTATGACCTCATTTCATGTCTTCTACTTTGCTAGTCTTAATAGAAATAATACTTGTTGACATCAATGATAAAAACAATCATAAATGAATATGTCAATCATGCTAATGAACTCTCCAATTCTTAGGATACTTCCCAAAAGGAATACCATCAACATTCATGCTAATAAGTTGGTATGTCAAATAAGTTGTTTGAAATCTAACAATGCTTGAGTAGTTTATTTTGGAACCTCCAAAATTTTCCTCTAAAATAAGGACATTAAAGTCTCCCCCATAGTTTTTGTTCCCTTAAGATTAAGTCCATAAAATTGTTGATCTCATTCTAGAATTTTTGTTTTTTTTTTTGTTGCTGGAGGAGGGTTAACAAATTTGATCAACAAAAATCTTACTCTAGTCCTAAAATTGCTAACTCTCCCTCATCCAACTATTGCTAGACACTAAAAGTGTGAAATTAACCTTCCTGGGATTCCAAAAAAACCTATCCGATTGGATGACCCATCTGATTCAACCATTTCAATCTTAAAAATCCCTAATTTACTTCTATATTTCCTTCCCTTTTCTTTATTAATCTTGGTTTCCTAAATTAATATTATTTTAGATTCAAAAAGAGATAAATTGCACTTGAGAAAGAACTTTTTCTTAGGGATGTTGAGGTCCCTAACATTCTATGTGGTTATCTTGGTAGCCCCATAGGAAGGAACTTTGAAGTAAATTATTGGTATTTTCTTGATTTCCAACTGAACCTTTTGTTGCTCTAAGTTTAGCTAAATAATTCTTACCCTTTTTTTTTGTTCTTTTTCTTTCCACATCTAGGGTGTTCTATACCTTCCATGTTTTCTGTGATTCCTAGATTAAGCAACTTGTATTTAGCACATTGGATTATATTGATTCATATTCCTCTTTATCTTCCTGATCCTCTACCATTTCTTATATTATCCTAGTGCTCATTTCTCGCTCTAAGCATCTATCCTCCTCACTAATATCCATGTGCTCCAATTGAATTGCTTTTTCTCCTGCTCCAAGTAAGTTTTCAAATTCTTGTTGCCTATCTTCCATTGACTAAACTCTAATTCCTCCTATATAATGGTTTCTTTGATTCAACATATTCCATTCTACCTATTGGGACTCAAAATTGAATTCTTGATTCTGAGTATCATTTTGAAAACCAAGTCAAATTGAGCCCCTATAAATGCTTTTCATGCATATTTACCCAACTATCATTTTGAGGCCTATGAAGTTTTTTTATGGGTGTAACACCTTTCATTAATTATATGGATGTGTCCTATGTTGACATGTTGTCATTTCAAATCATTCTGTGAAGCGTCATTTTGAGCATTGCTCAAATCTACAATTTTGCATGTGTCAAACAACAACATAAAGCCTAGTTTGTAATTGAATATCTTGCATCTAGTTAAGTTTCATGACTCACTGCTTTAGGAGTTTTTATTTTGCATATCAAAGAACCTATATTTAAGATTTTTAGTTTTTTCAATATGTTTAGACTAGGTTTTGAATACCTCAAAGTTGGTTATTTACTATTGTTATGTTGATGCATATTGCTCAGAATTTTGGAAAGCCCTATTTGACCAGTTATAACTGTTAAGTTTTAGGATTTGCACCCTACTAAACTGGTAATGTTTAGTAACCCTTACTTAACATGGGAGTCATTTCACTATGTGAGATTGGATAATGAAATGCAGCCTCCAGATTCTAGGCCAGCTCCTATTGGATTCTTCAGTGATAATCTCTACAACTCAATGAAAACTTGTAGGAAAAGGTAAGAAATGATTGAAAACAAACCTAAAACCTAAAGTTTAAACTAAGGAGGTGATACACCAGAATTTAATATGAAGACGTAACACACATGTAACGTAGAGGATTATAAAGCTCTATGAAATTACATAAAACACAATTTCCTGTAAAGGCTTGCACAAATGATTTAGGATAAGGTTTCAATACTGAAACTACAAAAAGGAGGATAAACAAATACCTCACTTTTACTAATTTCACCTATAAACACATATCATAACCTGAAAGTAAACTTACTTTTCTACAAAAAGGTGCTAGAACAATATAGGAAAAATAAGGAACAATGAAACATTCACAAATTAATCCATCAAATCATTCAAAGTTGCACATAGAATTTGCAGAAAGGAAAAGGCTTAAATAATTAACTCCACAAAAAATGATCTTAATGCTATTACTGATATTATATCTTCAAAATGTTGAATTATAGACCCTGTAACAAAGCTTCAGACTCAAAAAAAGATGTCTCAAAACTTTATCATAAAATTAGAACTCTCTCAAATGAGTTACAAAAACTCAATAAGTACAATGCCCAACTATTTGGGTCGTATGCAGAAAGATAGCTTGGAAAAGAGGGGCTAGAAACTTCTAAAATAATGGTCTTTTGCTAAAAAAGCTCCTTTCAGTCATAAAGCACCCTATGACTCACTTAAAATATCTCTAAAAAAGGCCTTAACAGTTAACAAATGTCATTTAATTGTTATGATGAAGCCAAACTCGACCTAGAAATCCTATTTTTGTTCTCAATGTTCCCAACTGATTTTAAAACTTAAAGACCATGACATGAGTCACTTTTTGCATTAAACATAGAAAAATATCTAATGACTTATAATTATATCATTAAAATATTTTCCCTATACAATTTTAGAATTAATGCAAAAGGAAATAAATAAGAAAAGGCCCCTTATTTGTATTTTAAAATAAGAAAATAATAAAAATGATTTATGTATCATTTAATATTATTTTCTTCACAATATTGGACTATTATGCAAAAACAATGATCACATCTCATTTGCATTAAAATGAATCATAACATTAAAATAATTAATTATTTTAATAATCTGTCTTAAATAAACCTATATGCAAATAAGACAAACTCTTACAATAATTTTCACTCCCCTGCGCTCCTAAATCAAATACATTTATGTGAAAGAGACTTAAATCCCATTTATGATCTTGTGGATTTCAAAGAATACGAAATATTGAAAAGGGAAAAAAGGCTTTCATAACCCTAAAACTTTGGTCATTTTACCATTTCGCAATTGATAAACTTGCGTGAGGGTTTGCTGGTCTGTGTATGCCACCATTGGAAGAGGGAGTTGTTTTCCATTTGGATACTTCTCTGGTTTTATCCTATAGCTCTTCAATGAATGGAGGTATGAAAATATTGAAAATGCCATTCTTTCTTTTGCTGAAACTTTAAATTGGGTGTGTTTTCTTTTATGTTTGAAAGCTACCATGATATATTGATGGATCTGCTATATATACGTTCCTGTTACAGTATTACCTTGTTTGCATATTTGAACATGGGATGTAGCACTGCATACAATTTTTTACATGGCCTCATGATGTTATGCTGGAACCATGAGCTAATAAAACCCAAATGGGGTTTCATTATATGTCGCCATGTATTTGGGTACCGCTAAAAACTACTTGCTCTCTTTTAGGTGAATAGTCTCATTATCTTTATGAGTATCAAGGCTATCCATCATCACTTGAGATCTCTATTGGAACAATTTCGAAGCCATGTTTTGGAAAACTTTGTTGGAACTTTTCCTTGTTATTCATTAAATGTTACCATGAATACTTGCTACTGGAAGGAATTCTCTTTGAAGTTTTGTTCAAGGTAATCACAAAAGCATTTTCTTATTCCCTTTGCATAAAATTGCGCATGAAATCTATCATCAAGAGCCGAATAAATACTGTTAGCAGCAACAAATACTTCCTCTAAATTTGTTTCATGTTCTACTACCATATCCCTTTATTATTCATCCATTGTATTTTTTGCAATCAATGACTGCTGTAGTCTTGAGGAGAGGTAGTTCAAATGTAGTAATCTCCTGTAGAAATGAGACTGTCCATGCATGTTTTTCTCTTAATCTTCCTTATGACATTTCATTAAGTTTATCATTCTGGCATTTCTATACTGTACTGGCTTTGATGTAGAATACTTCTATTTTTTTTTTTTAAAGATGAAAGCAATATTTGATATCCTGCCTCCAGGAAGAATGTATAGCTCGAATGAAATGACTGGTGGATATTGTGTACATAGTGCACAATCAGAATTAATGACCAATTGACCTAAAGTGGAAGGCTGGATATATATTTTCCAATTGCCTCGGCATTGGAATAGTCCCTATGAAACCTTTTCTATAGGAATACCATCATAAATGGATATTCTACAATTTTACTTGTCCTTTAAAATAGGTTCATTCAGTACTTGAGTTGTTCAAATTCTATCACTTGCTGAAGATACTATGCATTAGAATGAACAACATCTACATACAAGTCTGCATTTTCTTCTTGAGACTCAATTTCTCTCACCCCAAAGCTAATATATGGAGTTGCATCCAAGAATAATGCATAGTGACACCACTTTATCACACACTAGTTATCCTTGTTTTGTCCAGTAGTGATAATCTTGATTTTAGCGTCCAGCAAGATTAACTTAGATTCCCCAACAATGGTATTTGAGTAGCCCAGCAAGCTTTCAATTAATGCCCAAAAACTGATCCTAAAATGTGTTTCACTAAATAAATACTAGATTGACCACTCTGTTCTATTCATATTGTTGTGGCTAATAAGTTAGCAGTCTTCAACCTCCTTGATTCATAAGTTCTTAACAAACACCACACAACCTTCTATGGTTGGCTTTGAGCCTCCATTCCATGCTCTGCCTTCCTTTTGTAGATGTTGTATTTGTTAAATAGTCCTATGGCTATTAAGCTGAATATGAGCCAAAGTGCTAATGGAAAGGAGATTTAAAAGAATATCTAACTTTGTGAAACAACACATGCAATGATTACAGTAACTAAGACCATTATAGTCAATTGCATTAATAGGAGTCCCTATCTTCATGTGTTGTAGTTGTACATCCCTTTGCTGAATACATTTGTCTTTGAAGTTTTAAAACACACTTTCTAACAGCATGTTTTTTTTAAAATTGCAATGAAACTTTTCGGTATTGCTTGAATTATTCTTCCTTGATTACCTCTCATGCTTTCTTGCAGTAGTACACATGTTTGAAATTTGCAATGACAATCATTATTTATTGATGTAATCATGTAGCATAATATTCTGTGAGGTTCGAGCACGGGCTTGTGACACTCACAAATAAATTTTTTAGCTTATTTTCTTTCGTAATGTAATGCACCAACAAATAGAGTATGTGTAGTTGTAAAGATAGGTAGTCATTGCTTAGATCCTTCGGGATCTAACATCAGTTGCTTTCATGTTTTTTGGAGCTAGTGGATATTATGGAGCTTGGAGCTGGAC
Organism: Cupressus sempervirens; assembly: GCA_028749045.1. Classification (NCBI taxonomy): domain Eukaryota; kingdom Viridiplantae; phylum Streptophyta; class Pinopsida; order Cupressales; family Cupressaceae; genus Cupressus; species Cupressus sempervirens. Next base: position 255,241,412 of record CM053791.1, on the reverse strand, counting down.
GAGTGCACCAGACAGAGAGTTTATAACCAGTCAAAGCAATAAGCAATGACTGGTTACCTTTACTCTTCTTTTCTTTCATTCATATATATCTATTTATGTATTTCCTTATGAAAGAAATTTAATACAGTGAGCTATACTCACGGCTTGTGTGAGATCTTTTCCTATTTAGCATATTAATTCATTTCATTGTTTGAAAATGTCAATGTATATGTGAAAGTAAATAAATACAAGGACATTTCTATTGTTTGAATGAAATGAATAGCACTTCTGTACTTTTATTGCATGTATGCTTAAAATTTTACACATGTGCAAAATTTTAGCAACAATAACTTTGACCCAGTTGAGCCTATTGAAGAAATTATTTTTGCATTGCATTCTAGTGTCCAAAAACATGCTATGTTTTATAATTGTGCCTATAAAAAATCTATTTGATTGGTTTTCAAAAGCGATTCCAAATGTAATTTCTAAAGTTTCACTAATGCATAAAAGTGCAAATTGATCGGTAGCCCTATTTGGGATGTTATAAATTTGAATCTATGATTTTTTGAGCCAAATAGATTATACCACCATGTTCTACTCTAAAAATACTTATTCCATTTTTCAAGTCTCGATGAATCCATTTGCACATTTTTCCAGGTCCATTTCATTTGTAAAAATTGTTATTCTGCTAATTTTCCCAGTTTTGCAAATCAAAATACCCAACTTTGTGCACTTTCCAAATTTTACCAGTTATTTTTCATGAGCCCAAATCATAGAATTATACTCTCCATGTAATAGTAAATTGATGCCCTAGTTTTAAGGCCCTTAAGTGATTATATGACCTATTTTCAAAGCCAATTCTGAATGTGTTTTATTATTTTCTAAAATGTTTGATTTCAGGCAATTTGAAAAGTGCAAATTTGACAATCAATATATTTTGACCTAGATGTCTCCATGAGACCTATTTTCAAAGCCAATTCCGAACATGTTTTATCATTTTCTAACATGTTATATTTTAGGCAATTTGAAAAGTACAAATTTGATGGTCAATATATTTTGACCCAGATGTTACCATGAGACAAAATTTGACAAGGTAAAAGAATGTGGACCAAAGACCACATATGTCAGATCTTGGGGCTTGGTTATTTGTTTTGGTCAATTTTTGAATCTAGTTTAGAGGTCTCCTGACATGAAAGTTGCAATTTGCAAAAGGAGGTAAAATGAGTTTTTAAATGATGAAATAGTGATTGAATTGGAATCTAATTAGTGCCAAGTGATTAATTGATTAGATCGAAGGGTCAAGTGTTCCAGTTTGATTTTTTTTTTAGCTCAACCCACTTTGGTTGGTGAGAGATGCACATCAGACAGAGGCATCAATTTTAAGAGTTGCACAAAGACAACTACCATCCTGAGTTTAGGTAGCTGCCCAACAACCCAACATGGAATGCCATCTACTACATTGGTTGTCCATTTTTCCAATAAAATGACCAGAAAAGGGGGTTTGGCTAGAATCAAATGCATGAAATTAGGAAGATTAAATGGTACATGATCTAATAGATGAATGACTAGTCAATGACATTTGATAACAAACAAATATTCAAAAGAACTAGAAAGAAGAAAATCATTACTATTATGAGCAGATTGATAGTGTAAAGTGTGTGGGCAAGCTTCGGAAGTTTATCCCACATTGGGCCAGAGAAAGATTCTTTTAATTTTTTTATACCAAAACAGTTCAAATGTAAGTATCCTAAAAGACACAAGGCTATTGATGCATAAGGTGAGTGCCCATAGGGCCCAACCTAGTTTCACGCCGAGGAAATTTAAAACAACCTAGCAAATCACATTGATATGATGTTAGCAGTGATATGGCGACTAAAGGACCAACCATAGCACACCACCAAGAATGGAGTTCAAGGAGGATGAGTTTTTAAAATAGGACATGTGGTGTGATGTCACCATGTCACAAGTGATGTGGTGACTGATGATGTGTCATGCAACATAGCAATAGGCTGCTATGTTACAGGAGCAATGGCATGGCATAGGTGATGTGGATTAGTGGTGCCACATGTTGTGATGACATGATAGGGTGCTAATGAGGATAGCGACATAGTGTGGTAGTAGGTGCTGAGGTGGCAGTTTTAGGATGCTGAGGTGCCACATAGTGCAATCAATAGTTATCGCTATGTCACCATGAAGAGTTGATCACCAATTAACCATGGGAATATGGAAACCTAATTAGAGGGCACCACATGGTAGTGGGCCCAGTCAGAGGTGGTAGTTCATAGGAAAATCAAGAGGTACCACATGGCACTTAGGTGGCAAAGCTATCTAGAAGGTGTTGCTAGGGTAGTATGAACTGATAGGAGGATGACACATGACAATGATGTCTTGAAGTACTATGAGGGATGTGGAAATGTCAAGATAACATTGCAAAAATGGACCAATCAATGACTCCCACGTGTTAGGCCCAATCAAATAGGTTTGACCCAGATGGAGAAAAAGGAAGGAAATTATAGAGTTTAGAAAAATCATTTTATTATTAATTTTTCTCTCTGAATGTGCATCAAGTAATTTAAACAATGTTGGATTTTAATATAAAGTTTCAACTTTAGGTAAAAGGTAAATTTTTGTTAAAAAAACTTCGGCCTGTTACCTGAAGTTTCAAATGGTTGTCTAGGGCATTTTTCTTAAGCAAGTATAGGACTATTATATATCAATGGAAAGCTCCCAAAGTCTAGTTTACAAATTTTCCATTTTTTCTACACAAGTATCAGTGGGTAAAAGTTATACTGGGTCTTCTTTGAAGTGCTCCTTATGTAACAACATTTTGATATAGGTAGTTCATTTTTAGTTTCTAATAAAATAGTGAATTGGGTAGGTGTCAAATTTGAAGAGGGTCATAGCAAGGATATTGTTTTGACTCCAAATTTTTTTCAATGTGGATTTTGGAAACTTTTGGAATAAAATATGATAGTTTATCAAAAAGGTTCTTTTCTCATCATTTAGGAAGATATTTTCAGAGTTTGTTGGGTAGAATGTTGAGATTTGATCTATTTTTTAGCTCTAGAGAGATGAAAGATGTTTTACAAAAACATTGGAGGGAGATTCAAGTGGACAAGTGTCAATTCTAGATTAGATTTGAGATTCCTTCCTCATCTGTATCTTTCTTTCTTCTCTCATTGTACAGATTTGGTTTTAGTCTATTGAGTAGAACTCTAGCTGTGATTCCACCATTCTTTTAGTATTTCTCTTGTATGAACAACAACAATAGATAATAGGGTATAGTTCTAATTTGTGTGTGTTTTATAGGTCTTTCATGCATCTTGAATGTACTTGTTTCAAAGGAATGAATACAAAGAGTAGAAAATTACTTTGTTTCTTTCTGATTCTTGTCTCCTTTCTCTGATATTTACAATCTTTTGTGGTTTATGCACAATGAACATAGATCTAGTTGCATCTCATTTTAGGCTATATGTTTTGATGTGATATTTCTTTGATTCAAAGAATCATGTAAATTCTTGACATATTTTGATAGGGTTATGAGTTTCATGAGAAGGATGTTTTATAAGTATGAGGTCTAGTTTGAATATTGATGTCTGATTCACAAAGTGATAGGATAGATCACCAATACCCGATGTGTGTTATGATTTGTGGAATACCCAATGGATAGGGCACTGATTAGATACATGATCAATTTAGTTTTTTTCTGTATATAGGTTTTTGTTGATTCAAAATTAAATATCAATCATCCATTTTCCCTTTTTGTTTAGGAGTTGAAAGGATAACTCACTCAACTTGTGGATTTCATTGGTTTTGTAACTTTCTATTGCATGCCTCTATTATTACATGAGTATATGAGAAATAAGGGTTTAATATTCTTTGTATAGATTCAAATATGTGCTTTGGCAACTGGTATCATATGAACAAGTCTAAAGGAGTTTTGTAGAGCCTAAAGTAGAAGGAGTTTAGCCTTATAGTTGGCCAGAGTTCTTGACAAATTGTGTTTGTCATAGGAGATAACTGCCCTTAAATGATCCTATCTTGTCTACCTGGTAGTTAAAATTACTATTAAATTAGGAGCCAACACTACCCTTTCGCAAATTAGAAGGGCTATCAGCCTTATTTGTTAATCTTGGTTTCCTTAATAGTGCTTCTATTTCTATTGGTATAAGATAGTTTGTTTTGATCTCTTCTATGCTCATTGCTAGTTCTCCCTCTACTAGTTTATCCATGTCACCATTTTTTTAATATTCTTCATTTCCTTTTAAAGTTTATGAAGATTTTAAAAATAGATTTTTGTTTTTTGATCTTACTATTGTGTATCTATTATTTTGTATAAAAAAGTATACCTATTGGTGTTTTGAATGTGGTGTTCTAAAATTCTACTTCTATTCTACATTTTTTTTGGCAATTCTATAATTTCTAATTTGTTCTTCCATGAATCCACTGTATGATAAACCTCTTATCTATGTGTGTTTATTGATTCTTTCTTGTCTTTGGTTACTTCAACTTCCTCTCTATTTCCTTTTGAGTCTTGAACTAGTGTTTGAATTATCTTCTAAATGTATTGCCATTGTTTCATAAATGAATTGAAATATTTCCTCTTTTTTATCTTTTGACTACTGCTGATTTGAAACATTTCAATGTTTTCTTTGTTAGGTTTTGTTATTTTTTAGAATTTATTGTTTTTTCACTGTCCCATCTATCCTTGGACATCAATGTGAGCTAAATTCATTTCCCCTCCTCTCTAGAGACATATTTTCCTCTTTCATTCGATCTCTTTGATCAAGCATTTGAATTGCATTCAAATTTTCTTTTTCTATTGGTGAATCTGACATTATCTATACTAAACTATCCTCTATAGCCTTTCCTCTATGATTCTTTAGTGTTATTACACCATTCTTGTTTAGTTATTTCCACCCTTTATTTTTTAGGGATCCCTGCTAGCTCTTCCATTTTTTGTGTATTTGTAATTATATAATTAACCTTTGCATCATTTGTTTTCTTGAGATTCATACTTGGTTCTATTGTAGCTGATTGGTTCTCTTATATCCTGTGTGTTACATGAGCTTCCTCCCATATTATCACTTGGTCACATAAGTCATTATGAATTAAAATAATATCCTTGATTAATTTTTGGTGGATTCTAATATTCTCCCTAAAATCTTCAATAAAAAAATTCTATTGATTACATACTTTACATTTCTCTAGTCTATCAACATGATTTATAATATCTAGAATGTTTGTTTTAGCTTCTTTTGCATTCTTTCTCTCCTATTTTGGGCCTTTTTATATTTCTTCTTCATCACCACTTGCTAGATCATTGTTAGCTAGTTGTTCTTGTTCTTGTAAATCTTCCTTTGGATGATGATATTTTAATTTGGTAATCTGAGTTGGATCTTTTTCCATAATCTCTCTTTCTTAAACTTCCATACTTTGTATTTGAATCTTATTGATTAGTCACAAATTTGATCTATTAACTTCATTTATAGTTTCCCCCTCCTTATTGTATAGATTATCTGCTTCTCTTATTTTGTTATTTACCTTCATTATTGCTTCCTACTCTATTTCTATAGAAAAAATGCTTCAAATTTGATGTTCTATGATTAATAGTGTAATAATCATAATCATAGTCATGTCTCAATTCAAAGTTATAGAATATAATTTTCCTGATGTGTCCATGATACCATGAGGGACATAAGTTATAAATAGATCTCTTAGTGATTATTTTAATAGGTTTTAAGTCCCAATCTCCCACTTTTAAGTTAACTAAAATTTTAATCTTGTTGGATGATCTAGAGTATGAGTGAAAGCCTAAGAATTCACCTATGGAGTTACCTATCCTTTTTAGAATTTGATAATGGTCACCACTCAAATTTTATTAATAAGTAACCATGTTGGGAATATCAAATTATTAGCACCAATTTTAGTAGTATTAGGATTTCATCTCCTAAAATAAACACTATACCCTTTTATAAAATAGAGGCCCGAGGCCTGTAAAGTATATCATCTCTATTTTTTTCTATTTTAATAGTGAACATATGCTAAACAATCAGAGAGTTCAGAGACACTTACCTAGTCTCCAAGGCCAATGCTCAACCATTCAAATAATCTTGATTTTTTTGGTTTAGTGTTATTCCGAAAGGAGAAAAGACCTCGGAGTTGGCTTTCAAACCAACACTCTTTAGAGTGGATGTTGCTAATTATAATAGTGTTGCTTCTATTTAATTGATTAATGAAATGTTGCACCTGGAATTCTTTTACATTACTAAGTGCTTTGGTGGTACTCAAAGGATTAGAATTTTTTAAATCCAAATTGACTTTCCCACCCAAGTTCTTCCTCAATTGTAATTTTTGTTGAGAACATGTTTTCCAACCTTGCAAGTTTGTTGCAAGCTTTTTCCTAAAAATTCCAATAATTTATTGGTGGTGGTTTTCCACTTGTTTATACTTTGGAAAAGAGTGTATAAAATTCCAAAATGTGCCATGACCATAGTAGAATATAGGAGGGCCATTTTTAGGGCTTATATAACTTATTTTATGTCTTTTATGGAGGTCTAAACTAGGGGATGAAATTATGGATGAGATTACTATTTTAACTTAGTTATTTTTACCATATTAGAATTAAAAATGTTGAGAATGAGAAATATGTGCCATGGTAGTTTTTCCCATGGTTTTGGAAAACCATAAGTGGTTTCCAGGTTGTAAAATCATTATATAAGGAGGACTTGGGGAGGAGTTTGACAATTGATCTTTGTTTGCAAGACTAGGTGCTAGAAGGTATCTCTCTGAGTTCAAATTGTGGTAATGCACTCCTATAAGAATTTTCATTACAATTATATTGTAATCTTCTTGATTGGATAGTACATTATGCAAGTTTTTGATGGTGGTTTTTTTTCTCTCAGGAGGATTTCCCCATGGTAATCACCAAGTTATGTGTTTATTGTGATGTTTCATTTATGCACTTTTATTTGTTTGACATTTATGCAAGATTGGGTGCTAGAAGGTATCTCTAAGTTTGAATTGTGGTAATGCACTCTTGTAAGAACTTTCATTACAAGAATATTATAATCTTCTTGATTTAATTGAACATTATGAAGGTTTTGGAGGGTGGGTTTTTTTCTCCTAAAAGGGTTTACCCATGGCAATCATTGAGTTATGTGTTTATTGTTGTGTTTCATCTAGTGCACTTAGCCTGAACTGCCTATATAATAGTAGGGCTTGATAGCCTAAATTTCCTATAAATTAGTAGGGGTCGATGGGTAAACACCACCTTTTATGCACTTTTATTTGTCCATTAAAATGTCTATAATAGTTAGTTAAATTGCATTATCCTCTTCACAAGATTAGCATAGGAAGTGATTCCACATACCTTTGCTTCCATATAAGTGGTATCACAGCCTGACCAATTTTGGTTCTACTTGTTGGGCATAGAGTTTTTGAGCTAATCAAGGTTTGACTGGGAGCTTGTGCAGAGTATTTTACTTTTGTATTGCATGATTGAAAATATGACAATCATGTCAAGAAGGATTGATGTAGAAAAAATTTCTGGCACAAACATTGACATGTGGAAGTTGAAGATGGAAGATTTGTTGATTGATCAAGATCTATGGGATGTAGTTGATGAGAATAAGTAGAGACCCACAAATATGACTTTAGCTACATAGTATGATGTGGCATATAGAAAATCTAAAGGTCTCATTAGATTGTATCTTTTAGGCTCAATTATGATAAATGTCCATGAATGGTCTATTATGAAGAATATTTCGAGGAAGTCAAGTGAGATATATCAAGAAAAATCACTTGTGAACAAGATTTTCTTGTGGAAGAAATTATATTCATTGAGAATGGAAGAAGGTAGATAAATTTAGGAGCATCTGGAAAGATTTAATATGTTGGTGACTCAGTTGACCTCAGTTGGGGTGCCAATAGATGAAGAAGAAAGGTGCCAAATATTGTTATGTTTGTTGCAAGACCCATGGGATAGCCTTTCCATGTACATAGGGAGCACTTTAGTTATCTTGAAGATGGAGGATGTTATTGGTTCTCTACTTTCTAAGGAGATGATAATGAGGGTGTCTTTGAATGCCAAAGAGGCTTTGTGTGTTCAAGGAAAACCAAACAAAATAGTCAAGAATGAAAAGCAACATGGCCATTCTAAGCTCAAGAATAAGGGTAGATTAATATTCCTTCGTAAGTCCACGGTTATCTGTCATGACTACAGAAAACCAATCACTTCTGAAAGGACTACAAAGAGAAAAAGAAGAAGAAGAAGAAGAATAAGCAAGATTTTGATTTTGATTCTAAGAAGAAATATGGAGATTCTTTTATCACATCCTTGGCCACTCATGGAGGTGACAATTCATGGTTGATAGACTTAGGTGCATCTTTTTACATGAATCCTAATAGAATTTCATTTAGTAAGTATGAAAATTTTGGTAGTGGTAAGGTATATTTAGGTGATAACTCAGTTCTTGATATTGTTGGCCATGGAAGTATTTGTTTGAAATTTTCTAATGGTAGAATTAGAAGATTTGATGGTGTCTTGCATATCCTAGGACTAGCAAGAATTTTTTTATCTATTAGCAAACTAATAGGTGTGGGTGTGCATGTATAGTTTTCTAAAGAAGGTATGAAAATGGTAAGAGGTGATATGGTGATAGAAAGAGGAAGAAAATTGGTTACATTGTACCAATTTGATGCATGCAAAGTTGAGTGCAATAGCTCTTTTGATAAGATTGTGACAAGGACTACTTTGTTGGAAATGGAGAGGGTTTCTCTTTCAATAGATTGTCATGATTTTTGGGTATTCAAGGGTGCTTTATCTACCAAATCAAAGTTTCCTATGGAGAATACCATGTTTGGTGCCAGAGACTCGACCACCACAAACCTTGAAAAATAAAAACCTTGTTGATGGGTTGAATGACTGCAATATTGAGTTTGATTTTTATGAGAATTGTATCTATGGTAAACAAAACCACATTAAGTTTTATTAAAATTCTCATAAGTCCTCATGTATTTTTTATCTAACCTATTTGGATGTATTCGGTCTAGTTGATGTTCCTTCTATTGGTAGATCAATTTATTATGTTTCTTTCATTGATGATTTTAGTAGAAGAACATGGGTTTATTTTCTTAAGAGTAAAGCTAAAGTTTTTAGGTGTTTCAAAGAATTTAAAGAAATGGTTGAGTTGCAGACTAGAAATAAGATAAAATGGTTGAGAAATAATAATGGTGGTGAATTTTCTCCAATGATTTTGATGCATTATGTAAAGATTGTGGTATTAAAAGACAAAAGACAACTCTGTATTTTATGCAAGAGAATGGAGTTATCGAAAGAATGAATAGGACCTTGATGGAGAAGGCTAGGAGTATGTTGAGTGGAGCTAGATTGGAAAAAATTTCTAGGTTGAAGTTGTAGCCACTTCTTGCTACATGATAAATAAGTCTCCTACACTAGCTCTTGTTGACAGGAAACCAATGGAAGCATGGTCAGGCCAAAAGCCTTCACTTAGACATATGAGAGTCTTTGGTTACAAGGCATATGCTCATGTGCCAAAGGAGAAGTGAACAAAATTGGATAACAAAGATGTCAAATGTATTTTCATCATATATAGTTACGGTATGAAAGGATACAATTTTGGGATCCTGTTGAGCAAAAGATATTTTATTCCCAAAGTGTTATTTTTAGAGAAACTAAGTCTTCTTCTATTATAGTGTAGCCAAAACAAAAAAAAAGAAAAATATGTGATTCAACTTCCTACTACACTTGAGAGAGTTGATTCGAGGCATTTAGATAGACAAGAAGTTTTGGAGAGCTTTATGAGTTCAAAATCATTCGAGGAAGAGGGATAACCTGAACATGAAATTGAACTTGAACCTCAACTCGAACCCAATCTTGTATGAAGGTGTAGTAGATAGTGAAAATTATTAGAAAGGTATAGATATTATCCTAAGGATTGGAGGTGTATATTTTATTTGAATGCAAACATTGATGAACAATATTAGTAGAAGAGGCTCTTGGTATGAGTGATTTAGAGTCTTGGAAAATAGCCATGTATGAAGAGATTGTAGGTGTTAAGAGGAATGACACATGGGACCTTCCATCATTTCCTAAGGGATAGAAGCATGTTGGTTGTACATGGGTATTCAAAAGGAAGATGGGTTCAAATGGAAGAATTGAGACATAAAAGAATATTTAGTTGTAAAAGGTTTCTCACAAATTGTAGGATTTGATTATGGTGAAATATTTTCTCCTATAGAAAAAATGACATCCATTTGATTTTTTACTTTCTATTGTTGTAGCTTATGATCTAGAAGTTGAGAAGATGGACGTGAAGACAAATTTCCTTCTTGGAGATTTGAAGGAAGAAATTAATATGACATAGACAGAGCACTATGTGGTGAAAGGTAAAAGTCATTTGGTGTATAAGTTGAAGAAATCCTTGTATGATTTAAAACAAAGTCCTAGGATGTGGTTGTAGGACCAGAAAATGGGCTAATATCTAACATACTATGAGTAAATCACAAACTCAATAAACATACATTGATACCCTCTAGTCTACCATGAAAGCCAAATAAACAAAGAAAGTAACACAAGTTAAAACCCCCTCTTTCATTTGTAGCTCCCATGTCCTTCTTTCTTCTCCATTTGATGTATCTCCAATTTCCTATAATACACACAATTGTGAAGCAAAAGTCTATGATAATGATATGAGAGTACTGGAAGAAGTGATTTGAAGCATAAAGAGATTAAGAAGTTAGGAATTGGAGGTTAAGAATCAAGGGACTTGAAGGACTTGAAGGATTTGTAGGACCGAAAATGAGAGGAAGAATGCTCAATTTATAATCACCTTGCGAGATGAGAGCATTGGAATTGTTACCTTGGATATGCGACTTAGCAAGAGATTCCTTTGAGAATCCATGACACATGTGACACAAAATGCCAAATGTAGGATTGTATGAAACTTGGAAGTCAAAAATGGATATAAATGGAAGAGGATCTATGATGCATCATGAGATACCTCAAACCCACTTAAAGCAAATAATTTATGATGATGGAAGCCAAATATAGACATACGCAAGGAATTAGAATAAATGGATTATGACATATCTTAGCCAAGTGTAAATGGAGAATCCATGATGTGTCATGCCCATGTGTCATGATGATGTCAAGATTGTGTCAATATTATGTGGAATATCTTAATTAAAAATCCATATATCCACACAAATAGAAATTAGGAATTTGGAAATTATGAGTGGAAAATGGGACTTAGGAAATTGTGAATTCCCATAGTTTTTGAAGATGAATCAATTAATTAATAAAATATCATTGAATTGAAAAGGTTAGTTAGGAAGAATAAATAGTGAAATGATATAAGATTAAATTTGGGTTATTTAATCCTATAGAGAAAATTAGTAGATGATTGGCCAATTTGATTAAATAAGTGTGACAGTATCCTTTGATGAAAATGTGATCATTATGTAGATTGACTAGGATAATGATGGATAAACCAAAGCCATGGTCAAATTGATTGATTGAGAAAAAATGATAACATGTCAAGGACATATGACATGAACTAAGGACACGTAACATTTAATTGATATCGTAAATGCTATAGGATCGAGATTGATTGATATGGTTGATCATAATAACATCAACAAACATTGTCAATGTTATTAAAATGGCTTTGATGATGTCATGATCTGACACCGAGGGAATGAAAAATGTCAATGATTGAATGACAAGAATGGCAGTCTGACCTAGCACTGAGAGTCATGATAGTACTAAGGTCAGATTGATAGATTTCTGAGGCACTGGAAGACACAAAAAGTCCTAGGGTTGGACAAATGATGATAGATTTGGGATATTTGATATGTCCTAGGATGATTATGGTTGATTCTTGGGTGATTTCAGTTTGGATTGGGGTGATTTTGGGTTGATTTGATATTATTTTGAGTTGATTTGATATGATTTTTGATGATGTTGAAATGGTTCCAAAATGATCTACAACTGATGTGAAAGAGGATACAAATGATGATAGACATTATTGAGATATAATCAAGTTGGCCAAAAGATTAGAATTAGTGGAATAAGAAAATGGGATGAGTTAGTATGAAAATGTGATGAAACCATAGACATGAACCATTTTTGAGTGTCTACATTTTGCCCCTCTTTAATACAATGTGATTTAGAGAATTGTGTCAAAGAACATTGACAAAAAAGTCATAAAAACATGTCCTATAAATGGTGCTATATATTGGTGCCCCCTCAAGAAATTTCCCAACATGGACATATGATAGGTTAATTTCATTGACAACAAGAAGACAAAACCATAACAACTGACGGATCACAAATCATAGCTAAAATGTGAAAGTTATGGGATCTGGAGTATAAAAAGACATCACAACCAACATAGAAAGTGCCTCTTGCACATCCATCTAGGAAGAAATAGACTACAAAAGGTCTTGGAGAGGGTTTGAAAGTCATTTTCACCCTCACATTTGGTAGAAAAGGGCTCTAGAGCAAGCATAATGGACCGGTTACCCAAGGAGCAACACCATGGTAAAAAAGTGTGTACCTACCAATGATGAGTATATGTAAGACCTCTAGTGAGTACATCGAAGCCATATTTGTGTATTTTATGCTTTTCTATTTTGATGCACTTAGGAGTCAGTTAGGGGTCAAATAGGGGTCAAATGGGGTGTCGGGGATAGTTTAAGGCATCAAAACACCCCAACTACACACAAAATGTAGCCAAATACACTGTGGGCACACTTGGCATGTCCAAGTGCACACTAAAGGCACTTGGCTTTAGCAAGTGTGCCATGGGAATAGTTGGGGGCCCCAATTGCGCCCTAGGATGCTTTAGGGCTTTGAATAGGGTCTGGATGGGCTCGAATCAACCTAAAACTTGGGGTACACTAACAAGACCCTAGGATGATGTCAAAAAAGGGTTAAGACTAAGTCAAAGGTGGTCAAAGTGGTCAAAATTGGTCAAACTTAGGGTAGATGTAGGTCAAACCTAATTAGATGCTGACATAGAGTGGTGAAAAGGGCTTAAAAGAATGTAAACATAATTGAAATGACCCAAATCTTGGACCACATGTTCAAAATCCTAGGAAGATTTGAAAACATAAGTCAACTTAGGTCAACATGGTTAGAAAAAAGTCAAACCTAGTCAAACTTATCTTAGATGGAGAAAAAGCTGACAAATGGATAGGTAAAGGGTCAAAATGACGCAAATGAGGTCGAAATGACCCAAAACTTAGAAAACATGTTCAAAAACCTATAAAGAGTTCAAAACATAAGTCAACTCAGTTAAACATGCTTGTGAAAAAGTAAAAAATAGTCAAACTAAAGTCAAAATTGGTCAAACCTGGGTCAAAAATAGGTTAAACTAAATACAAAGCCATAGAAGGTTGGCATAGGCTATATGGTTATGTAGGAGGATCTTCCCCTATTGTGAAAAAGGGGACATAGGCATCAAAGCCTAATGCTACATCACCAGATGACTACTAGTGAGTGAGAGATCTTGGCAGGACTTGGTCTGTATCATATCACATTTATGATGGAGGCGAGAGGGAGCAGAGCCCTATTGACAACATTGACAAAGAGATGGAATTTAGAGACTAGCTCATTCCATCTACTAACAGGGGAGGCTACAAAAACCTTGGAGGATGTATGGTGCATCCTCAAGATTATGATTCATGGGGACTTAGCTATGTATGACCCAACTACTATGTGAGCAAGACTACACTAATTATTCAAATGTGGAGATGCAGAGCTTGGGATTTAGGATTATGAGATTGGATGGGAGCTACTGGTATCACGCCATGAGCAAATGATAGTTTTGATCTATTGGGTTATTGGTGGACTGTTGATATCTAATAGACATGGACATGGATTCCTTCTTAGATGGGGCTGGGTGCTAGAGAGGATGATCATGGATGTGACTATGTTCAGCTGGGGACCATGCATGTTGGGGATGTTGTACTATTATCTACATCAGGTAGCATATAGAGGTGGGTTGACATTTAGTACTAGGGGTAAAATTTTATAGATTTGGGCATATGAGCATATTATAGTATTCAGACCACTTGTAGAGAGGGAGCTAGTGGAGGACATGTTGTATTCATACACTTATAGAGGTGTACTAGCACAAGGATTGATCGAGCACACTTGGTTTTTTACCATCAACTAGATAATATGACACAATTTATCTGGAGACCCTATAGAGATCACCCCAAGTGGGATGCCGATGAGATTCACTTACCATATTGTAGACAAGAGTGCTATCTCATAGGATGCATAGTGGTTGGTCACCTGGTGATAGAGATGTACCTACCAGAGTAGGTACATAGATAGTTTGGAGAGATACAAGAGGTTCAAACAGGTGTAACATTATTTGCACAGTCCAGAGTAGAGGTTTGGGAGTGAGGAGCACCTATCAAGACATAGGTGGCTTATGTGTAGTTGGAGGAGTTATAACTGAGGGTATGGGGAGCAGCAATGGATGTGGTGGATGCAAGCATGATAGCGACATATGATAGATGGTTTGCACAACATCATCTGAGGCCCTTACTAAATCCAATAGTGCCAATACCATGAATGAGAGCACAACCAGAGTAGGGTGAGGAGGGGGATGAGAAGGAGGATTAGGGATATGAGGAGGAGGGAGGAGATGTGGATGATTATCAGGAGGGTGGGGACAATAGGGGTGGAAGTGGTGATGGGAATGGTGGTGAGGAAGAGGATGGGGTTGATTATGAGGAGGGTGGCGATAATTATGAGAAGGGTGGGGATGATGAAAATGAGAGAGGTGACGAGGATGACATAGGTGTGAATGTAGTGATGATGGACATCAACGGGGATCAAGTGGATTACACTAGGGGGACACTAGTACTGATATAGGTAGGACCTAGCCAGTTAGAGATTATGGAGGTGATTAGAGGTCTCCAGAGTTAGTTAGACCGGGTTGTAGTGAAGAGGATGTAGTGATAGAAGAGAGGGATTAGGCTATGGTAGGGAGGGATGCCATAATGCACAAGGTAGAGAGGGTAGTGTAGGAGTCCTAAGAGTTCATTAGCAACATTAGTGATCCAAACTTCCAAGAGATAGCTATGATGATGACTAGGGCACATATGGATACACAATAATGGAGGGATCAATATGAGATGGTAGTGCCACCAAGGTAGAGGGTAGAGAGTTCCATGCATCGAGATCTCACTCATAGAAGACACAGAGGACACAGAGCAGTGTAGGGGTGATGGGACCAATGAGGCACAAACAATAGAGGGGTCATCCTTGAGGCTGGATAAAGGCTGCGAGGCTAGGGACAACATAGGGTGACACATACATGCTCATGTATAGGGGGGATTCTTTGTTTTTCTTTTATTTTTCTATTATGCTCTTTTATGGTTCACACCTACGAGAAATTAGTATTGATGTAAACCATGGTCGTGTACTCTGATACTTTTGTGAGACATTTATGAGATGTACTTATGTTATGGTGACTATATGAGATGGATTATGCATGTGTTTTATATCCTTTATATGGATGCATTTATTCTTTTCTATGTGGACTTTGACATGATGACATCATGGGTTGATTTATCACATGTTATGCTTAGGAAGTGACATCTTTATTTTTGCAACATTCTTTTCTCATAAATGAATTTCTAATTAGTTGTAAAAAGATATGAAATTAATGAAAATGAAATGTAAAATGATATGAATACCATTTTTTATGTATATATGTATTGCTTTGGGTTTTTCTATATTTTTGATAGATGTAGGAATGCAAGATGACAATGCTTTTGGTGTATTAGAGTACGAGACCATGGTGGCAGATGAAGGAGGTGCAAAAGATTAGAGGAGATGAGATGAGGGACAAGTAGTATGAGGTGAAGAATTTTTCTTTTGTAAAGTGCACTTTATGTTATTGGAGCTTTATTTTGATATGGAAAATGGAAAGCAACACATCATGGCATAAAGGGCTAGAGCACCAATGCCAACCTTTTGTGTAAGCAAGCATGATGCAAACATAAAAAGACCGTGTCCTTCCTGAGGTATAGATACATGCCCCATAATGTCAAAGGTACATTATTTAACAAATAGAAAAAGAAAAAGATGACCATAAACCATCCTAGCCACTCTCATAGATCAATTTATATCATCGAGTGGCATAGGAACATAATCGAAGAGAAAAAACGAACCAAAAATAAATCACTCACTAAACAATGTGAGCCAATAGTTATTATTGTCCATTATTAATTTCCTTTTAGTGTTTTAGATCTTTAGATAGTGGCTAATAGGTTGATCATGTGATATTTCTATTTGTGGATCCAATTGATAGGTTCATAGTGACATGCTAGATTAGTTGTTGGTTCACATTGCTCAGATAAGTGTGATTGTCATTGAAGCATAGTGCTTTGAGTTTCAGTCCATGAAAGTGCAAATGTTTAAGAAAAAGGGATGATCATTCACAATGAGTAGTTACAAGGTTTATTACACATCTTTGGTGGATTTGGTGATTTTTAGGGGTTTTTGAGGGTATTTGATGTTTTTTTGTGATTGGTTTCTTTAGGATATTTTAGGTTTATTTTAGGACTTTTTTTATTTTTAGTGATTTCTTTAGGACATTTTATGATTTTAAAGATTTTTTTTAGGGCATTTTACAATTTTTAGGATTTTGTTCAAGTTATTATTTGAAATTTTTAATGATTTTTTAAGGATCATATTTGAGTTTTAAGGATTTTTTTAGGACCATATTTGAATTTTTATGATTTTGTCTAGATCATATTTGAAATTTTAGGATTTTTTTAGGATTGTATTTGAATTTTTAGGATTTTTTCAGGATCATATTTGAATTTATTATGTTTTTCTTAGGATTTTTATGTTTTTTAATGATTTTCTCAAGATGTTTAATGATTTTCATGAATTTGTTTAGGATTTTTAATGATTATTGCAGGATTGTATTAAGCATATACAAGTGTTAGCTCCAATTCGATATGCGATAAGTCCAATGGATAAAAAATGCTTAGGGATATGTCCCTAGCTCAAGTTCAAACTCATGCACTATGTAGGTAATATGCCCCCAGACAAGATGTAAACTATGTACAAGGCCAAAGACAAAGTACATATAAACTGGTGATGCCTAGGTAAGATAACAATGGATATTAACCAGTTTGTGGGCCATGATCAAGGACTAGGGATGTCTTTCAATACGAAGGATATGATTAGGGAATGACAAAAGGGAAAAATCTAGATGGAATCCTGATAGATGGAGGAGCAATAAATGATTACACATGGTGCCTGTTTGCCAGGTTTTCACCATGGTACTTGCCCAAAGCACCTGTTTGCCAGTTTTCACTCATGGACAAAATTTTTCTCTTGACTCAAATTTTTTTGCCAAGATGCCTGTTTGCCAAGTTTTCATCAAGGCATCCATTTTTTTTCATGACTTTTTCATTTTTTTTAGGACTTTTTACTATTTTTTTGATATTTTTTAGGACTTTTAGATGGAATCATTAATGTTGCTAATGAATGCTGAGAAAAAATATGTTGTTGGTACTGCTAGTTGATAATCTCTATGGATCCATGACTAACCATAACTACACAGGATTTGTTCCAAGTCTGTAGCTAAAACAAAACCACTAGAAAGGCCTCAAGATATACCATTGTGTACCTTAAGTAAGATAATGTCTGCCTCTTGTGAATCAAGGCATTTGAGGATAATTGGGTCAACAAATATATTGTGTGGGATGTCACTGATGATGACATGCTCAAAGGCTTGCTAGATAGAGGTTGTATTTTGGTTATCAAAAAGGTTAGGCAGTAGGATTGGGGGATAAACAACTAGATATAAGGAAGGATTGGGAGGATTGAGACCAACAACTTCCAACATGAATGTTGATCAAGAGAGTTCAAAAATATTATGTGGCATGTTGAACACTAGAACACTTATATTCATGGTATCAACTTTTTTATCTTGTATCCTTTGGAGCTGCTTAGCTTTTGATTTTTCATGATCTAATGGCACTTTTTAGTTTTCACCAAGAGACCTACTTTAGTCATTTTTTTCTCTTTTTGGTTTGCAACTAGAAGGTGGAATTGACTCCCCAAAGTATGCCAATGTGTTCACTTTAGGAGAAATTGCTTCTTTATGATCAACAATTGTAATGCCTTCATAGATTTCAAAGTTTTTTGTGAGAGCATCATCATTGTTGAATCAATAAAAATTTTATGGTCCACACTGGTTCCAATCCAATAGTTTAGGATAACTTGAGGGGATGTCATCATTAGTGTTGAATGGGCTTTGGTTGAAATTATATATATGGATATATGATTCAACGATATAATTGGGGTCATGCTCAAAAGCTGGAGGACTGTTGGTTTTAGGTTGGGTATCCTTTTTTTGAGATCCAAGACCACTACATCCATCATAGCCTTATTTCTACATCATAGTAAACCTAGGTCCATACTTGTTAGGAGATAGCAAAGTGGGTTCTATTTCTACTTTTGCTTTCTGAATGTAGATAGAACTATTCTCATAGACACGGTCTTCATGTAGGCCACCACCACTAATGAAATTGATGGAAGTAGCAGTTTGTATACTAATCTTAGAATGTTGTGCTTGCAATATTTGTGATTTACCATAATATTGGGGAGAAACTGGTGACTCCCTAATATGGGATACTTGAGACATAAAATATTCTCCACACACTTTGTCTTCAATTTTCAACTTTTCCTTGGCCTTACTAAGGAGTATGTCAGCATCAACATATTTAATGGAATATGTGGGTTGTGCTTCATTATTTGTTGGGACTTGGTATGCAGTAGCATCTCTTAGATTAGCATAGAACTAGAAAGGATCTAGATCACTACGGATGGTAATCTCCACATTGTTTTAGGTGAACTTTAGACATTGATGATATGTAGATGGCACTTCTTTCATAGCATGGATCCAAGGGCATCCTAGTATCATGTTACAATTCATTTCAATATCTAGGACACAAAATAATGTGTCTTCAATAGCTGGACCAATTATTATGGGTAATATGATAACACCCCTTGGAGAAGCATTCACCATCATCATAGGCCTTTATTGTGATTTACCGAGAGGGACCTACATTATCTTGAGAGTAACCCAGACCCTTGGAAACTTTAAGGGTACACATGTTTAGTCCTGCTCCTCTATTTATTAAGACATGTCTGACTTGGAATTATGGATAAAGACATCGAGATGAAGGGGATCATTATGGTTGGGTTTTTCTTTAGGAATATCCCAAGGGGAAAAGGTGTATGCTATGATGTAGATAGGTTCCCAACCATGGCCTAGAACTCAAAAAAATCAATGTTATGTGGGACTACTAACTCTTTAAGGGCTTGATCCAACATCTTTTGATGTTGGGGGGATACACGTAGTAGGTCCAAGATTGATATTTGCATAGGGGTCTTGCCAAGCTATTCAAAAAGGCTATGGTCAGATGAAGTAGAAGCATTAGGTCTACTAGGGGGTGAAAATATAATAGAGGCAATAGGTCTAGAAGGAGCTCCAGGTAGGGTGATCTTGGTATGGTATGTAGTGACAACACAATGAGGGTCTTCAACCTTTAAGGTGAATGTGGATATGTGAGAATTAGATTCATTGAAATAGTTGATGGTGTAGTCATATCAGTGCATGTGTAATTCACATTATCTTGTGAGTTTGAGTTTGAACTGGAGGACTTCTCTTTGTCATGATTACCCAAAGGATCTTTAAAAATAGTGTGATCAACATTAGATGCTAGCAGTGAGGGATCTACAATAAATATACCATCATCGATGAGGTCCTAGATTTCATGTTTGAGCTAAAAATGAGATAGTCTTATGTCCTCTAGTATGGTGATAATCACAGAATTTCTTTTTGTCCCAACATTTTGATTTTTTCAATGGCTCATCCCTAATTGGAGTTAATTGCAAGAAGTTATTACTTAGTAATTGTTGAAGTACAGTGTCAAGAGGTATCCCCAAGGGTGTGCATTTCCTATCTTATGTTCTAGGACATCTTCGAGGTTTGTCTTGTATGGAAGTCTCAATTTTCTATTGTGGAGGTGGTGCTTGATTGGGAGTTTGTGAATTTGTAGGGTTCATACCTTTCAAAGTCAGTTGAGGTTGTGCTATGCTAATTGTTTGTGCATCTACAATACCGTCATTGGTCACATTCTTATTTTTGGAGAAAAAAAATTCCTTGTCATTAGATGAGTTAGTGTTTTTGTTTTCCATGTTCATCTTGAGGATTTCCTTACAGATAAGAGCATCTTCAATACTAGCCCCTTTTTCACTAGCTTGGAAATGGTGCTTGGACTTTTGATCTTCAGTTCATGCATTAAGTCAAGGACTAGGTTTTCAATGCATAGGTTAACTTGTTGTTCTTCAAGAATGTTTAGTGAGAATTGACTGACTAATTTCCTCCAACGTAATAAGAATGTGATAAATGGTTCTCCTTGTAGACACCTAAATTTGATTACACTGCTTTGGTAATCTAATTTAGCCATCTCTAAAGGCATCATTAATTAAATTCTTATTTAATTAATCCTTTGTCATCCCCTAGTTGATTAATTTAATTAATCATCTATAGTCCTAATTGATAAATCAAATAATCTATTATTTATCAATTAAATCCTTTTCTCCTATCTAATTCCAAAAATCCCCATTTATTAAATAAATCTATTTGATAAATGAAATCCTCAAATTCAAAAACCCCTAACCTATCTCTAATCCTCCATTTAGCCCAATCCACCCCATCCACCCATACTAACCAAGCTTAGCCACTAACTCACCCACCCTCATTAATGCCATCCACTTGCACATCTCTAACATCCCTAATCTAATCCTAAACCCAAGCCTAATCCACCCCCTAATGTTGTCACATTCCTTAAAAAAGTTTAAGACTTTCCTAATCCAAACCAAAGTCTCCCCTCAAAAAACCCAACCACTAAGTCATGAGTGCTCTTACAAAACATAAATGACTCTTACATCCATCTTACACACTCTTCCCTCTTCCACACTCATTCCTCTTACATCCCTCTTACATACTCAACCCCACTCATCATGACTTTAACTAACCCTTTACCCTACCTTCTCACACTCATCCTCCTTGTGATAAGTTTCACCTTCCCATTGGTGCTAAACAAGCACAATCCATGTGCTCTCCTTTGAGTGCATCCTAGCCCTCCTTAAGCCTTCATCCATCCTTGCATCTAAGCCCTCCATCCCTCTACCCCTTAGCCTATAAATTGAATCCCATCCCAAGCCATTTCATCAACAATCTTTGAGCTAAAGTTACCATGCTATTTTGAGAACCAAAGCCATCAATATTACCCTTATAATGCCAAATTGAGAGCTCACAAAGCTACCAATTTGCCATTACCCATCTCCATTGAAGCAGCTTTTGAGCATCTTGAGCATACATCCACAACAAAAGGACACATCTACAGAATCAAGAAAGCATGGAGTGCTTTTTCTTGTGAGGTTTGCACTTCTTGTTTTCTTCCTTTGTCTAAGCATATATGTGAATTTAGTTTTTAGTTTGTGAATGTTTACTTTATTTGTTAATGTTCTTTGCACACTGATTCTGGTTCTACACTCCTATCTTCTATTTAGTTGAGCATAAATAAAAAAGTGTCACCTTATTTTTAATGTTGAAGGTAAAGTGGGAGATGAACTTATCTGCTAGTTCTAACCAAGATTTTATGGTATCAAAAAGTTTGGAGTACCATTCAAGTGCAAGCCCACCCAGAGAACAAGGTCATAGGCTCATGTGGTAGGTGGCCTCATCACTGAGTTTAGTACAAGAGGCACATAATTCCTTGATGTAATTAATGGGGTTTCCTTTTCCTCAATATTTTTCAAATCTTGGAGCCTCAAAGTGTTTTGGGAATGGAGGCATATACAAAATTTTATCAAATGGATTAGGACATAGGTCCCTTTCTATATATATAGCTTGTTTCTTTTGGACTCCCAATGCATTGACTTGTTTGGAAAGTTGATTGAATTGTTGTAATAACTATTCATTAGGGTTTTGCATAATAGTTTTCTCTTCAAGTCTTTTGTATATATGAGTAGATCATTTGCTATGGTGAGAAATATGTCTACTCAGTTTTGACATTTTTGTGTCTGAAGAGTCATGTGATATGTCACTAGGTGGTGGAGGTATGTTAGTACCTTGAAGACAAAAGGGTCTTTGTTGTGGTACTTGTCATGGTATTGATTGTGATTGTTGTATTGTGTTGTTGTTGTATCACTTGTTGTGGTCATTGTTGTGCCATATTTTGTGGTTGTTGTTGAGATATCTTTGCTAGTTGTATGTGAGACCATGTATGTGACTATTCTTGTAGAGGTATCTATTGAGGTTGTTGTGGCATATGTTGTTGTTGTAACAAATGTTGTTGATAGGAAATTTTTTTCTCTAGGTGTTTTTTTTATTCCAACTATTGTTTGAGTTGCTCTTATTGTTTAGCAAATAATGTGTGTTGTTGTTGGAATTGATGTTGGCATATTGCATGAAAGTCAAGTGGATTTACATTGGATTGCTTATTAGGGATGTTGGATGCTTGCACCACTTGAGGTTGTTGTTGTTGTGGTCGATGTTGCTATTGATATGTTGAATGTGTGTTAAGTGAATTTAATTGGTTGTGGATTGGAAATTTTAAGTCCTTGTACCACTATAGGTTGATGTTGTCATGGAGTTGGTTATGTCCTTGAGATTGAACATCATGTTTGGGTTTTTTTTTGATACTTTTGTGTGTTAGATGTTTCTCCTTGGGACATCATATTGATTTGATAATGAGACGTGTTCCTTTTGAGAATGGGTGAGATGTCAATAAGAATTTTCCTTTGTATGTCAATAGGGGTTGTTGCAATCGATGTTTCATATGGTTTACTCATGGGAGGCTCTATAATATTTGGTGTCATAAAATTTGGTAAAGTTAGGAGCAAGGGTGTGCTTTGTTGATTTTCCTCCAAAGGAGGTATGTTTGGCATCCCTAGAGTACAAGTCCTTTTAGGCATGTCTTGTTGTTGCATTAGTGATTGAGATAAAGTCTTAACATCCTTTTGGGATACTTAGGAACAATATTGTTTCCATTTATTGGTGGTAGTTTGTCAAACAAGGGATTGATGTTTACGTGTTCAAATTTACTTTGGAGGATTTCAATGGTTGATTCTTGATGGGACCTTATAGGTGCCATCATTGTGTTTGAAAATTGCAAGGGTTTTTTTTCCCTTTTCTAAGTCCAAATTGATCATGGTTTACATGTTTTCAAGTGTTGGGTTGGTTTTATGTTTGGACTTAGGTCCCTCCAAGCATGGATTAAACTTGAAAATTTCTTGGGTTGCCAAAAGTTTGAAGTTTTTGTGGAAATTATTGTCTCAAAAAGCCCTAGACATTTCTTCATCATTAATGCCATAATTTGTGTCAAAATCATTGCTCAGGTTTAAAGTACCTTGTATGTTTTATATGTTTGGGTTAAAGGTACTTGTGTTGGGTTTGCTGAATTTAAAGGAGTGTGTTTGTTCATCCTCAGGTGTGGTTGGTACACTGCCACCTCCAGGTGGTGTCGGTACAAATATGGGTTCAAATTTAGGACTCTATTGAAACATTCCATGTGTAGAAGTGTTTGAAGGAAACCTCATAATAGATGTGTTTCTTAGGGTTGGTTGCACCATCTCTTGATTGTTAGGGTTTTGTGGATACATGTCTAGTGGGTCAACAAGTAAAGGTTGTGATGCTTCGATTTCGTCTTTATCAAATGTTTGTTGAAGTTTCTTTGTCTTCTTCAGTCTTGGATGAGGTTTTGGTTGTGTTGCACCTCATAAAATAAGGGTTGATAAAGTTCTTCAGGTCTCTGAGCTGATTGTGTCCTTGGAAGTGCTAGCATGATACTTAAGGATGCAGATGCAATGGAGGAAAAACTAAATGGACTCTTTGCCTCCCAAGTGCACACTTAAACTACTAATTGCACTCAAATAGTACCAAGTGTTCCCTTGGTGCACATGTGGCCCTGAAGGTAGGTAGTTGGTAAGTAGAATTTATGCAAGTTGTAAAAAGAGGTGTTAGGGTGACCAATATGCAGAATGTGAATGATTTGAGTGTTTTTTAGTGTTTTCCAAGGTTTAGGGATGCAATGCAAGCTATGGAAGTGTAGATTAGGGTTTTAGAACCTAAGATGAAATCCATAATTACCAAGTGTGCTCTAAAACTAGCAACTATGTACTTGAAGTGTGTAGTTGGTAAAATAGGGGTGCAATTGGTAAAATAGGGAAAAACTTGGAAATCTGGAAGTGGGTATGCAAGATATGAGTGTTTTTTAGATTTTTAAGTGCTTAGGGATGTTATGAAGCCTAAGGAAGTGCCAAATGAACTAGAGTTTTGATATGAAAGGTGAAAATGTCCTAGGGAAACTATGCAAATGCAAATGTGAATGACATTTTGGATTTTGAATAAAGGGTATGAAGATGACCTTATGGTATGGAAAATGAAGGTTAGAGTTGGACCTTGGACTTGGTAATGATGTTTAAGGGTGATGTATGAAAGTTGGATCATGAAAAGGGAGGGTACCATAAGGTTGATAATGACATTTAGCATATGAAAAATGAGGATAAGTGAACAAGGATACAAGTTGGTTGATAGACAAGTTGATAGGGTTTAATATTGGAAATGAATGTTTAGGGTTTTAGACTATGCAAAATGGAATGATTATGCAACTAGGGATAAGTGGAATGATCTTGAGGGAGCCTAGGAAGATGATAATAATATGAAAAGGGTGCATGAGAAGGTTTTGAACTTAGGATCAAATCTTTGGAAAGTATTTTTGTCTATGAGTTTAACCTTGTGAAGATGGAATTTGGATCTTGACCAAAAAGAGATAAAAGACAAAAGATCAAGTTGATAAAGATGAAAAGATAAAATCCATAAAGACATAGAGTTTGACCAAAGAAAAATGATAAAAATGACAAAAGGACTAGTCAAGATCCATCATCCATCAACACTAGGAGATACACTATGCTAGATTTTTGACTAAGTTCAAAGATTTTGGATTCCAAATGATGTTTAGGGTGATCAAAATGATGGTTATGTTTATTGGATATTCAATATGCAAAGGTCCTAAGATCCAAAATGTAGTTTTGGGTGCAAGATGTTTTTTTGGGTCATATGCAAAGGGAGGACCTACAAAGGTTTCTAAATGTAGTTTTGGGTTCCCAAAATGCAATTTGGAGGTCCAAAATGGTCTTTCTGGTCACCAAGTGCACTCTAATAGCACCAAGTGTGCTCCAAAAGTATCAAATACACCTATGGTGTACTTGCAGCTAGTTTAAGTGCAGTTGGGAGATTGGGTTGAATGTGTGTTGATTCTGAGCTGGGTGATTGCCAAGTTGTTATACCAAAGAGGTAGGATGCTATGGATGATGTTATGATTGGAAAGGAGATGTAGAAAAAATGTTATGAACTAAGGAATAAATCCCTAAGTGAAGACAATGAAGGTTAGGATATGCAGAATGCAGATCAGGACATGTAGAGGAAAAGGGACCTAACCAAGTACCTAAGTACACTTCTAAAGTCCAAACTAAGTTCTTAGACTACCAAGTAGGCTTAGATAGTACCAACTACACCCATGGTAAATTTGGAGCCAATTAGAGTGTAGTTGGTAGTTTCAGAGTGCAGTTGGGAAGCTGGGCTAAAACTAAGGTGATTTTGGGTTCTAAGGTTTCTAGATTTATGTGAAAGTGAGCCAAATAGCAAAGGATAGTGCTAAGACTAGGATGTGTTGGAATGCTTTAGAATAATTGAGAGGTGGGGGGTGAATCAATTATCCAAGGTCTAGATGTATAAATAAAACTTTTCACAACTTAGTGAACCCATAAAACATTCATACCCATGCATGCAACTTATTGGATTGTACAATTACTAAAACTTGTATGTTGCTATCAAATCAACTTGCAAAAATGTAAAGCATAAAACACAAAACTTTCATCAACACACTTGAAACAATTATTTATGTGGAAATCCAATTTGGGAAAAACCACCAGTAACATGCTACTCCTTTTCACTCTTTTGAAGTGATGCCTTGTAAAAGGCCAACCCTGTTAAAGGTTACAATACACACTGTTAAATGTGACCCTGTTAAGGGATTTTAACCAACTTGTTAGAAGTGAGCCTTGTTAGAGGACTTTAGGCCATTCACTTGGAATACCACCCTCTTAAAGGATTTACTAATGACTGTTAGGACAACCTTAATCCAAAGGATTTACCCTAGACTGATACAATTGTTAGAGAGTAGCAATAGAGCTTTGATCTGATACAACTTACAACTTCTCTTGTAGATTATAGATCTCTATTCTATCCTCCATTCTACTTGGCCTCTATACTTTATAGTTCTGATAGCTTATTCACCCTTCAAGAATTCATCTCCTTAAGCCTTCTTTCTTAACATGCCATTGTAGACTCTTCTCTTCAGTCACTTGATGAAGCAAAACCCTTAACTTCTTCTCCTCTCTAGGTTCTCACATATGAAAACCTTACTTCATGACTAGACCTTCCTATAAATAGGAAATTAGATATTTTTGCCACTCATTCTGCATCATCCAATTTAGGGTTTGGATGGATTAGGTAGGATATAATGTATCTACCCCATATCTTGTATCTCTTGTAGAAAATTCTCCTAAAATCCATTTGAATTTGCCTAAAAATGATTTAGATTGAATTCTATGCCACCAACTCATCAACCTTATCTTCCTCCTAGTTCACAAGTTTCAAGAAAAAAAACTTGTCTGCATATATTTTGCGAATCTTTGATCTTTAACACAATACAACAACTTGGCATTATCAATCTTCTGATGCTCAACACACACTGTGTTACTCAACATCAATTGTAAAATTACTTAGCATCAACTATCTTTCTTAACATCCACTAGAATTTTCTTTTACTCGGCTTCAATTAACTTTTTTCTTGGCTTTCGCTAACTTTGCTTGGAACCTACTATCCACTCAGTCAAGCTTGGTAGACAAACTTTGCTTAACTTGTTCTTCTAAACTTTCTAAGTGTAGCCAATATTTTGTAACCTTAATTATATCATCAATACATCATGTCATCATTGTCTTAATTGATCATTGTACTTCATTACATAATCATAACTCAACCTTTCCTCTAGGTGCTTTTGTTACATCTTATTGATCAAATCCTCCTTGTCAATCAACTAAGTGATAGTACTTGAATCTTATAAGCAATTGTCTTACCAACAAATAGCAATTTTGAAATCAAAGACAAAACAATGATTGAAATACATAATCTTCTTCCACAATCTCCCTCTTAACAATCTCTTTTCAATCAGATTTCAACAATCTCCCTCTTTGACATTGATGGAAAACCAAAATGATCAATGAAGTCAATCAAATGATAAACATCTTGTTCAACCAAACTGACTAGGTTAAAACAATAAGATAATACCAAAAAGAAAACTTGTATTTAAATTTCTCCCTCTATCATCAACTTCCATCTTTTGATTAGGTTACAAAGCTCTTTCTTATAACTCCCTCTAAGTTCCTTCTTACATCTCCCTCTTACTAGGTGGATTGGGATTTCTCCCTCTTTCTTTTATGCTAGATTGATTAGCAACATATCTCCTTCTAATATTATACATTCTAGCTCTTTTATCAATGTCTCCCTCTTTGTTCTTACTCAACTCTTGATATTTTTTTCTAACATACTTTCTCCCTCTCTAATAAATAGATTAGTTTAGGACTTTTTCACTCTTATCTCTTGCACTTGATCAATAAAACTCTTCTTCTAATGATGATCAGTTTAATGTACTTTCTCCCTCTTTGACAACAATTCCAAAGACCTATACTAAAAACTTGGCATCTTTAAAATATGCCAATATAAGCTTTTATAGTTTTTTTAGTTTCTCCCTCTGTCACCTTGGTTGTGACTAATTTGTAGTTTAGTTCTATGATTACTTTAGGTAGCTCCTAAAGTAAGATCCAGTGTATCAATGTATATTATATGAACATCAATTTTTTTGATGCAGGGCACTCCTTCTATTACTTAAATAGCCTTTGATAGGGGTATCACCCCTAATTTACCTCTCAAATACTCATAAACATCGTTAGGTAATGCTTTTGTGAAAATATTGACAATTTGCTCCTTTTTGTTAACATATTCCATCTTCACCTCTTTACCTTGAACTAAATCTCTCGCGTAATGATACTTGATTGCAATGTGCTTTGTCTTTGTGTCCATCAATAGATTCTTTGATATATTGATAACACTTGTATTATCACAATAAAGTATTACTGGTTTCATGATTTCTTCCTTCATTCCTTTGAGTAGCTATTTTATCCATACAATGTTTGTGTAGTTGATAGCAGAAATAACATATTTTTCTTTAGTAGTAGAATGGGAAGTACAACTCTATTTCTTGCTAGTCCATGTAACGAGTCTCTTGCCTAAGAAAAATGCTCCTTCATTGGTGCTCTTTCTGTCATCAATGTTTCCAACTCAATCAACATCAGTGTAGGCTCTTAATTCAAAATTTTCATTCTTCTTGTAGTATAGATCAAACTCTTTTATTCCTTTTAGATATCTCATTATTCTCTTCACAACCATTAAATGATTTTCCCTAAGATTAGCAGAGAATCTTGCAACTATCCCTATTGATAATATAATATCAGGTCTACTATGTACTACATATTGTAATTTTGCAATCATAGACCTATATAATGTTTGATTTACCTTAGTTGAATCATCATTCTTTGACAACTTGTGTCCTATCACCATAGGTGTACTTACTAGTTTGGAATCCTCTAACCCAAAAGTCTTTAATATTTTTCTAACATACTTTGACTGAGTGATGTATATACCATACTTCATCTGGTATACTTGCAATCCCACAAAATATTTGATCTCTGCAAACATAGACATTTCAAATTCTTTCTTCATATGATTTGTAAAGTTCTTACATAAAGCATCTTGTCTTCCAAATATGATATCATCAACAAATATTTCAGACAAAAAACTACCTTTTCCTTTCTCTGTCTTCATGTATAGATTGTTGTTAGCATCCGTCCTTTCAAATCCAATCTTCACAAGATAAGTATGAAGTCTCTCATACCATGCTCTTGGTGCTTGTTTCAAACCATATAGGGCTTTGTGCAGTCTACATACCATGTTCTTGTTGTCATCATCAACAAGTCCTTCTGGCTATTCTATGTAAACTTCCTCTTCTAGTATGCCATTCAGAAATGTAGATTTAACATCCATCTGATAAAATTTGAAACCTTTGTATGTAGCATAAGCAAGCAAATTTCTCACTCCTTCCATTCTTGCATCAGGGGAAAATGTCTCCCCATAGTCAATTCCTTCTTCTTGTGCATACCCTTTGCAAACTAATCTTGCTTTGTTCCTTGTGACTTCACCATTCTCATCTAGCTTGTTTCTAAATATCCACTTGGTGCCAATCACATTCTTGTCTTCTAGTCTAGGAACTAAACTCCATGTTTTGATCGTCTCTATTTGTTCAATCTCTTCTTCCATGGCATTGTACTAGTCTACATCTTTTAAAGCATCTTTCACTATTTTAGGTTCCTTCATGCTTAGTAAACATGATTCACTTCTCAATCTATTCCTTTCCATTGGCCTAGCATTTTTATCTCCAATGATTTGATCAGAAGGATGATGTTTTTTGACATATTTGGACAATCTTGGCTCTGTTCTTATTTCTTCATTTTATCTCTAAGCTTTAGAATCACTTTGAGAATCTCTATCAATTATCTCAGCATCTCTCTTATGTGTGTTAATCTTAGAATCAGAATGTGCATCTTCCTCATTTTGTAACTCGACATTTGAATGTAGCTCAATTCTTGAATGGAACTCAACATTCATAGGATGTGACTTGACAGTCACTAAAACTTTATATTGATTTCTAACTTGATTTGTAGCATTATCTTCAATAGGCATACCTTCATAAAAGTATACAAATGATTTGTATTCTTCTGGTTCTTTCATAGGCTTAGCTTCATGTACCTCTGTAAATTCATCAAAATTCACATTTGCACTTTCCAAAATTTTGTTAGTGTTAGTATTTAAACACTTTTAAGTGTTACTCCACTTTCTTCATGTACTTCATGTTACTAATACTAACCAAGTTATCAAGATTAACATGACATAACCTCTTGTGCCATAGCCATACATCATCAAATCTTACAACAAGACAAGTAGCATCCTCTATATCTAGATAAAATAGATTACTTCTAGTTTGATCACCTTTTCTAATCAACTTTCCATCAGTATCATATATCTTAGCAATCTTGTTTTCAAATTCAACCTTGCATCCCAAATTGTTCAATTGTGACACACTCAATAAGTTATAATTTAATCTTTCAACATAGTAAGCATTGTCACATGAAATCTTTTCTATGAGTTTGATGGAACCTTTTCCTTTTATCAAACATGGTGCATCATTACCAAATCTTACACTATTTCCATCATAACAAGTTAAGGTAATGAACTTACTTCTGTCTTCTATCATGTGATGTGAGCATCCACTATCAATGATCCATCTATCATTTTTGTTCACACAAGTCACAAGTGTAGTTGCCTCATCTTCATTAAATTTGTCCTTCATTGCAACATACACCACTTCATCATCATGTTCATCAGAATCAACCTCGCTTCCTTCTTCAACAATGTAGTATGACTTCTTACCTTTGTCTTTCTCATCTCTACTATCATCTTCTCTTCTATTTTTGTACTTGTTGCCATCTTTGAAGTTCTTCTTCTGTGTACATCTTGTAGCAATATGACTAACCTCATTACAATTGAAATAAATTATGGGTAACTTACCTTTGAACTTTCCTTTATCTCCATGAAATCTTCTTGCTAGTAGTGCTTCCAATTGTTCTACATCACCTCATTAGAATCCTTCAATAACAAGTTAGCTTTGAAAGCAGATTTAAGACTCCCATTTTGTAATTGTCAAAATTAGATAGCTCAAAAATAGCATAAATAGGTAGTAGTGTTCTATAGACTTTACTTCACACAATATCATCATCTATATGACCAGTAGCACCTTTTATTGCACTAACAACTTCTTTTATCCTAGCAACATATTGAGCAATATTTTCACCTTCTTCCATTCTCATGCCATTAAACTTACCTCTGAGGCTCTTAGATTTTGCTCTTTGTACATTTTTTGTCTCCTCCATAGATGGTGTGTAGGGTATCTCACATTTTCTTTGCAATGTCACAACCTTTGATATCATCAAATTAAGCATTGTTTAGGGTAGAGGCAATCTCCAACATTGCCTGATTGTGTTCTTTCTTCTTATTCATATCTTTAGTAGTTAAGGCTCCAACTACATCAACATGTTCCACTATAATGGTAGATTGTGCATGATCTCCAAGTCCTCCTAGTTGTAGCTTCATCAAACTTTTTCATGCAGGAATGTTATCTCTATTAAGTTTGGGTACATCTCTTTTTAACATCTTGATCTTTGTACTTCTAGTACCTTTAAACTAGTTCTCTTAAGCGGATGGCTTTGATACCAATTGTTGGAATACTTTACAATAACTGAGGGGGGAGAGTGAATTAGTTATCCAAGGCCTAGATATATAAATAAAACTTTTCACAACTTAGTGAACCCATAAAAAATTCATAGCCATGCATGCAACTTATGGGATTATACAATTATTAAAACTTGTATGTTACTAACAAATCAACTTGAAAAAATAAAGCATAAAATACAACACTTTCATCAGCACACTTGACACAATGATTTATGTGGAAACCCAATTTGGGAAAAACCATCAATAACATGCTACTCCTTTTCACTCTTCTGAAGTGATGCCCTATGAAAGGTGAAACCTGTTAAAGGTTACAATATACAATGTTAAATGTGACCCGATTAAGGGATTTTAATCACCCTATTAGAAGTGAGCCTTGTTAGAGGACTTTAATCCATTCACTTGGAATGCCACCCTGTTAAAAGATTTACTAATGACTATTAGGTCAACATTAATCCAAAGGATTTACCCTAGATTGATACAATTGTTAGAGAGTAATAGTACAACTTTGATATGATACAACTTACAACTTCTCTTGTAGATTTTAGATCTCTATTCAATCTTCCATTCTACTTGGCCTCTATACTTTGCAACTCTGATAGCTTGTTCACCCTTCAAGCATTCATCTCCTTAATCCTTCTTTCTTAACATGCCATTGCAGAATATTCTCTTGGGTCAATTAATGAAGCAAAACCCTTAACTTCTCCTCTATGGATTCTCGCATATGACAACCTTGCTTCATGACTAGACATTCCTATAAATAGGAAATTAGATTTTTTTTTGCTCATTATCCATCATCCAATTTAGGGTTTAGATGGATTAGGTAGGATACAATGTAGCTACCCCATATCTTGTACATTTTCTAGAAACTTCTCCTAGAATCCACTCGAGTTGACCTAAAGCCAGTTTATATCAAATTCAGTGCCACCAACTCATCAACCTTATCTTCCTCCTAGTTCACAAGTTTCAAGCAAAAAAAATTGTCAGCTTATATTTGGAAAATCTTTGATCTTTAGCATAATGCAAAAATTTGGCATTATTGATCTTCTGATGTTCGACACAAATTGTGCTACTTGGCATCAACTAAAGTTTACTGGTGCTTAGCATCAACTAAACTTTATTTGGCATCAACTGTCTTGCTCAACATCCACTAGAATTTTCTTTTACTCAGCTCCAATTGACTTTCTTCTCAGCTTGCACTAACTTTGCTCGGCACCTACTGCATACTTGATCAAGCTTCATAGAAAAACTTTGTTTAACTTGTTCTTCTAAACTTTCTAAGTGTAGCCAGCATTTTGTAACCTTAAGTATATCAACAATACATCATGTCATTACTGTCTTAACTGACCTTGTACTTCATTACATAATCATAACTCAACCTTTGCTCTAGGTGCTTTTGTTACATCTTATTGATCAAATCCTCCTCATCAATCAACTAAGTGATAGTACTTGAATCTTATAAGCAATTGTCTTACTACCAAATAGAAGGTTTGACATTATTGACAAAACAATGATTGAAACACATAATCTTCTTCAACAATCTCCCTCTTAGCAATCTCTTTTCAATTGGATTTCAATAGGATGAAGGTGTAGAATGATGGTTAGGACACCCAGAATGAGGGTTAATGTGTGTAAGATGAAGGTTGGGTAATGCAAGATGCAATTTTTGAGGTTGAAATGCAAAGACTAAAGGATGCAAAGTGAAGCGTAAGGAATGCACTATGAATGATAAGAGATACTAAATGAGGCCTACTAGGATGCAAAATGAAGCCTAGATGATGCAAGTATGAGGTTCAAAGTATGGTGAATGTAAGTGGATGTTTATGCAAAGATGAAATCTAAGTTATGTCAAGCACTTCTAAGGTTATAAGTTGTCATGTTTTCTAAGTCTTGAATGTTTTGGACCAAATTTTACAATGTTTTGACAAGAGGTGTGATGTTTTGACAATGTTTGAAGTTTTGACAAGGTTTGAATAGTATCCAAGGTGTAAATTTGAAGTTTTGGCACGCACACACAAGACACAATAAGACAAGAATAGCTATTGTTAAAGTGAAAAGACACATCACAACCTAGGCTTTAGGACTATATCCATTGAGTTCCAACTTGAATCAAAGTTTAGTCGTGCTTATCTAGAGAACACAACTTAGAATCTTGGCACCACAAGCTCCCCCTTACAACACACTCACTTCTCGGGGCTACCGAGATCCACTTCCCAAGAGGAATGACTTCCCAAGGGACTGTTGTCTCCACTAAGGACCACGAGAATGTGACATGTCTTCACAGGAATGGGTGACCACCAGAGCCAGTGGATAGAAAGGTTTTTGGCCCCTAAAACAAGTTATTTAGTATGGGAATTCCATTTGGAAAGTAAATGATAAACTTCCTTAGAAGGTCTCCCAGCCCTGAGAACTGCGGTTTGACACACCACAAGGGTATTGGAGGAGAGCTATCACACAAAAATAGGTCAGCAACATGATATTAACCATATCGAGTTTTATATAGTGGCTAGAATGTTAACTTGGCTTTGGCCTGTTATTGCTTTGAAGTTGTCCCTTGGCATACCCAATATTATATATCCTGGTCCAAGGAAGGCTTCTTTATAGAAGTTGCATGGATTTATTTTACACCCAAGATCCATGAATGGAGAGGGGAGAGGATACATCCATGTACCTCCTAGGGTTCTAGATAATGCATGGACACCAAGTAGTATATAAAGTTTATTTTAGTGCACCAAACAAAGTTTTATCTAATCTAGGAAATTCACACACATAGTTTAGACAAGCACATTAGGTCTTCAACAACATCCTATAAACAAGCATTAGTAGCTTGTAATTATTATGTATTCATCCAATGATTACCACATGTTATAGATAGATCATCAATAACAAAAAACATCTAATACAGGTCTTAGAAGGAAACAAAAACTTTAGATGAAAATTCTAAGTGAAATGTATGCTTTCTATGAACCAACTAAGCTCTGACAGAGCAGACTGTTAAAATGACTTAGTATGTCCCCAAGTAAACTCAAATTATGCATACTACACCCATGGTGCACTTGAGCCCCAAAAGGGTGCAATTGGTAGTTTTGGTGCACAATTGGGAGACCAGTTGCAAATTGCAAGGAAATGAGCCTAAACAATACCTAGAAACTAAAATTTTGAAATCTACCCTACCAAGTGTGCTCAAATAGTGTAGACTGTGCCCATGGTGTACTTGGGGCCCAAAAGGGTGTAGTTGGTTGTTTCTAAGTGAAGTTGGTAAGCTGTGAACAACAAATGGAGGTTATGGTGACTCTTAGGCCTTTAAAACTACTTCCTAGAGGTCCCAAGTGCACCCTAATAGAGAAAAGTGCACCCTAGGATAGCAAGCTAATAGAATACATAGATGAAGGCTTAAAATCATGTTACTAGTCCTCCTAATTAAACTATATGTGATAAGAAAGAACAAATAGCCATTATACCTGTCCAAGTGAGCTCCTTCCTTGCACCTACAAGCAGAAATCCAAGAAAACCAAGTTAGTTTGCATGATCTTAACATTGGGTTCACCAATTGTAGGACCAAAAAATAGGCTAATATTTAACATACTATGAGAAAATCACAAACTAAATAAACATATATTGATACCCTTTAGTCTACCATGAAAGCCAAATAAACAAAGAAAGCAACACAAAGTTAAAACCCCCTCTTTCATTTGTAGCTCCCATGTCCTTCTTTTTAATCCATTTGATGTAGCTCCAATTGCCTATAATGCACATAATTATGAAGAAAAAGTCTATGATAATGATATGACAGTACTAGAAGAAGTGATTTGAAGAATAAAGAGACTAAGAAGTTAGGACTTGGAGGTTAAGAATCAAGGGACTTGAAGGATTTGAAGGATTTGAAGGATCGGAAATGAGAGGAAGAATGCTCAATTTATAATCAACATGTGAGATGAGAGCATTGGACTTGTCATGTTGGATATGCAACTTGGCAAGAGATTCCTTTGAGAATCCATGAGACATATGACACAAGATGCCAAATGTAGGATTGTATGATGCTTGGAAGTCAAACATGGCTATAAATGGAAGAGGATCTATGATGCATCATGTGATACCTCAAACCCACTTAAAGCCAAGAATTTGTGATGATGGAAGCCAAATATAGACATGCATAAGGAATTAGAATATATGGATTATGAAATATCTTAGCCAAGTGTAAATGGAGAATCCATGATGTGTCATGCCCATTTGTCATGATGATGTCAAGATTGTGTCAATATTATGTGGAATATCTGAATTAAAAATCTATATATCCACACAAATAGAAATTAGGAATTGGGAAATTATGAGTTGAAAATGAGACTTTGGAAATTGTGAATTCCCATAGTTTGTGAAGATGAATCAATTAATTAATAAAATATCAATTAATTGAAAAGGTTAGTTAGGAAGAATAAATAGTGAAATGATATAGGATTAAATTATGGGTTATTTAATCCTATAGAGAAAATTAGCAGATGATAGGTCAATTTGATTAAATAAGTGCGACAATATCCTTTGATGAAAATATGATGATTATGCAAATTGACTAGGATGATGATGGATAGACCAAAGCCATCATCAAATTGATTGATTGAGTAAAATTGATAACATGTCAAGGACACATGACATGAATTAAGGACACATAACATTTAATCGATATTATAAATGCTACAAGATCAAGATTGATTGATATGGTTAATCATAATAACATCGATGGGCACTATCAATGTTATTAGAATGGATTTGATGATGTCGATCTAACACTGTGGGACTCAACAATGTCAATGATCAAATGACAAGAATGACAGTCTGACCTAGCATTGAGAGCCATGACAATATTAAGGTTAGATTGATAGGTTTGATGGATTGATAGGTTTCCAAGGCACTGAAAGCTACAAAAATGCCTAGGGTTGGACAAAGGATGATAGATTTGGGATATTTGACACATTTCAAGATGATTATGGTTGATTCTAGGTAGGTTTGGGGTGATTCTGAGTTGATTTAATATGATTTTGAATTGATTTGATATGATTATTGATGACTTTGAAATGGTTCCAAAATGATCTCCAATTGATGCGAAAGAGGATACAAACAAAGATAGACACTGTTGAGATATGATCAAGTTGGCCAAAAGATCAGAATTAGTGGAATGAGAAAATGGGATGAGTTAGTATGAAAATATGGTGAAACCATAGATCCAAACCATTTTTGAGCATCTACAATGGTACTAGAAGTTTGATACATTTGTGTTGAGTTTTTTGTGCAGTCTAAATCAAATCATTGTATATATTTCAAGTCTAATGGTGATCATTTCCTAGTTATTAATTTAGATGTTGATGACATGTTTTAGATTATAGTAAAAAAAAGTTTTGAAGGGACCCCAAAACTCTTTAACAAAAAAGAAAAGATAAAACATGAAGCACTACTAGGTTTTAAAAGGACTAAAACCTACAGTTTAAACAGTAGCAAAATTAGGTTTTACAGGGACCTGAAACCACAACAAAGATCCATAAATTGAACCTAGGTTTTACAAGTACCTGGAACCTAGTTTTAACAATAGACAATTACCATATGAAAAAACCAAAAACAAAGACCACTTACCAGGACTACTAAATATAACTAGGACTAGAACAAAAACTAGAGACCAAAGACCAAAGATAGTAAAGGTTGCTATTGCAGCTCTTTAATAATTTTGACCACCTCTTTACCAATCTCCACAATACCTTGAATTGAATCAATAGCCAAACCACCAATAGCCTCCACAACACCTTGATGATATGTTGTTTATTGGAAAAGAAAAAGGTTTGATTATAGAGTTAAAATTTCACCTCTTAGCAAAGTTTGAAATAAAATGTCTTGGTGCAACAAATCATATTGTGGAAATGGAGATTATAAGAGATAGATAAAATAGAAAGATTTGTTTAGGCTAGAGTAAGTATGTTGGTACTATTTTGAGAAGATTCAATATGTAGGATTCCAAACCATTAAGGGCTTCTATTACTATGGGAACACAAATTTATAGCTCACAGTGTCCTACATCCCCATTGGAGATGGAAGAGATTAGTAGAGTACCATAATAGAGTGTTGTTGGAAGTTTGATGTTTGCTATATTTTGTACAAGACCAAACATTTCCTAATCAATGGTACTACTTTCCTATTACATGTCTAATCAAGGAGGAACACATTGGGATATAGTAAAAAGGGTTTTCAAATACTTGTGGGGTACCTCAAAGTAATCTATATGTTTCTATAGAATATGAAATGGGCATTCCTTGGATATTCAAGGCTATGTGGATTCAGACTGGGCAAATGATGTAAATAGAAGAAGATCCACTAGTACATATGTGTTTACATTATTTGGTGGTGAAATTTGTTGGATGAGTAAGTGATAGGTTTTGGTTTCTTTTTCCACTATAGAGAGAAAGTATATGGAAGCTACTCATGCCTGCAAGGAAACCATCTAGCTAAAGAGATTGTGTTAGGATATAGACTTCAAACATGGTACAGTAATGATTTAT
Source organism: Cupressus sempervirens (assembly GCA_028749045.1). NCBI lineage: Eukaryota > Viridiplantae > Streptophyta > Pinopsida > Cupressales > Cupressaceae > Cupressus > Cupressus sempervirens. The sequence goes on along the minus strand of CM053791.1, from coordinate 255,203,289 downwards.
AGTGATGGTTAGAGTAAAATCTTCCTAGCAAAGAACCTAAAATTTCATGCCACGACCAAGAACATTGATGTAAATTACCATTTTGTGAGAGAGATGGTCAAGGATGGAAAGGTGAAGCTAGAGAAGGTAGAAAATTTGGCAAATATTGATGATGTATTAACAAAGCTTGTGCACATAGAGAAGTTTAGATGGTGTTGAGAGTCTATGGGCATCTTGACCCCTAGCAATTATGTCCATGATAATTTTGGATCCCTTGACTCTTGCAAGGTGCTCCACAAGTGGGAGAATATTGAGAACACGTGTCTCAACCTTTCAAGTTTGTTGTAATTTTTTCTAAAAATTTCAATAATTTGTTGGTGGAAGTTTTCCATTTGTTTATGCCTTGGAAAAGAATTTATAAAATGCCAAAAGGTGCCCTGTCCATAGTAGAATATAGGTGGGCCATTTTTAGAGCATATATAACTTATTTTATGTATTTTATGGGGGTCTAATGTAGGAGATAAAATTATGGATGAGATTACTATTTTAACTTGGTTGTTTTTTCCATCTTGGAATTAAAAATGTCAAGAATGGGCAACATGTGGCATGGTAGTTTTTCCCATGATTTTGTAAAATCACAAGTGGTTTTCAGGTTGTAAATAACTATATAATGATGTCTTGGGGAAGAGTTTGACAACTGAGCTTTATTTGCAAGACTAGGTGCTAGAAGGTATCTCTCCAAGTTCAAATTATGGTGATGCACTCTTGCAAGAACTTGCATTTCAAGTGTATTGCAATCTTCTTGATTTGATAATACATTATGCAGGTTTTGGAGGGTGGGGTTTTTCTCTTGAAAGGGTTTCCCCATGGTAATCACTGAGTTATGTGTTTATTGTAATGTTTCATTTATGCAATTTTATTTTTCCATTGCAATCTTTGTAATAGTTAGTTAAATTTGCATAATCATCCTCTCAAGATTAGCATAGGAAGTGATTTCTCATATCTTTGCTTCCTTACACTTTCTCTATATTGTGAACCTACTTCTTTATGTGCCAAGGATCTTCATTATTTAGTGTTTCCGCCCTTGAGGAGATTTGATATGAATTGAGTTTTGGGGTTGTCACTTGAGATTTTGTTTTTCTTGAGATGATGGTTGCTTGAGCATTGATCAATTGGTTTTCTCTAGGTTTCCCTTCTAATGGGATATTATTGAATTCAGATACTTTCTTTAGTTAGCTGGGATGTTTTAGTCAATTTTTTGATGTTCTATTTTGAGGTTTACTTTCTTCTTCTACTCTCTCTTCCTCACAAGAGTTATCTAGTCTTTTGCATTTTCAACCTTATTTTATGTGCTGAGAGGATTTTTCTTTGAGTTAGTATTATTTTCTTGTGATGTGCATGTTCATATTCATATTCATATTATTTTTTAGAATGGCTAGCAGTGTAGAAGAATTGGTCCGTTTGCCCTTCACATATTTAGTTTTGGAAAGCATGGAAACTTGATCTCTATATCTTGAGGTCAAAACAACCCTTTATTTTTTTGCTATCCTATATACTACAATTTTTTGGATATGTGTTGGTTGTTTCCAGTATCAAATTAGCCTAGGTCTTGATATTTGCCGCAATTGTGTTGGCTGTGATTTTTCAGGGAACTTGTTGAGGGCCTCAAATTTGTTTTTGGTAGGTAAAGATTGTGCAACTAAGTATTTTTTCTTGGAAAATAAATTAGTTTATTTTTCAATATTCCTCTAGAGTTTGTTGTTTGTTGTATTTTGTCTTGCAAAGAAATATATATCTCAGTTAGAAAGAATTTTCAATTGTTATAGGTTGAAATGAAATAATTTAATCTATGGTTACTCGAAAGTGATTATAATAATATATTGCCTATGGAAAATAATAAATATTTCTTATGGAAAATACTAATAAAAAAGAAGAGCCTATATACATATATATATGAATGTAGTTCAACCACTCAACTTGAGTGTTGAACTCCTTAAACACGAGTGGTGATAAATAATAATGATGTGTTCAAATGAAATTGACACATCACTATATTCCTAAATGATGATGATATGTGTAGACAAGTGTCAAACAAATATAGATGACCGATTAGGCTTAAAAGTCTAAATAAAAATTATTTAATTTATGCTAATAAATAATAATAAAATTCTAACTTGAGATAGAGACTTTTTCTATGTGCTCAAATTTAGAGAAGTTTGAAATTTTATTATTGAGATACATTTAAATTTTTAAATAAGTAGAACAAAGTTCACTTAAATAAATTTTTAAAAGATCTGTATTTTCTTTTCAAAAATATTTATATTGTTTAATATATAATTATCTTTCAAAAGTTTAATATAGTTTCATATCTACTAATAATATCAATGTTAATAGGCCAAACCTTAAGATAATAAATATTGAGAAAAATGTAATTTAGTTGATTTGTTCTAGATTATAAAATATTATAATGATAGTTAACAATAAATAAATTGCAATGCCTCACCAAGGGATCCAAAGAATTAACCTAGAATTTCACTAAATTTGGTAACATTTTTTTTAATTTTAAAAATAACATGAAAGTAAATACCATATATAACTTGTACTTAATAACGGAAGCAATAGCATTGTCCATCTAAAAGTAAACATAACATACATAATCGATTTCATTTTTTAAGAATCCTTTAACGTTGAGTTACATCTAAACTAACTAACATACATGAATCCATCTAGTACAACATCCACATGAATAATAATGATAAGTCCAATGTTTAAATATTACATTTCAAATGCTCATCATCCTCTGTACATGTCACAGGGTATGACAAGCTCAAAGAATATACATATGTAGAATAAGGTACATCATCCTATTCTAATCCATGATACATCAAAGTAAAGATAATCACATAATACATCATCATAGAAGACATATACATCCATCATAAAGATCAAACAAAATAGACTAAGTGCACGGTTCTTCCCAACCGTAAATAGCATCATTAGACCATCGTGGATCCTAGCCATCCCTCAGTGCGTAACATTTCAAAGCACCGAAGAGATCATCGGCTATTAACATAGTAGGAATGTCACTCCTAAAAACATCCTACTAATATACAAAGTAAAGCATAACGTAACATCATCTAACATATGCAAATCATCAATATAAGAAACATACCAATAAATACATCCATCATAAGGTATATCATCAATCATAATGATCCAAGAATAGAATGAAGATAAATACCAACCAAGAATACTCCAGCCATGGTGTCTCGGACGGATCTCAAATGATAAGAGTAAAAATACACTACCACCCGACCGTGTGGAACCTAAGTGGTCCACTCCCACCGTGCTGAGGAGATAATCTCAAGTCCCAAGCAGACTATCAAAATCACATAGCATAAATCCCTATAATCCAGGAATCCTAAAAGTATACTAACTCAAAGGTTCCAATCACACACAAAAATTGACATCTAATTCCCAGAGGCACACAAAGACATGTAGGAACCTACTATGCAAGGGGAAAAGTGTCATCGCATTTATCTCATACAAGTTACCCTGGTAGTTAGCTAAACTCCACGGGTCCATACAGATCTCATGCAGCCACTAGTATCCTCTCATATTAACAAGGCATACTATGGAATGAAGGTCACAACCATGCGTTCTCACTACTCCCATCCTAGCCTATAAAAGCACTCAAGGCATGGGCGAGAACCAAAACTCTTATCTTTTTAGGTTCATTCAGTTAGTATTAGGTGTGAATGTTATCACTTATTAATCCAACTTACAATGAGTTACCCTGGCAGCCTCTTAGGGCCCCGACCCCCATTACAAGCCACTTCCCGACACTACAAGTAAATTACCTACCCTAGGCTCATGGAATCATAAATCACCACAGTCCTGTACAAGTGACTGTAAAGAAAATCCAAAAGATAATCCATAAAAAGAATCATCAAATAAGCATCAAATATCCATAATAAGAATCATCAAATCTTCAAGATAAGAATCATCAAATCTCCATGAGCATCCGAAAAGCATCCATAAAAAATCATGGCCACAAAAGTTCTCTATTGGCAACTGAAGGCATCACTGATAATCATAAGTATCCATTGGTTCTCAATAACCAAAATATATCTCAAAATAAATCACCATAATCATTGGTTCTCAACAAAAAACTAAAAATATCTCAAAATCATACTGATCGAAGACTCCAAAATGGTTAAGTCAAACATGTCACAACATGACATCATCAAGAATAAATCCACATTTTAGTCCCATCATGGTGACTAGAAAGTAATACAAGGATAACTGATCGATGAATCAAAAATGATTAGCTCAAGTGTCTCATACGCATACATCTCAGCTTCACATATGAATACTGATGAACAATAACAATCAGTAAATACAAACATTTCATAGAGCATACGATCACATTACCATGGTTGGGCTTATAAAGATTGAGACCAAATAAGATCAACATGCCAACACATCTCATAACCTCCGAGCCTCTGGTAACAACCTAAGACTGGTCAACACTAGTCAACCCAAAAACCCAAAACAAGAAGTATAAAGAATACACGATGCAAACACATGTTTTGGTTTTGTTATCTTACATAGTTGAATCAAGTGTAGAGGTTTCCAATTTTCTGTTTGCAAGTATATTTTCACGTGTCTTAAGTTTCATCATTTGACTTACAAGTCAACCTGTTTGTTCCCCGATAACATTATCTTTCCATTAATAAGAATTACATTTAAAGAATAACTTAAAGATAAATATTCACTAAACTGATCATCATTGAACTTTAATTAAATTGTTCTCTTATTTAACCATGATCCATATTTTAATTGATTAACCTTTCAACTTTTCTAAGATCATTATTCGTTATATTATAAGAGGACCAATTATCATTCTTTGAATAAGAGATTATAACTTTATTTATCTCAATCCATTAATATAAGTACACCATCCATGACCTATTAACATCTTTTTAGTTTTCAATTAAAAACTTAATTAAGTATTACTAAAGTTTGAGTCTTTGAATTTAATCGTCACCATCGTTGACAACCATACAATATCTAAAGTCATAATTCAAGTCATAAGAATAAGACCTATCAACTTCAATATAGATATTCTACAATCTCGTTAAAAGAATTATATCAAATAAATCTCTATTACATAACTTAATTATTAATAAAATCTAATTAACTTTCATTAATTGATTTAATTAATAATTGTATAACCATAGGAACATTCTAATTAACATCAATTGACTAATAACTAACTAAAATTCTGTAAGTTAAAAGTCAACTATAATTCAATACTCAAATAATCATATTAATAATTCAATAATAATAACTTGTTAATATTTAATGACAAGCTATATTGGAAATCTTATTATTAAATCTTTAATGATCACATACATCACTCTACAACAATGCTCTCATTTATATTTTAATAATAAAAAGTTATAATAAATCCTTAATACCAGGTATTATTATCTCAAATAAGTTTTCCCTATGTACGTTGATTCAGTTAACTGATAATCCTCCAAATTGTTAACCAATTCAATTTGATTAATATCTTTTACAGTACTTCGATCATTAACTAATCTCCTTTAGAGTAATTTTGTTCATATTAGTTGATAACTATTTAAACTATTTAAACTATTATTTATTAATAGTTTGTTAGACCCAACAAATATTAATAAATAATAAACTTATCACAACTATAAATAATCAATCTAGAGAACTTTTACATAGAACTTCATTAGCTAACTTTTAATACCATTAAGGTATTCAAATGTATTAACCAATAACATAATAATTCAATCTTAATCCAATATCATTTAGAATTTCTAAATTTAAATCAACATAATATAACTTATCATCTTACAATTATTTAATCAATATTAAAATCAACCATTAGACTCCATTTTCTAATTGTTCTAATAATATTTTGTCTATACAAAAGTTGTTTGAAAAAAGATCCCTATCACAAACCAATAAGACTCATTGTAGATTTTAACATGAATAATTTTCAAATTCTTAGCATTATCATCTTCATTAGACAACTCTAAAATTGTTTAATAGTATTCAATATACATTATAAAAAGTCCACTATATAATCCATTTACTTAGATTGACTAATAATTAACTACACTTCTTCTACTATTAATTAATCTTAATTAAATTTGATTTAATTAAATTAGATAATAGACCATATAAAACTAATGCATATTAATAAGATTCTAATAAATAATAAACTCATCAAATTATATTTTCATAAGCCCCATTAGTTATTATTTAACTAACTTTTAAGGCATATGAATAATTCAAATCGTAGCTATGTTATAACAATGTTATAATGTAACTATGACTCCTTGTCAATATAATAATTCTTATTTAAATCTAAATCCAATATCATCAAAATTTGAGTCTCTTAATAATCATCATTAAACACTTTTACCACCCCTTAACTATATATTAAATAGTATTTAATATACATTAAATAATTAATATTAAAAGTCATCCATTCTCTATTGAATTCAATATCTCTATCCATCAACTCCATCCACAAACTTTCCATTATAAATCTTCATTAATTCATTTAGAAGATTCTTATTAGTCTTTAGACTAATTAAATAATTATTAAATTCTAATTATATTACTTTGATATATTATTTTTGTGAAGTTTAAGCATAAATAACTCTTGGTTATGAAAAATGAAAAGACATTCGTTCTTGAATAAACAGTCTCAGTATGACGGCCATAGCTCCTTAATGAATTGTTGGATCGGGTTGAAATTTAAATATGTTGGAGAGGGCCAAGTTGCGCCGATTCTGACTAGAGGGATCGAATAAATTCAATCTTGATAAAAATTTATGAATGACTGAATTCGGGTCTATCCAAGAGGCAGCGACAGGACAATTTGTGATGAATTAAGAATTTCCTCTTTAAATAATTGTTCTCTAAATTTAACCATAAAAGGGTTTGTTCATATGCATCTAAAAATATAATTGATAGAAATATTACATCTAATCATTCGAATTTTCACCATAAAATTTCTATTTTAATTTCAAATCTTGTCTATCTAATTTCACAATATAAATTCGAACCCAAATCCGATTAAGATCTAATTATTTCTCCTTAATTGGATCTAAGATTTTTCTATTGTTTTCTTCTCAACCAAATAAAATATCTTGATTCCAATTTCAAATAGTAGATTCAATCATAGAGAGTATTCAGACACATAAAACAGATATGATGAAGACAGGAAGAGAAAGAGTGCAAAAGAAATATGAGAATATCACGAGTGCACCTGGACATTGATGCTAATTTGCCATGCCTCAGAAGTTCATAGAAAAATTCTTTTCTTCTCCATCATTCGCAATTCTTCCAAGAATCCAAACCGGTCGAATCCTCCAAGTGATTAGAAGTGCTAGAAGGAGCATAGAAGCAAGTAGAAAATATATGAGCATATGAATCTTCTCCCATGCATGTAAGCTTTGAAGCTTCTATTTTTTGTTCGTAACTCGTGGCTTCCCTTAAGCTTGTAGCTTCCATTAAACTTGTAGCTTCCATTAAGCTCTTTTCTTTTAAGCTTCTATGAATGCTTGAATATCAAGAGCTTTCAAGAAACCTTTGGAATGCGTCTTGAAATCGCTGAAAGGTGTCACCAACGAAGCATGAGTCTTTTCCAATTCTTTTTTGACGAGTCATAGAATTGTAGACACCTTGTGCTTAATTGATGCACTAACCCCCGTGTTGTTGACACATGTTAATTTTCATGCAAGCTTATAACTCCAACTTACTTTACTCTTTCCAATTTAATTTATTTATTTATTAAGTCTCATGCACTAACTTTAATATCTCCACTTTTCAATCTTAATATATTTATATTTTAATCATATGAGATTTAGAATCTTTTAATAATTTAAAATATGTTTTCCACTTTTAAATTTCATTTTCCAAAACTTTATTACTAAAATATTTATTAGCTTTAATAATAATATTATTTAGTCATCTATTTAAAAATGAGCTCCAAATATATTATTATTAAAATAAATATTGTCACATTCTAAATTTAATATTATAACTTTTATTTTCTAATTTAATTATTTTATTTAATTTTTTTTTAATTAATTAAATAAAATAAATATCAAAATATCATATTAATTTTTTATTAAATTAAACTATTAACTAAATCTTTTAATTAGGCTTAATTAATAAAAAATACTCCAAAGACTCACAAAGGTAAAAATATAAAAAATCCATCATAGCCAATATACATACAAATCAAACCAAGGAGTTTATATCACGAATTACATCATTTGATGCATTCAGAGGGTACTCAACTCAGATACTTGTCCTAATTTTTCAATTAGAAGTTGGGATTTGGACATGAGAATTTATCTCCCCTCTCTTATCATTGAGATAATGTGATAGGGTACGCTCATCCTGACAATTCAGGAAAGTCGATACCCGGTACCTGCAACCTGCATAAAAATTATGCATGTACAAGCACAATATATACTAAACTAAACAGGCAATGACAGGAAGTGGTGGATCGTGTAGATCCCGACTAGCAGGTGACTACGACTCCCTTCCTTAACCACATCAGACACACCATACAAAAGCAAACACACAAAGCAAACACGCACACCATACACATGCAAGTATGGGGTAAGTATCCATAAGAAAACACATATGATAATAAATCATCATTAATAATTGCAAACACTGAAAATAATCATCATACATACATGAAATGTAGAGTTTGAGTAATCTCATCACATATCAACTGAATCCATAGCACAATATCTGATAATCTCATAATAATGTTACTAATCATCAACATGAAACTACCTCTAAAAGAGTTCAGAAATGATAACAAAATGCGAACCAGGGGCAAGCACTACATCTACCCCCCCGGGATTATGCTTACTCCTAGAAGCCTACAAGAATGATAAACTAAGATACTCACTATGTGGGTCCCATTGATCCCTTTTCCTCCCTACAGGAGAATATGATTCCACGAAAAATTTTACAACACGCTTAGAGCAATATGATTCTGGTTTAATAGTAAACCAAAAATCACATTGATCCAACATCCATTCTTTTAACAACTACTAAAATAGATCCCTTAATTCATTCTAAGCAAGAACATCTTAATGATTGCAAAAATATACGAATGTTTACTACCTTACAACATAGATAAAAGATACATGTTTTATAACTAGAATGAGTTTCAATTTTCAGTTTTGCCTTCGTTTAAGTTTTCAGTAAAATTTCAATTTTGAAAGCTAAGTGCTGAAGTATGAAAAATATGCAAGTAATAGTTTTTAAATTCTGTTTTAATTTACCTAGTTTGAAGTTTTCAGTTTGAAAGAGATACACATGATAGTTCAAAGTTTTCATTTTGTTTAACTAGTTAATAACTAGTGACATTTCAATATACCCAAAGCTCCCAATGTTGAAACTCGGGCTCTGATACCAAATGTAATGCCCCACCAAGGGATCCAAAGAATTAACTTAGAATTTCACTAAATTTGGTAACATTTTTTATTATTTGAAAAATAAAATGAAAGTAAATACCACATATAACTTGTACTTAATAACGGAAGCAATAGAATTATCTATCTAAAAGTAAACATAACATACATAATCGATTTCATTCTTTAAGAATCTCTTAACGTTGAGTTACATCTAAACTAACTAACATACATGAATCCATCTAGTACAACATCCACATGAATAATAATGATAAGTCCAATGTTTAAATATTATATTTCAAATGCTCATTCATCCTCTGTACATGTCACAGGGTATGACAAGCTCAAAGAATATACATATGTAGAATAAGGTACATCATCCTATTCTAATCCATGATACATCAAAGTAAAGATAATCACATGATACATCATCATAGAAGACATATACATCCATCATAAAGATCAAACAAAATAAACTAAGTGCACGGTTCTTCTCAATCGTAAATAGCATCATTAGACCATCGTGGATCCTAGCCATCCCTCCGTGCGTAACATTCCAAAGCACTGAAGAGATCATCGACTATTAACATAGTAAGAATGTCACTCCTAAAAACATCTTACTAATATACAAAGTAAAGCATAACGTAACATCATCTAACATATGTAAATCATCAATATAAGAAACATACCAATAAATACATCTATCATAAGATATATCATCAATCATGATGATCCAAGAACAGAATGAAGATAAATACCAACCAAGAATACTCCAGCCATGGTGTCTCGGACGGATCTCAAATGATAAGAGTAAAAATACACTACCACCTGACCGTGTGGAACCTAAGTGGTCCACTCCCACCGTGCTGAGGAGATAATCTCAAGTCCCAAGCAGGCTATCAAAATCACATAGCATAAATCTCTATAATCCAAGAATCCTAAAAGTATACTAACTCAAAGGTTCCAATCACACACAAAAATCGACATCTAATTTCTAGAGGCACACAAATACATGTAGGAACCTACTATGTAAGTGGAAAAGTGTCATCGCATTTATCTTGTACAAGTTACCCTAGCAATTAGCTAAACTTCACGGGTCCATACAGATCTCATGCGGCCACTAGTATCCTCTCATATTGACAAGGCATACTATGGAATGCAAAGTTGCAACCATGCGTTCTCACTACTCCCATCCTAGCCTATACAAGCACTCAAGGCATGAGTGAGAACCAAAACTCTTATCTTTTTAGGTTCATTCAGTTAGTATTAGGTGTGAATGTTATCACTTATTAATCCAACTTACAATGAGTTACCCTGGCAGCCTCTTAGGGCCTCGACCCCCATTGCAAGCCACTTTCTGACATTACAAGTAGATTACCTACCCTAGGCTCATGGAATCATAAATCACCACAGTCCTGTACAAGCGACTGTAAAGAAAATTCAAAAGATAATCCATAAAAAGAATCATCAAATAAGCATCAAATATCCATAATAAGAATCATCAAATCTCCAAGATAAGAATCATCAAATCTCCATGAGCATCCGAAAAGCATCCATAAAAAATCATGACCACAACAGTTCTCTATTGGCAACTGAAGACATCACTGATAATCATAAGTATCCATTGGTTCTCAATAACCAAAATATATCTCAAAATAAATCACCATAATCATTGGTTCTTAACAAAAAACTAAGAATATCTTAAAATCATACTGATCGAAGACTCCAAAATGGTTGAGTCAAACATGTCACAACATGAAATCCTCAAGAATAAATTCACATTTTAGTCTCATCATGGTGACTAGAAATTAATCCAAAGATAACTGATCGATGAATAAAAAATGATTAGCTCAAGTGTCTCATACGCATACGTCTCAGCTTCACACATGAAGACTGATGAACAATAACAATCAGTAAATACAAACATTTCATAGAACATACGATCACATTACCATGGTTGGGCTTATAAAGATCGAGATCAAATAAGATCAACATGCCAATACATCTCATAACCCCCGAGCCTCTGTTAACAACCTAAGATTGGTCAACTCTAGTCAACCCAAAAACTCAAAACAAGAAGCATAAAGAATACACGATGCAAACACATGTTTTGATTTTGCTATCTTACATAGTTGAATCAAATGTAGAGGTTTTTAGTTTTCTGTTTGCAAGTATATTTTCAAGTGTCTTAAGTTTCATCATTTGACCTACAAGTCAACCCGTTTGTTCCCTGATAACATTATCCTTCCATTAATAAGAATTACATTTAAAGAATAACTTAAAGATAAATATTCATTAAACTGATCATCATTGACTTTTAATTAAATGGTTCTCTTATTTAAGCATGATCCATATTCTAATTGATTAACCTTTCAACTTTTCTAAGATCATTATTCGTTATATTATAAGAGGACCAATTATCATTCTTCAAATAAGAGATTATAAATTTATTTATCTCAATCCATTAATATAGGTGCACCATCCATGACCTATTAACATCTTTTTAGTTTTCAATTAGAAACTTAATTAAGTATTACTAAAGTTTGAGTCTTTAAATTTAATCATCACCATCGTTGACAACCATACAATATCTAAAGTCATAATTCAAGTCATAAGAATAAGACCTATCAACTTCAATATAGATATTCTACAATCTCGTTAAAAGAATTATATCAAATAAATCTCTATTACATAACTTAATTATTAATTAAATCTAATTAGCTCTTATTAAATTGATTTAATTAATAATTGTATAACCATAGGAACGTTCTAATTAACATCAGTTGACTAATAACTAACTAGAATTCTGTAAGTTAAAGTCAACTATAATTCAATACTCAAATGATCATATTAATAATTCAATAATAATAACTTGTTAATATTTAATGACAAGCTATATTGGGAATCTTATTATTAAATCTTTAATGATCACATACATCACTCTGCAACAATGTTCTCATTTATATTTTAATAATAAGTTATAATAAATCCTCAATACCAGGTATTATTATCTCAAATAAGTTTTTCTTATGTACATTGATTCAGTTAACTGATAATCCTCCAAATTATTAACCAATTCAATTTGATTAATATCTTTTACAGTACTTCGATCATTAACTAATCTCCTTTAGAGTAACTCTGTTCGTATTAGTTGATAACTATTTAAACTATTTAAACTATTATTTATTAATAGTTTGTTAGACCCAACAAACATTAATAAATAATAAATTTATCACAACTATAAATAATCAATCTAGAGAACTTTTACATAGAACTTAATTAGCTAACTTTTAATACCATTAAGGTATTCAAACGTATTAACCAATAACATAATAATTCAATCTTAATCCAATATCATTTAGAATTTTTAAATTTAAATCAACATAATATAACTTATTATCTTACAATTATTTAATCAATATTAAAATCAACCATGAGACTCCATTTTCTAATTGTTCTAATAATATTTTGTCTATACAAAAGTTGTTTGAAAAAAGATCCCTATCACAAATCAATAAGACTCATTGTAGATTTTAACATGAATAATTTTCAAATTCTTAACATTATCATCTTCATTAAACAACTCTAAAATTATTTAATAGTATTCAATATACATTATAGAAAGTCTACTATATAATCCATTTACTTAGATTGACTAATAATTAACTACACTTCTTCTACTATTAACTAATCTTAATTAAATTTGATTTAATTAGATTAGATAATAGACCATATAAAACTAATGCATATTAATAAGATTCTAATAAGGGAAGATTGCAATAATATCTTTAATTCATTAAATAATTTTCAATAGATTATCTCTAATCAAACTTGTTGATAACTATTTAAACCATTATTTATTAATAGTTTGTTAGACCTAACAAACATTAATAAATAATAAACTCATCAAACTATATTTTCATAAGCCCCATTAGTTATTATTTAACTAACTTTTAAAGCATATCAATATTTTAAATCGTAGCTATGTTATAACAATGTTAAAATGTAACTATGACTCCTTGTCAATATAATAATTCTTATTTAAATCTAAATCCAATATCATTAAAATTTGAGTCTCTTAATAATCATCATTAAGCACTTTTACCACCCCTTAACTATATATTAAATAGTATTTAATATACATTAAATAATTAATATTAAAAGTCATCCATTCTCTATTGAATTCAATATCTCTATCCATCAGCTCCATACACAAACTTTCCATTATAAATCTCCATTAATTCATTTAGAACATTTTTATTAGTTTTTAGACTAATTAAATAATTATTAAATTCTAATTACATTACTTTGATATATTATTTTTGTGAAGTTTAAGCATAAAGAACTCTTGGTTATGAGAAATGAAGAGACATCCATTCTTGAATAAACAGTCCCAGTACGACGGCCATATCTCCATAATGAACCGTTGGATCGGGCTAAAATTTAAATATGTTGGAGAGGGCCAAGTTGCACCGATTTTGACCGGAGTGATCGAATAAATTCGATTCTAATAAAAAGTTATGAATGACTGAATTCGGATCTATCCAAAAGGTAGCGACAGGACAATTTGTGATGAATTAAGAATTTCCTCTTTAAATAATTGTTCTCTAAATTTAACCATAAAAGGGTTTGTTCATATGCATCTAAAAATATAATTGATAGAAAGATTACATCTAATCATTCGAGTTTTCACCATAAAATTTTTATTTTAATTCCAAATCTTGTCTATCTAATTTCACAATATAAATTCGAACCCAAACTCGATTAAGATCTAATTATTTTTCTTTAATTGGATCTAAGATTTTTTTATTGTTTTCTTCTCGATCAAATAAAATATCTTGATTCCAATTTCAAATAGTAGATTCAATCATAGAGAGTATTCAGACACATAAAACAGATATGATGAAGACATGAAGAGAAAGAGTGCAAAGGAAATATGAGAATATCACGAGTGCACCTGGACACTGATGCTAATTTTCCATGCCTCAGAAGTCCATAGAAAAATTTCTTTCTTCTTCATCATTCGCAATTCTTCCAAGAATCCAAGCCGATCGAATCCTCCAAGTGATTAGAAGTGCTAGAAGGAGCATAGAAGCAAGTAGAAAATATATGAGTATATGAATCTGCTCCCATGCATGTAAGCTTTGAAGCTTCTATTTTTTGCTTGTAACTCGTGGCTTCCCTTAAGCTTGTAGCTTCCATTAAACTTGTATCTTCCATTAAGCTCTTTTATTTTAAGCTTCTATGAATGCCTAAATATCAAGAGCTTTCAAGAAACCTTTGGCATGCTTTTTGAAACCGCTGAAAGGTGTCACCAACTAAGCATGGGTCTTTTCCAATTCTTTTTTGTTGAGTCATAGAATTGTAGATACCTTGTGCTTAATTAATGCACTAAACCCCATGTTGTTGACACATGTTAATTCCCATGCAAGCTTATAACTCCAACTTACTTTACTCTTTCCAATTTAATTAATTTATTTATTAAGTCTCATGCACTAACTTTAATATCTTTACTTTTCAATCTTAATATATTTATATTTTAATCATATGAGATTTATAATCTTTTAATAATTATAAATATATTTTTCACTTTTAAATTTCATTTTCCAAAACTTTATTGCTAAAATATTTATTAGCTTTAATAATAATATTATTTAGTCATCTATTTAAAAATGAGCTCCAAATATATTATTATTAAAATAACTATTGTCACATTCTAAATTTAATATTATAACTTTTATCTTCCAATTTAATTATTTTATTTAATTAATTTTCTAATTAATTAAATAAAATAAATATCAAAATATCATATTAATTTTTTATTAAATTAAACCATTAACTAAATCTTTTAATTAGGCTTAATTAATAGAAAATACTCCAAAGACTCACAAAGGTAAAAATACGAAAAACCTATCATAGCCAATATACATACAAATCAAACTAAGGGGTTTATATCACGAATTACATCATCTGACACATTCGGAGGGTACTCAACTCAGATACTTGTCCTAATTTTTCAATTAGAATAAATAGCTTAAAGGGTTGGGATTTGGACTTGAGAATTTATCTCTCCTCTCTTATCATTGAGATAATGTGATAGGGTACGCTCATCCTAGCAATTCAGGGAAGTCGGTACCCAGTACCTGCAACCTACATAAAAATTATGCATGTACAAGCACAATATATACTAAACTAAACAGACAATGGCAGAAAGTGGTGCATCATATAGATCCCGACTAGCAAGTGACTACGACTCCCTTCCTTAACCACATCAGACACACCATACAAAAGCAAACACGCACACCATACACATGCAAGTATGGGGTAAGTATCCATAAGAAAACACATATGATAATAAATCATCTTACTAATCATCATTAATAACTGCAAACACTGAAAATAATCATCATACATACATGAAATGTAGAGTCTAAGTAATCTCATCACATATTAACTGAATCCATAGCACAATATCTGATAATCTCATAATAATGTTACTAATCATCAACATGAAACTAGCTCTAAAAGAGTTCAGAAATGATAACAAAATGCGAACCAGGGGCAGACACTACATAAATACTAGCAAAAAAACCTTTTTCATATATCTGATTGCAAGTATTAAACCATTCTTTTTGATAATTTTATAAATGTGCTATCTTATAACATTAATATATTAAACTTAACTCAATTATTACTCAATAAAAAATCTAATAACTACATTAAATAAACATTAAATAGAACCTATTGACCAAACTCAAATAAAACTCAAGCCTATGCTAATATAGTACATTATATTATAACATATGATATTTTATTGTAATATTAGAAAATATACTATATTGTAATATGTCATATATATTATATTTTATAATATATTGTATCATAGTATAAAATTTATTTGATTTGAAATGACATAGAAGTCATTTAAATTGAAACATGAAATATATTTCAAATTTCAAATATCGAATTTGAATTGGCGGGCATTTTTAGTCATGAGATGACAATCATAAATAGGGGTGCATTATGTAATGGGTGCAAATATTGGGTATTCTATTAAGCTTGGTATATACCAAGCCTATGGTCAACACCCAAAAACCACCAAAACCATGTTTTTGCCCTCTTTCTCTGAGTTTCATACTTCAAGAGTGTACCTAATGACTTTTTTCTACCTAATTTTGATGAACAAAAAGGGTTTCACTAGAATCTTGTCAGCTTTCCATCGATATAATTGCTATCCAAATATGAGTGCATTAAGTAATTATCACTTGTTTTCTAATGGAGTTACCTATACAGTGCTAACTAACATAGTGATTGAAAATTATCTATAACTTTCAAATGGTACATCAATTTTTAAATCTAAAAGATGCATTGTGTTCTATGCTTCACCTATTGCAAAGAAAATAAATTTGAATTTTTTAAGCTTTGAATGAGTTAAGGTGGTGAGACAAAGGAGTTTTTAATTCTAAAATAGTCGTAGCCAAAAATTCATAATTAATTAATTATTTAGAATAAAATTACTCAAAAATATGTGTTGCATCCAGACATGAGTTTACTTTTTATATCTAGAATCTTTTAAAAAAAAAATCATTACTTGATTGTGATTAAGGTGGTTAGGCATACACCTACTTCTTATTTTTCTCTTGAAAAGTTTGTACCACAACATTGAAATTCAAAAAATTGACCAATCAAATTAATTTTTAAATTTCTTTTTTAAGAAAAGCACTAGTAGTTTAGAAACCACATTCAATTTCTACATATTGTATTTTTACAAATTTTTGATATAAGACTCATAACTACTTAATTTTTTTACATCAAATTGACTAACCCTGATTGTTAATTTTCCATTGCCACTTAAGGCCCTAGTTTTGTATACCATGATCCTGCACATACCCAAGACATCTGATATGTTGGAATAATTGATAAAATAGATTTTATCATAGTTTCCTTACCTTCTTTGGTTGGTCATTTACCTTTTTATTTTCTTATCTAGTTGTTTTGAAATAAGATTCTAGGCTTTACCTTTTCTAACACATTTTTCTAGCTGAATGCTAATGTATTTGCATGAGAATTTTCCTTTCCTATAACCCATTAGATTGAAAATGTTATTTTCTAATTCAGGAGATGTGTTGAGAAAAAAAATCTCTAATTTAGAAGAATTTACTTTTTGACTTGATGCTTCCATATAATCTTTTATTATTTGTTTCAAATTTTGAGCCTCTTCTAATGAGCTTTCACCCAAGAGGATAGTGTCATTTGTAAATTTTTGGTGATTTACATTAGGAACTTCATCGGTAACTTGGATTTGTTTGATTTTACCTATATTTTGGGCCTTTATAATGGATCTACCGAAAGCTTCTACCATGATAATGAATAGGAAAGGCAATATTGGATCCCCTTGCCTAATACCTCTTGATATGTTGAAAAATCCTTTTGGAGTTCCATTAATAAGAAGGGATATTTTTGGAGTTGAGATGCAATGGAATATGAGAATTTTTTTATTGATGTGAGCATCCAATGGCTTCAAGAGTCTTACAAGGAAATCTCCAGTCTACTTTGTTGTAAGATTTTTGTATACATCTAGCTTCATTAACATACATGCTTCCTTATTTATGTGGGAAAAGTACATAAGTTCTTGGATACTTATTATATAGTCAAATATTGATCTATTAGGTACAAATCATGCCTTCTTTTGGTGAAAAAAAGATTCAACTTTTTGCCAATGCTTTGGATATGATTTTATAGATTGTCTTGCATAATGTTATAAGTCTAAAATCTTCAAGGTCCCCATGGTCAATTATTTTATGTATTGATGCTAAGAAGGTGTTATTAATTTAAATTAATATGGAAACTAAGTACTCGATTGCCTCAATTGCCTCCTACAATTCATACCCTAAAATATCCCAACATTTCTGGAATAAGAAGGCTTGAAATTCACCAGACCTTAGGATTTGTCTAGATTGAGTTAAAAATTTTCGTCTTTAATCTCATCAATGGAGAAATTCTTCTTTAGATAATTATTGTCTTATCCTATTATTAATCTACAGATATTTCTTAACATCTTATTTTGTGCTATGAGATTTGAGGATTCTAAATTATTTAGGATATATGTATTGTATTGGACAAGCATTTTAACTATATACTCAGAGTTTTTATAACATTCCCCTCAATATCCTTAATCTTTTAAATTATATTCATGTTTCTTTTATATATTATTTTTTTGTGGAAGAATTTTATATTTCTATCCCCTTATGATAACCATGTCTCACAAGATTTTTTGTTTCCAATACATCTCTTCTTTTGCTAAGATGTTTTCCTATTTAGCAAGTAGCTCCTTTTCTCTAAGATATTTCTCAATATCCATCCCTATTCTAATAAATTATTCATTAATTTTTTGACCTTTTCTTCATTTTCAATAATAAATTTAAATATATTGTTGAAGTGTTGTTCATTGCATTTAATTATTATTTCTTTTAGCACTTTCTTGATTTAGCAATAAAACAAAACATCTTCTACCCTTATAATTTTTCCTCTTGCCACCATTGATTCATTTTATTACGAAAATCATCTTCTACAAACCACATTTTCTCACATTTGAAAGGGTCCCTAGAGGGTTTGATAAATTCTCCTATTTCTAATCTTTGCGAGTAATGATCAAACTTGGCACTTGGAAGAATGATAGTATTTAGGGAGAAATAAAAGGAGGATAAATCACTTTTAAAAATAAATTTACCTAATCTTTCTACAATTTTTCAAAAAATTGATCTTCTATTATTCCATGTAAAAACCCCATTGGTGGTTGTTATGTTGAATAGGTTCTTTGAAATCTAACATTGCTTGAGTAGTTGGTTTGGAAACTCTAGACTTTTCCTCTAAACTAAGAAGGGCATTAAAGTCTCCCCCCCCCCCTCAATAAAAATGTTTCTTTGGGATTAAGTCTGTAAAATTGTTGATCTCATTCCATAATATTTTCTTTTCTATTGTTGGAGTAGGGTTGATAACATTGATTAGCAAAAAGATTACTCCACTCCTAAAATTGCCAACACTAAAAATATGAAATTGACCTTCTTGGGATCCCAAAAAAATCTATCCCCTCAAATGCCACAACTAATTTAACCATTTCAATTCTCAAAATTCTTAATTTACTTATGCATTTCTCTCCCTCTTCTTTAATAATATTGGTTTCCCACATTAATATTATTTTAGATTCAAAAAGGGATAAATTGTGCTTGAGCAAATGCTTTTTGTTAGGGGCATTAAAACCCCTAACATTCTATGTCATTAGCATCATGGCTCCATGGGAAGGAAATTTAGAGTGAATCATTGATATTCTCTTGATTGACAACCAAACCTATTATTTCTCTAAGTTTAGCTAAAGAATTCTTACCTCTTTTTTTTTCTTTTTTCTTTCCCCACATATAGGGTGTTCTATAGCTTCCATGTTTGCTATGATTTCTAGATTATCTTGGAAGAAGTTTGTATTTAGAATACTGGCTTCTACCGATTCATCTTCCTTTCTATCTTCTTGATCCTCTACCAATTCTTGTATTATCCTAGTGCTTATTTCATGGTCTAAGCATCTATCCTCCTCAGTAATAACTATGTGCTCCATTTGCATTGTTTGTTCTCCTTCTCCAAGTAAGTTTTTAAATTCTTGTTGGTTATCTTCCATTACCTAAACTCCAATTCCTCCCAGTTAATGGTTTCTTTGATTCAATCTTTTGGATTCTACCCTTTCCCCAATTAGAAGGGCTATTAGTCTAATTTGTTAATCCTATTTGCCTTAATAGAGATTTTTGTTTTTATTGGTATAAGATAGTTTGTTTTGATCTCTTCTATGCTCATTGTTGGTTCTTCTTCTTCTAGTTTATCTAGATGTCACCATTTTTTGAACATTCTTCATTTCCTTTTATATTTTGCCAAAATTTTGAAAATAGTTTTTTCTTTTTTGATCTTATTGATGTGTTTTTTTTTTCCTTTTTGAGTATCAAACAATATACTTGTTGGTGTTTTTAATGTGGCGTCATGAAGTTTTGCTTCTATTCTACCTTTTTTTTGCAATTCTATAAATTCTAATTCCTTGTTCTTCCATGATTCCAATGTATGATAAACCTCTTTTCTATGTGATTTTATTTATTCTTTCCTATCTTTGGTTACTTCAACTTCCTCTTTGTTTCCTTCTGAGACTTGAACTAGCTTTTGAATTATCTTCTAAATGTATTATCTATTTCTGATTTGAAACATTTCAATGTCTTTTATGTTTGGTCTTTTTAAATTAAAAATTTATTTTTTTGTCTATTGCCCCATCTATCCTTGGATATCAATGTGAACTAAATTCATTTCCCATCCTCTCTAGAGGCATATTTTCCTCACCCATTTGACCACTTTGATCAAGCAATTGAATTACATTCTAATTTTCTTTTTCTATTGGTGAATTTGACATTAGTTGTACTAAAATATCCTCTGTAGCCTTCCTCTATGATTCTTTAGTGTTATTGCATTGTTCTTATTTAGATATTTCCAACCTTTCTTTGTTGGGGACCTCTACTAGCTCTTCCATTTGTTGTGTATTTGTAATTATATAATCAACCTCTGCCTCATTTGTTTACTTGAGATTTAGACTTGGTTCTATTATGGTTGATTGGTTTTCTAATATCTTGTGTATTTTATGAGCTTCCTCCAATATTATCACCTATTCACATAAGTCATTATGAATTAAAATAATATCCTTGATTAAATTTTAGTGGATTGCGATATTTTCCCTAACATCTTCAATAAACAAGTTTTATTGTTTACATATTTTACATTTCTCTACTCTATGTAAATGATTTATAATATCTATAACATTTTTTTTCAACTTATTTTGTATTCTTTCTCTACTATTTTGGATCTTCTTCTATTTATTCCTCATCACCACTTACTAGATCATTGTTAACTAGTTGTTTGCATTCCTGTAAATCTTCTGTAAAGATTGCCCCTGCAAAACCAATGTGATATCAATAATCTCCATAAAATGTAGAAATCAAAGACAGTCAAAGTTATTTGAATGTTGACCAGTCAATATTAGTTGATTAATTATCATTAAATTTAATAGAAATGATACATATATGCTCAAGTCTAAACAAAACCATAATTTAGTTACCAGAATATTGAGTTGTATTGATTATTTTGACCAATTTGATAGAGGCTCTAAAACCTCTCTAAGAACACAATGGAGAGAATATTGTAGTAGTTATTTACCACCCTACCATGAAGCTATTAATCTTCCCCATAATATTTCCTCACATGAAAGATACCTAGTCTGACAATGAGGAAGAATAAGAAAGTAAAACTAAGAGTAGTAATGGAACTATGTAGCAAAATAGTCTCACAAATATTCAAGTGCTAGAAAACATAGCTCAACAAGATAGCAAAACAACCTTGTTCTTGGTTACTATTTTAGTGTCAATCTCATCTCCAATACTTTTTAAAACATACTATGGTTTATCTAATATTCGAGATACCTAGCCACATGCATGTCTTGTCATCATACATGGATAACACTTCAAAGCCATACATCAATAGTTATATCCTCCAATAGTATTCCATATTTAACACCTCTTAAGACAATGCAAAATATGCATAAGGAAGTCAATAAATATAATAACTCCAAAATTGGTATTGCATCTCAATTGCACTAACATTTCAAATGAACTATCTACACGTAGGCACATATTAGAAGACAATGCAAAAGATGCATAAGGAAGTCAATAAATATAATAACTCCAAAATTGGTATTGCATCTTAATTGCACTAACATTTCAAATGAACTATCTACACATGGGAACATATTAGACATGTAAAATAATCCATATTCTAAACTTTTAAAATGTTAAATGTTGGCATTCAATGCCTCCTTCTATAGGTTTATCTTAGGGAGACAATAATAAATTCCTAATAGAATTTCACTACTATCCATATTTTCTCTTTTTAGAATTCTATACTTTTATAATAATTTTTCAATAGAAAAGCGTATTAGCACAACTATAACATTACATTTTCAAAGCTTTTTTGTAGAATGCCAAGAAATATATTTCTCCTCCTAATTTCAACTCTGCCAAAACTAGCATTATAGACTTAGCAACAACCAATAATTTCAAAGTAATTTTATCTAACCACATGTAGATATGAGTATAAGTAACACACTATAGATATATAACTTTTGACCTTCCTATCTATACAAAAGCATACAATTTACCACACTATAATAAGGTGTTCATATAATCACACAATGAACAAAACTCCAAATATAGATGCACTTATTAAGTTCATGTAGCTAATTTATCTTAGGAGGGTATAGATGATGAGTGGAAGTTTCTCAAACAAGATCTCTATGTGCTTTCTACTAGATTATCTACTTATCCATTAGATTTTCTACAATTGTATAAGTTACTATGCACCCAATTTAGTTCAAGAACATATTCCTTATTTTAATCTCAAGAGGAATTCACTAAGGCATATAATATGTTCTACATTTGTAATACCAAACTTTTGTTTCAATATAATTATCCTTGACATGGTATGACACGATTCTTAATAATTGACATAGAAACATGTTCAATTAAACTTGATGGTATAAGATGACATCAAAATTAGATACTATGAGATATGATTTGTATACACCAAAATGGAGGGAATTGGAATGCATATCCATCGAAATCTACATATTAAGTGGTCACTCAAGTTATGTGAGTGGCTCATGCATTTCAAGAGAGCATGCAAAAGTACTACTCTATTTTGTCTTTCTTTACAATGAGTGGGTATCTTCACAGAAAAGGATATGTTTACATGTATATCTCAACCTAGTGTAATATTTTATTCTTATACAATAGAGACTTTTACCACAATAGTAGAACATGATGATATAACATTAAACCCAACCCATACATATAGAGAAGACATTCTCAATTGCCTCAAGGATCTTAATGCACTAATAATATGAGAAGACATTTTCTAGAAATGTGGGTATTCAAAACAACGAAGTTTGACACATATATTGCCAGTAATCAGGTATTTCTTGGATATGTAAATCAACAAGTTCAAACATAGTGCTAATGTTCATGACCTTGCAGTAACTTAGTTCAAGATGTTCAAAGATATTCCCAACCACATGATTTTAATCAAATCTAGTATAATTTGTGATTCTCAATGGGTAGCATCTATAACTTTGCCTCAACAATCACATTTTATTTTACTATAGAATAATAGCAAGGTCAAATTATTCTCATTCAATAGGATGAATGATGAAATGATCAAGTTAATAGAATAACAACATTAGTTAAGTATATCCAACAAGAAAGTGATGCTCTCCACAGTCTATTATATGACTACTATTCATGTGGTGTAGAGTGAAGTATGAACAAAAGTAACCATGGTCAAAGGTTAATATGCACAAAAGACATAATAAAATCATATTTCTTACTTAAGGGTGGGAAACAATTGTTTAAGTGAAAGTTTAGCCTCATTGAGCACTAGCAGGCTATCAACAAAATCTCTTTCTTAAATAGATTTAAGGCACATGACATAGAAATGGAGAAAATCTAATACAAGAATTTGAAAAATCCAATTTATCTAATGTCTTTGGCTGATTGAATCAAGCAAAGAAAACAATACCGGTAACCACAACCAAAAATAATAAAAAAATAGATTTATTTGATCCTCAATTAAGATGAAGCATTAGCACTCCTTTTGGTTTCTCAACTATTCTAATATTTTTTAGTAGCAATTCTAATGCAAAAAAATAGGCTAGAGGATACATTCAAGCAAAAGATCTGCCAATTCTTAATACGTTTTCTTCACCCATTCATGAAAATTAGTAAACTTTGTAAACCAAAAAGTGGAACCTAGTGATAGAAATTTGGTCTTGCAAGTCTATTGTTCAGTTTTTTCGCCTCCAACTACTTCCCAACTCTACAATTCCTTCTAGTTTGGTGTGTGTGTGTGTGTGTGTGTGTGTGTGTGTGTGTGTGTGCGTGTGTGTTTTCTTTTCAAAAGAACCACAAGCTTATATTGATCACTAAGGTATTTCATTCATTATCCCACAATGTTCTCCATAACTGACACAATTCCTTATCTCAATTTAACCATTCAATGTAACTAATTATGTCATTACTAAAATAAATTAGTTTATCAATTTAATTAATTTATTTTACTTCTATAATTGAACAAGTCCATGTGGAAATAAAATTTTCCATTTTATTTTGGTTATAAAGAGATGGGTTGTGACATCTTCCTCTCAATGCTGATATTTTAATTTGGTACTCTAAGTTGTATCTTCTTCCATAATCTCTCTTTCTTCAATTTCCATACTTGGTATATGAATCTTATTGGTAAGTCACAAATTTGATCTATTAACTTTATTTATAGTTTCCCCCTCTTTATTGTATAGATATCTATTTCCTTTATTTTTTTATTTACCTTTAGTATTGTTGCCTACTCTATTGATAGGACAAAATGTTTCAAATTTGATATTCTATGATTGATAGTGTAAGAATCATAATCATAGTTATGTATTCGTTAAGAGTCATATAATATAATTTTCTTGATGTTTCCATGACATCATGAGGGACACTATTTTAATAGGTTTTAAGTCATAATCTCCAACCTTTAAGTTGTAAAAACTTCTCAAAATTTACTTGGCAGTTAAGTGACATTGTGAGTCCCAAGTTTATTGGCACCTTAAGGAGCTGAGTGATAAGAAATGCCTAGTTTTCTGACAGCAATGAGTGCTAAGTTACTTGGTCTCTAAAGGAGAGAGATCAATAGCAATGAGCTAGGTCAACTTGGTCAGGAAGTGGACCGAGTGAGCTCAGTTAGTATAGTGACCGAGTGAGTTTGGTCAACACTAAAACCAAATGGTTTGGTAAACATAGGAAGAACTTAGTTAACATAGGGACTGAATTAGAGTAGAGAGCTCAGTTAACAAGGATACTAAGTTACTTGGTGACCGACCTACAGTCTAGTTTCTTTCGCCATTAAAACATAGAGATAAGAACAAAAACTTGCAACTCTATTTTGCACAAATACTAAACACAATGTGGAATAGATAGAAATGGAGACAACTATAAGCCCAATAACTAGAGATTGACTAATATGCCTTCTTTCTTACTTTCTATTCAAAAACTGATTCAACTATTACAAATCTAGGAGTAGATGGCTTCAACTAGAATCAAAATACTTTAACCTGCTACCTCTATTGATAATGTGAACTTGCAGCACAAGACGAATGCATACAATAAAGCTTGGAGAAATCATTGCTTCAATAGGACAAACAACAATGGACTTATAGAGAACAAAGAGATCAAAACCTATGCTACTGCACACTCTAATATTCTTCCTAGTTTCTTGAACCTTCCTTCTGCTCTCTGAATGCCCTGCTCTCTTCAATTGATCTATGTCCTTCCTCCCGATCAAATGAATGAACATTCTTCCTTTTTGTCTTGTCTCAAAAAATTTCCCTCTCATTTCAAATTTGAACTCACCACACCATGTTTAATGCTTTTTTTGGGTAGGTGGGCATTTCGATCAAGGAGAAATATGTCAGTTTTCAACACCTCACTATCTTGAGCCAAACAAATAAGGATAACTCTTGATCCAAATCAACTATGCCAATACTTCTTCTCAGATGCACATAAGTTTTTATGCCCAAAGGCTTAGTGAAAATTTATACTAGCTACTACTCAAACTTACAAAGTTCCATCACTAACTCTCTGGTGAAATGATATTTGATCTCAATGTGCTTGCTTCTCTTGTGGAAGACTAGTTTGTTTGACAATGCAATTGAGGAAATGTTATCACAAAATATTGTGGTTCCATCCTCTTGCATTTCATTCAAATCTACTGAGATCTTTCTTATCTATATAGCTTGACATGCTATTGCATTCACTGCTATATATTCAACCTCTATTAGAGATTGAGAAAAAAATTGTTTCTTCTTGGATGCTTGTGAAATTATAGCTGAGCCCATATGAAACATATAATCGAAAGTGCGCATCCTATCATTTAGGCTTCCAACCTAATCACTAGTAATGTAACAAATCAACCTATAATCATTATCAATAGTATACAAAATACCAAATCCCTTTATACCATTCACATACCTTAGGATCCTCTTTCTCACTTGCTAATGGGAATCTTTTGGTGTTTTCATAAATTTGGAAATCATGTTGGAGTTGATGAAATCCAACTCTGAAGACACCCAGGATCACCTGCATGCAAATAACCTATCAAACGGAAGCCAAGGAAGGAAGAACGTGGAGCTAGGGAAAAATCCTAAATGGACATGAGAGAGAAAAAGATATGAAAACACAAGAAATTATGTATTTACATTATGCAAGAATGAGATATTGAAAATACAATGAGGGAGCCCAATATAAAGGACTCAAGAAATCTTCTAGAGCGAGTTAGAAGATACTAGGAGATAAGTGTGACAACTAAGCATACATCCACATGAGGTGGAAAGTCCTCGAACAAGGTGAGAGGAAAGTATGACTTAGGAGAGAACAAACTCCTAGACTACAACTAATAAATAAATGCATTAACCTAAGCAAGCTTAAGTAAATAGAATAAATAAATAAAAATTAATTATTTACTCTAACACCCCCCCTTAAGTGCAACTTAAGGAAATGCCTTAAGCTCACAAGACTAAGATGAAATGCAGAATGGGTCTTGGCAACAAGGCCATGTTAGGTACCCATGTACAATGCAAAGAGATGCAACCTCTATAAATAGGGAAAGAGAGAAAATCAAGTGGGGAAAAGAGGTAAGAACCTAGTGAAGAACTGAAGAAGCCTCCAACTAGGGGAATGTCCTCTCAAACAAGAATAAAAAGTGATCATGAAGAGCATCACTGAAGCATGAAGAAGCCACAAAATTTGTCATTAGAAAGAAACTACTAATTTGAAGAACCTCCATAGAAGAAGAAGGCACGAACTGAGCGTGTCTATATGGTAGATGATCCATCTCACCGAAATGCATAGGTAGCTAGCCACTGCAATCGCCTTGTATATAGGATCAACCACTTAATACATAGCTCACACTATCAAACCATGGAAGCATTAGAACAACATAATAACCCTCCCTTAATGTAGACAAGGTGAGATGATAGGCAACTGAAAAGGTTAGCCAAAGTCTCCTACAAATGAACCAAGAACGGCGAGAGAGGGAAAGAGGTACAAAACACCCATAAAGACACGGTCAAAATGACTCTGCATGGGGCTAATGTCATGGAAGGGACACTCACTTGACAAAGGAAGATGGCACAAACATGAAAACTACTATTCCCCTATGGTGCTTTATAAAAATAGTGCAAGTACAACTATCTCAAAACAATGTTCATGACCCCCGAAATGCAAGAGTGGCACTTTATCTCAGTGCGATACATAAAAATGCTTATAAATGATAGCTACAATGATCAAAATAGGAAAAAAGCTAACAAAAAAAATAGTACATCCCAAAACAAAGGAAACCATGTCAGGAAAACAATCCTCGAACCTAAAACACCCAAGATTTCCACCATAGATCGAAAATGCCAAAATAATGATAGAAAGAGCATGGGGTAGAATCTAAAGGAAATGATAGCATTTCTAAAAAGTAGACAAAACTAGCCTTCCAGAAATATAACATTTTCAAAAAATGGACATGGGATGCAAAATAAAAGCTTGCCGAAGTCAAAAATAGGACTTTGGACTTTGACTACAAAAAAATAGTGTAAAACTACATCAAAACCTAAAAATACCTAACCGATGTCTGCATCTTAGAACCACCTTTCCAGTGCTTCTTTCAGATTGAAAAAATACCTTCGTATGCTCAAGTTATGGCCAAAAAATTGCAAGTAGGTCAAAAGGACCCTTGGAGATGTGCAAGAGGTGGATGATGTAGTGCTAATGTCATGTTCACATCAGCAAACAACTACATTAAATTTGATGGCCCAGAAGCTGTCAAGGTAAAAAGAAGCCACATGGTAGCCACATGGCAAAGTGCCACATGGCAACCTGGCCATGTGTCACGCACAAACTACAGGCCCGATCGCTGACTATACAAAAATTCCTGAGGAAGACTGGTGATGAGGCAGGTGGTGCTGAGTGTGTAGCTGAATGGGTGAAAGAAATTAATAATTATTTATTCTATTTACTTAAGCTTACTTAGGTTAATGCATTTATTTATTAGTTGTAGTCTAGGAGTTTGTTATAAGTTGTTGACAATATGGGAGTTTGTTCTCTCCTAAGTCATACTTATCCTCTCACCTTGTTTGAGGACTTTCCACCTCATGTGGATGTATGCTTAGTTGTCACACTTATCTCCTAGTATCTTCTAGCTCACTCTAGAAGATTCCTTGAGTCCTTTATATTGGGCTCCCTCATATTTTCAATATCTCATTCTTGCATATTGTAAATACATAATTTCTTGTGTTTGCATATCTTGTTCTCTCTCACGTCCATTTAGGGTTTTTCCCTAGCTCCATGCTCTTCCTTCCTTGGCTTCCCTTTGACAGGTTATTTGCATGCAGGTGATCCTGAGCATCTTCAGAGTTGGATTCATCAACTCCAACATGGTATCAGAGCCTTCCTGCATAGCGCCAGCTTCGCTTCTGGTTTGACACTGCTCTGTCAGCTCTCTTTTGATTTTTGCCACTCCGCTAGTAGTTGATGCTCATCCATAGCCTCCATGCCACCCTTGTACACATCAGTGCCGATGTTAGTTTATTTGTACAATCAACACACTATTGGCGCTTATGTGGGATATCTTACTGAGTCAATGACAAAGGTATAGTCAGTTGGTATGTGAGCACACTTGGTAGTTTGTCATACTGATAGGTGGCATGGGTGCCACGTGGCACTTTTCCATGTGGAACCTACCACATGAGCCACACCTACCACATGGCACCCATGTGGCACTTCCATGTGGCATAATTTTGTGGTGATAGACTCCAAGCCATCAAATTTAAGCTAGCGACTGTTGATGTCAACATGACATTATCCAAACATCAGCAAACCTTCTTGCACCCATCCTCCAAGGTTCATTTTGACCTACCTTTAGTTTTTTGGCCATAACTTGAGCATACAGAGGTATTTTTCCGATTTGAAAGAAGTGCCAGAAAGCTGGGTCTGAGATAGAGACATTAGCATAGGTATTTTTAGGTTTTGATGCAATTTTTTCCCTTTTTTTTAGTCAAATTCTGAAGTCCTATTTTTGACTCCAACAAGCTTATCCCTTGCTCCATGCTCTTCTCTCCTTGGCTTCCTTTTGATAGGTTATTGCATGCAGGTGATCTTGGGCATCTTTGGAGTTGGATTTCATCAACTCCAACAAATCAAACTTACTACATGCATCATGTTAGGCCACATTGCTATCAAATACCTCAAGCTTCCAACCATACTTTTGTATAATGTTGGATTCACATTTCTAATGCAATATTCCTTGCTCAACTTTAGACCTACTGCTATTGGTGTTGGGGCTACTTTACTATTTTGCATTTTTAATCTTTCAAAGATCTAATTTGCATATTTTTCTTGACAGATGAAAATTCCATCATGCATTCATTTTACTTCTATGCCTAGAAAGTACTTCATGAGACATAGGTCTATCATTTCAAATTCATTCTTCATAAATTATTTGAACACATCAATTAGGAAATTATCATTTCTAGTAAAGATTAAGTCATCTACATACAATATAACAGTTAAAACTTTACCATTTTCTTCCTTGATGTAGAGAGTGGGTTCACCATTGCTTTTGCTAAAGTCAATGCTCATAAGGTACGAGTCAATTCTACTATACCATGCTCATGGAGCTTTCTTGAACCCATATAGAGATCTCTTCAATCCATATACCTTGTGTTCCTCAACTGCAACTTCATAACTAGGTGCTTGCTCCACATATACCTCTTCTTTGAATACACCATTCAAGAAGGAAGACTTCACATCCATTTGGTATACCTTCCATTTGTGCTGGCTTACAATTGCTATGATAGCACACACAATTTCCATTCTTGCAACTAGGGCATATGTCTCATCATAATCTTTTCCATACTATGGCTTGTACCCCCTGAACACTAATCATGCCTTATGCCTATCTATTTTTTCTTCGACATTTCACTTGGTCTTATAAACCCATTTAACTCCAATAACTTGTTTCTTGAGATGTAGATCAGTTAACTCCCATGTTTCATTTCTTTCTATAGCATCTATTTCCTCATCCATGACATTACACCATTTCTTCTCTTTCATAGCTTCTTCAAAATAGATTGGACCACTATGAGAAAATAAAGAAAAATTAACACTCTCATCACATTCTTCATCATACCTTTCATCTTGGTATATCTCCCTCAGACTCTTAGTCTTTTTTGCAATAA
The DNA here is from genome assembly GCA_028749045.1 of Cupressus sempervirens. Taxonomy (NCBI): domain Eukaryota; kingdom Viridiplantae; phylum Streptophyta; class Pinopsida; order Cupressales; family Cupressaceae; genus Cupressus; species Cupressus sempervirens. The sequence goes on along the minus strand of CM053791.1, from coordinate 255,172,434 downwards.
GGAGCCAAGAGTGAGATCTGAATTTTCAATATTATTGCTACTACTATTATGCATACCAACTCAGAGCTGTCTTGAGCTGCTAGGAGTTGAAACTCTGCATGTTTGAGGTTGCTTGCCTTTTTTCTTTTGTCTGAAGTCATGTATATCTATTTTTCCTTCATTATTTTGATCACCAATTTCATCTTCATCATCACTAATCATCACTTTACTTTAAGTTCTTGACGATTCATCCACCAAGCCATCCCATGATTGATTTTCAAGAAACTCCACATGTCTTGAAATGATGATATTCTTGGTGATTGGATCATACAACCTATAAGCCTTTGATCCCGAGCTATAACCTATGAAGATGCACTTTACACCTTTTTCATCTATCTTTTTCCTTTGTTCCTTTGGCACATGTGCATATGCCACACATCCAAGCACTCTCAAGTTCTCAACTATCCATCTATGTCTTGACCATGCTTCAAGAGGAATCTTGTCACAAACTTCCATTGTAAGACACCTGTCTATCAAGTATACTGTTGTTTTTATAGCTTCTCCCCAATACTTAGTTGGGAGTCCCTTTTCTTTCATCATCCTCCTTTCCATCTCAACAATGGTCCTATTATTCCTCGTAGCCACTCAGTTTTTTTGCAAAGCATAACTGGCTATAAGCTCCTTCTTGATGCCATTTTTCCTACAAAAATTTACAAACAAATTGGAGGTATACTCTCCTCCTCTATATGCACTTAGGACTTTGACATAGTGTCCACACTATTTTTTAGCTAGGGCTTTAAATTCAACAAATTTATCAAATACTTCATATTTTATTTTCAAAAAATACACCCATGTCCTGCTCTGACTAAAATCATCTATCAATGTTATAAAATAAGCACTCACCCCCAATAGAAGTGAGCTGCATAGGGCCAACTAAATCAGAATGCACCAATTATAATGGTTCCCTTGCCCTTCTAGAATTACCAAAATTAAAGGGAAGCCTATGTTGCTTACCAAAATACAAGCCTCACACTTGTCACATGAATTTACAATGTTTGGCAAACCATCTACCATTCTTTTCTTGGACAATAAATTTAAACCAACAAAGCCAAGATGTCCATACTTGAGATGTCATAGCTTGGAGGGGTCTTCAATCATGTTCTTAAGAGTTGATAAGAGCTGATTTTTGATGTACTATTATACATGCCTACTTGGGAGGTGCAACAATGAATTGAGAAGAGAAGCATGTCTCTATCTTCAATAGGAACATCTAGTTCTTTATCATTTGGATTGTTGCAAGTATCTTCTTACTCCCATCCTTTTCATGAATGACACTTGTCATTTTCCATCAGCACCTTGCAACCATTTTAAATGAGTTGTCAAACACTAATCAAATTGTGCTTCATATCCAGGGAAAAATAAAGATTTTGTATCTCCTTATTCTCACCTTGCTTGGTGCGGACCATGATAGATCCTTTGCCCACAATGGGAATGGGTCCATTGTTTCCCATTTAATTTCAAACTTGGAATTTCTATCAATGAATGAAAATAGACTTTCATTAGCACTCATGTGGTTGTTGCAACCACTATCCAAATACCATACCTCGGGGCTTCCTTCTTTACCAATGTTACACATGATGAAGGCTATGGGATTGTTTGCATTTCCCATATTCACATCAGCCACATTTGCACTCTGCCTTGACTAATCACTTTGCTTCTTCTAGAATTCACTTGCATAATGCCCAAATTTATGATATTAATAGCATTCTACATTACTCTTGTTAGAGTTGTAGTTATTTTTATCTCCTCTATAGTTGTTTTGAGAGATGCTTGCTCCCTCTTAATTGCCTTCTCATACTAATATTTTTCCTCTAGCATTCCTCTAACCATTTCTTCTATGACCTCTACTTCTTGAGCCTCTACTAGAGCCATTTCTTTCTCTCGCCATGCCTCTTGAATTTTCTTGAGCTTTGAAAGCTTACTCTTGGGAAGATGTAGTTAACCTATTAATCTGTTGCTCATGGGTTTGAAGAGTACCCATCAACTCATCCATTAACAATGTGGTGAGGTCATTTGCTTCCTCAATAGTCATCATAAGATTGTCATACTTTTGAGGTAAACTCCTTAGTACCTTCTCCACTATCATTTTCTCTTCATACTCGTCTCCATTTGATTTGAGCTACTTTATCAAACTAGAGATTCTTGAGCCAAAATCTGTAATAGGTTCATCATCCTTCATTTTAAGGTTCTCAAACTCCCTTCTAATCATCTATGGCTTCACTATTTGAACTTTGTTGGTTCCTTTGAAGTTGGTCTCTAGAATATCCCATGCTTCCTTTGAATAATTAACCACTTCTATCTAAGGAAAAATAGTTTATGTCATTGTTGCCTCAATTACGCTTAGGGCTTTTGCATCCCTTCTTCTTGACTCCTTCAATTGAGTCTTTTGATGGTTTTTGAGGAAAAAATACAATGTTGGGTCAATTACATCATTAAAACCATTCACCACAAACTCGCACAAATCATTTGCAACCATAATGGTTCTCATTTTCTTTGCCCAAGTGTCATAATTTTGTCCATTAAAGGATAGTGGCTCCTACCATGTCTTTCCTGCATCTCCTTCCATATCAAATACCCAAAAAATAATGCCCAAACTCATGAGGATGTAAAGCCTTATATCTTTGATACCATATAAAAACTTCTCAAAATTTACTCAGTAGTTGAGAGACACAGTGAGTGCTACATTGCTCATCACCTTAAGGAGCCGAGTAACAGGAAATGCCAAGTTTCTCAGTAGCAATGAATGCCAAGTTACTTAGTCAACAAAGGAGAGAGCTTGGTAAAAATAGGCTAGGTCAACTCAGTTAGGTAGGGAACCAAGTGAGATCGGTTAATATAGTGACCAAGCGAGTTCGGTCAACTTTAAAACCAAATGGTTTGGTAAACACAAGAAGAACTCGGTTAACACATGAACTAAGTTAGAATAGAGAGATCATTTAAAAAGGATACCAAGTTACTTGGTGACTGACCCATTTTCTAGTTTCTTCCACCATTAAAACATAGAGATAAGAACAAAAAATTGCGACTATTTTTTTCACAAATACTAGACACAATGCGAAATAGACAAAAATGGAGAAAACTATAAGCAAAATAACTGGAGATTGACTAATACGCCTATTTCTCACTTTCTATTCAAAAGCTGATTCCACTATTATAAATTTGGGAGATCTAGGAGCATATGGCTTCAAACAGAATCAAAATACTTTAACCTACTACCTCTATTGATAATATGAACTTGCAACACAAGATGGCTTCATAAAATAAAGCCTAGAGCAATCATTGCTTCAATAGGACAAACAAAATCGAACTTACAAAAAACAAAGAGATCAAAACCTATGTTGTTGGACATTTTGATATTCTTTTTGGTTTCCTAAACCTTTCTTCTACTCTCTGAATGCTCTACTCTCTTCAACTAATCTATGTTCTTCCTCATGATCGAATGAACGAACATTCTTCCATTTTGTCTTGTCTCAAAAAAATTCCCTCTCATTTCAAATTTGAACTTAGCTACCATGTTTAATGCTTTTTCCAAGTAGGTCAGCATTTGGCTCAAGGGGAAATACATTAGTTTTCAACAAAGTTAACTCAAATTTTAATCTTGTTGGATGATCTAGAGTATGAGTCTAAGCGTATGAATTCACCTATGGACTTTCCTATCTCTTTTAGTATTTGATTATGGTCCAATTCTACTAGCAAGTTATTGATAACTAGTCCTTTTGGCAATATCAAATTATTAGCATTAATTTTAGTAGTACTAAGATTTCATCTCATAAAATAAACACTATACCCTTTTAGAAAACAGAGGCCCATAATGTATATCACCTCTAATTTTTCTAAGAACATATGGTAAACAATCATAGAGCTCAGAATAATCTTGTTTTTTTTTTGTTTTGGATTGTTCCAAAAGGAAAAAATACCTTGGGATTGACATTCAAACCAATACTCTTCATAGTGGATGTTGCTATGATAATAGTACTATCGCTATTTCCCATTAGAAGGAAATCCCAAAGCAAACCAACTGATGAATGCTCGGGCAAACATCATCTCAAGAAAAATCAAATCTCAAGTGGCAACCCCAAAACTCAATTCATATCAAATGTCCTTAAGGGTGACAACACTAAATAATGAAGACCCTTAGCACGCAAAGAAGCAAGTTAACAATATAGAAAAATCACAATTGAGGAAGAACTTAGGTGGAAAAGTCAATTTGGAGAAAGAAATTTCTAACCCTTTGAGTACCACCAAAGCACTCAATAATTTAAAAGAATTTTAGTGGAAAAATAAGCCAAGAATTTCTAACCCAATCCTTAAACATCACACACTAATGAAAAAATTAAGCTTGGAAAAATAAGTCAACTTTGACTATTTAACACTTTTAGTCTAATAATTTACCCTTAGTGTGTGATATTTAGCATTAGTGTGTTGTTTAGCAAAGTATTTTGTCTTGGGAAAGAAACTAGATTGTTTTTCAATACTACTTGTATAATTTGTTATTTGTTGTATTTTGTCTTGCTAAAGAAATATATATGTCACTTAGAAAGAATTCTCAATCGTTATTGGTTGAAATGAAATAATTAATGTCGATAGGCATTCTACAATGGCAGAATGGGGGAGTGAGGTGGTGTGAGCGTGTTAATGTTAACTTTTGTTCTTCTAGATTAAATTTGACAACCATATACATGTCAAAAGTTTAAATCTTATTATAAATAGAATATACTTTTACAAATAATTTAATAAATAGAACATAAAATATCCATTTAAATTATAATATTTGTAGATATAAATCATCCATTTTTAAAGAAATTAAAATAAAAAACTTAAATTCGTAAAAAAACTAAATAAATAGAGATAAAAGAAATATAAATAATTTTAGATGTAGTAAATTAAATTATAATTATTTTCTAGTGGATATCTATCAACATTTCTTTAGATAGATTTATTTAAGATATCTATACTAATTTAATCATTGGCTAACAACAAGTGAATAAGTGTTGTTTATGATAAATACTAATAATAAAAAAGAAGTGCCTAAATATATATGAATGTACTTTAACCAGGACATGAATGATGAAATCCTTAAACACAAAGTGTTGATAAATTACAAACCATGATGATGTGTTCAAATGAACTTGACACATTACCATATTCCTAAATGATGATGATTTGTGTAGACAAGTGTCAAATGCATATATATGACTAATTAAGTATAAAAGTTTAAATATAAATTAAATTTTATGCTAAAAAACAATTAAAAAACAATTCTAACTTGAGAGATAGACTTTTTCAAGTGCTGAAATTTAGATAAGTTTAAATTTTTATTATTGGGATACATTTAAAATTCTAAATAAATAGAACTAAGTTTAGTTAGATAAATTCTCAAAAGATCTTTATTTTCTTTTCAATAATATTCATATTGTTCAATATATAATTTTTTTGAAAAGTTCAATATAGTTCAAGACATGTAGTCCTAGATCAAAGAAAAAATTGATAAGAAGTTGAATAAGTGGCATAACAGATCTTTATCTTTGGCTGGCAGGGTTCAAGTTTGCCAAAAGATTATGTCTTCCTATAGTATATATGACTCTTCTACTTGGATGTTCAACAATTACCAAATTTTGAAAATCCAAAAATCCATTAGGAACTTTCTTTGGTATGATGGTAAAGGAAATAAAAAGATGCATGTGGTCAAATGGGATTTGTGCCATATTGATAAACTCCTTGGGGGGCTCGGGCTTAAGGATCTTAAAATTCTAGACACTGCTCTATTCGCCAAATGGATGTTTCACTCAATGGATGGTAATGATCCATACAAAGTTCTTATTAGGCATAATATTGAAAGAGGTATTCCAAAAAAATAGAAGTCTTGGAGATATCTCTCCTTTTGTGATTTGATTGTTGGCAACTTCCTAGTCAGCGTTCAAGGCTCTGCTATTTTTAGATCCGTATGGAAAGCCTAGGACCATGTCCACAAGTATATCAATCAACAAGGATTTCCATGATGCTAAGAATCTTTATGGTGAAAGATCCATTTGGTGGACCTTACATGTGGCTGGAAAACCCCTTGCCCTCTCCCAAGGATGCTCTGCTAAGTTATGGTCTAAGATGGGTATCTCCCAGTTAGCTAACCTATTTGAAAAAGATAAGCTTATTAGTTGGAATGAGCTTAGGAAAAGTTTTCATATTCCAGATTCTCAAAAGAAAACTTACAATACAATTGTCAAGGCTTCTAAGGACTTGCCCACTGGCTATCATGTGGACTCTCATAGATACATAAAATGAAAATGGCCTGATGGGGTCATTATGTCTAGAATCAAAGCCAAAAATATTTATAATATTATTGGGCATAATGAAAATATCATTGATCATGTTAACATTATTTGGTATTCCTCCCTTGATGTTAGGTCTTGGAATAAGTATTTTGATATTCTTTGGAAAGGTGTTCTTGAACCTAAAATTAAGTGTTTTAAATGGCTTGCCTTTATTTGCAGACTCCTTATTAGAAAATATGGTTCTATGAGTGATCTTTGTAGCTTATGCAAACTTCCTAAAACTAGTAGACATATCCTTTTTGACTATATTTCTGTTGAAGAAATCTAGAATATGTTTGGTATTACTTATCCTATAAATGTGAAAATTTTGGAAATTATTACTAGTAATATTGATGGGCTTAAAAATGACTCAAATTTATTTTGATATATTCTATCCTCTAACATTCTTTGGTAAATCTAGAAGTGTAGGAATGAGGAAAGGTATCAAAGAAACCCTAGAGCTCTTACTAAGTATTTTTAAAAACTCATTTAAATTTAGTTTTTCTTCAGGTTCATACAATGATGATGATGGAGAAGGAAAAGCTGAGAAGATTCTTGAAAGATGGGCATGCCACCTTCTTTGTTTACGAGTTGAACCATGGGTATGAATGGAGGAGGAACTTTGATGACCTCCAAATGTTTGAAAGGACTTGCAAGAGACTTAATCATGAAATTAGAAAGAACATCAAGTCCAAGAAGGATGAGATCTTCATGCTAACTCAAATCCAGGAGTGGAAGAGCATTGTACAAATGGAGGGACCCTTGGGGTGGACTACTTGGGTTGAGACCCATTATGATGTGTTACATTAGCTACTTTTCTTCTCTAAACTATGATAAATTCCATTGTTCTCTGATATTGTGGTGAGACGAGGCCTCTTATTTTGTACTCTTGGTTGATACTGCTACATCTCTTTTTGATCCCCTTATATATAATACAAAAAATATAGTTTATATTAATATGCTAAACCTAACTATAATAAATATTGGCAAAAATTAATTTAGTTGATTTGTTCTAGATTGTAGAATCTTATATAATGATAGTTAACATTAAATAGACTCTAATCTATTCATACATACGATTGTAAATATCATACCATTCTTTTTTATTAATTTTATATATTTGTTTTTGATTAAGGAAACTAGGTTTTGAAGGGAGCCTGAAACCCTTTTACAAAACAAAAAAATATTTCAATGAAGCCCAACCCAAACAGTACTACAACCCATAGGTGGAACAGGTCACCAAAGAACCAAGTGACCATAGTGGCAACATAGATAACAATATATTCCTCTGCCAAAACAATAGGTTTTGACTAGGCACCTAATACCCCATGGTTAAAAAAGAAATAGACAATAAGTTTGTAACCATGTCAAACTACAAATTACAATAGGCCACAAAAGCTAGGAGAGCCAAAATACGACAAGGACTAAAGATTTCCCTTTTGGTCCCTTCTTTTGAGATCGTAATGCCATATCAAAAGCTAGATTGGTGGGCTTGACCTTTTTGCCTTTTACTATTGTCCAACCATCCTCCACCAAACCAACAACCTTCTACCATGCAAATTCATGAACACCACAACCAACCCTCAAAACCCCTACAGCTTGGGGAGAAATTTGGACCGCATTAGAAGAAGGTACAATAGTAACATCTAGAGACAAAGCCACAAGAGGGTCTATAGTCAAAACACCAGTGATAGAATCTAAAGGAGGGAGAATAGAAGAGGTCACCACCATTGTAGCAACATTCATAACATCAAAAGCCATTAAATCTACCACCAAAGTGTCTTGAGACAAGCCACTATCCCCAATAGAGGGACCCTTCTAAATTGTGTAGTGATCATCTGAAACCCCTTTCCACCAAGTAGGTGACTTCTTTGGTCTAGATTTATTAGAGGAGCATTGGGCAGAAAGGTGGTCGGTCTTGTGGCATTTCCTACATTAGAAGGGGATACCCTCATAATCAAGAAGCTGAATTGAAGAGCCAAGAGGGGAGACCAACTTAATCTTTTCAGGGAGTCCTTTGGAGACATCAATCTCCACAAGAATACAAGCATATGTTGTCCAAAACACATTGGAAGATGTAATATGAGCCAACAAGAAGTCCCTAAGGCCCCCCCCCACTACCTCCAAGACTTAATCCAGCCATAGGTAAAGGAGGAGATTCAACAATCTAAGTCACAATAGGATTTTATTAAAGGATTCTGACAATAGGTCAAAATCCTTATACCAAGGTTTAGCCATCAAGGGGAAATTCTCCCCCCATGAGAAACCATGACACAAAATGACATTTCTATCTTCAGTAGTAGTGAATTTCACAATGAAAAAACCCCTTGCCATAGGGTAAATCTAGGCTATTTCTGAAATGAGGGGCTCCCAAGCATAGGTGATCTAGGCGTGCAAATTTGATAGAGAGGGCAGTAAACCCTTAAAATGAAAAATAGAAGCTATGAAATAGACATCATCCACATAAGTGGAGATCTCATCAACAATATCAGACCCTAAATCAAGCATAATCGGGTTACATACAATGACAAGAACAACATCACGAGGCCTCGAACGCATAGCCTAACCACTAAAGCCACCACCAATGCTAGCCTCATAAG